>CM027843.1:28775213-29317713 GCA_016097545.1 Eucalyptus victrix | reverse complement strand
CTTGAAGCCTTCCTCAATTTAAGACAGTAGTTGGTTTCGACAATCGAATTGCACTGGCTTTCTCATGTTTGGATTTAGAAATCAAATATCCCCGCTTTTTTGCTGTGGAAATGAAGAGGAATGCTAGCATCAGACAAGAGTTGGCACGGTCTTCACAGTCAGCGTCAAAGCAGTAATCGAAAACTTAAGCACAGGTTGCATTATTGTGAATATGGTCGGTGCAATGTCGTGACTAGTAAGCAATAACCAATTGATGTTAATATAAATGCAGGTGAACCCCTTCTAAAAACCCAAAATGATTGTCCTAGAAAGAGTAGCCACTTCAAATGCAAATTCAAACTGAAAACCATAGTTCTAGTTCATACAAACTGCATGCCCCAGATATCTCGCATAGCCTTAATGGACGACCAAAAAAAAGTCTACAGCAGGTATCAGTTTTGGTACAGTTACTGTTCCATATTTTTTCAGTCTGTAAGCTTGACTGCAGTGTTCATCATTTTGAGTGCTCAAAATACAATAAAGATCAACTCTGCAGTACATTCGTTTTCCCTGTGAACTTCTATGTCTACAGCAAGGGAAATTTACCAATGACAATCCCACCATGGTTCGCATATCTTGCTCCACAACTTCATCAGGCTCCAAGTCCTCAGGTGTTACTGTCTGTCACAAAAATTGGAGCAACTTCTCAACCAGAACATAATATTTGCACAAGATTACAATTTACCACGACCCAGCTGCATGTAGAGTTTCCCTGAAGAAACAACCGTGACTTGATATTGATACGATTCGAGGCAATTGCGGTCACTTTACACAATGCTTGTTTCTGCAACTTTGGCAAGTGGAAGAGCTTTCTACTGGGACTCAGTAGAGTAGCAACATCAGAAACCACAAATTTTGGTTTGCTAGAATAGATCGCTATCGGTACATCCTATCTTGCACTTTGACATGAAAAGTTGGAGAGAATTCTTGGCCAGGGCCTAAAATTGGCGTGACATCATTATCTATCATGGCCGACCATGTGAAAGAGCTTCTGCTGAAAATCATTGCAGCAGTTTCGAGTCTTTGCTATGAGAATCATATCACGCTTTCTCTTTATAGTGAAAAGAACATGAATTGAAGTTCAAATTTCATATAGGAGCATGAGCAAGCAATCTAGATTTTTCTGTCAGCATGACTCATTTCATCCATTGAGGTCTTCACCAGGCCTTGTAACGAAAATCACCTAGCATGTGCTAATGAAAATTGGTTTCGTACAACCATTTTGATCTTGGATTGTTAAGGGCCACACGAATGCGGGGCCCTGCTGCCAGAAGGTAGGACGTAGGCACTGCTACAACGAGCAGTCCTAAGGCCAACGCACCACCAAAGTGGAATGGAGGACTTTACCTTGGCCATGGGCATTCTTGATCACCCAACGACCCCATCCCAGTTTGTCGGTCAGTGACTGCTCACGGCGCTTCCTTTCACATAATCTCAGGCCTCTCTCTCTTCACATTCTATTTGATGTGGCACTTCTTACCATATTCGGTAAAAGATTCCACTCATAGCTAGCTGCACTGAAAAAACCCTGTCTGCTTAACTTAGAGAGCTGCTTCCCTAATATATCTGGGAGTGATTGTTGCTGCCTGAAACTTAGCAATGTCAAATGTATTACACATGTTTAAGAGATACAAGTCCATAACAGTCTCATTGCAAGGATCCTTAATATCTTCTTCCAAACTGTATGCTTCGTCATGGATTATATAGTTTGAGCTTCAAGCATGCTGATTATGAGATTGAAATCTACACTAGAGTTACTTCACGATACTGAGCACAAAAATGAGGGCCTTGTTTCCTAACAAGTGAAGAATCATTCTCTGTGAAAATTCGCATCCTGAGAAATCGACCAATAATGTTCACCAGGGTCAACGATGTAATTAACCAATCTAATTTTGTCTGCTGAATTCAGGACTACTCATATGACCTAGAGAAATCAATGACCCTCTCACAGACGTTCCATATAAAATTGGGAAAAATTCTACAATTCAACAAAGATGGCAACTGTTGCAGTCTGCCATTTGCCAAATGGTATTTGCCCGTAGAAATAAAAGGAATGTGAATAATAATGTGGTTCAAAATGTGGATTATATGGCCTTTTATATTCGCCTGAGTCATATGAAAGCCAATAGATCTGCTGTGAGAGACTTGCTCCATTGCCAATTAATGGAACGGATTCCTGTATTAACACTGACTCGTCATTCGATCTTCTCGAGATTGCTTCAGCAACTTCAACCTCCACAACTTCAGGCACTACTGGCAGATGCATAAGTTGAAATAACTTTTCAAACAAAGCATACTATAACGGAGTCAATATGGCATGAGATCACAGCCCATCACAAGCCAACTGCATGAGAGATTTTCGCTTAACCACCTGTTCTCGATATTGTGGTTTACGGGGCTAATGGTGTTTATTTATAACTATGCTCATCTGAACTAAAGATGTTGTGGTGTCACAGAGTTACCACAACAGCTCAAGTGTATCAAAATTCTCTTGCCGTCCATCAGCTTACAGGTGCATCAACATTTTGAGCTCATATTTGTGGGGCCCTTGCTATCACATATTATGACGTAGGCTCCACTACAATGAGCAGACCTTAGGCCAACACACTGTCCGGTGTGCAATGGAGGCCGTCGACCTAGGGCATGGGTCATCTTGATCACCGATCGACCCCATCCAGGTATGTGATATGACAGTTGGCATCCACTTCAGCTTTGGCAGGGACTTCCGGCAATCTACCAATGTTAGTTTTTCTATGTCGGACTAAAGCCAGACTCAAAATGCTTCTGTTTAATTTGGGAAGATGTTCTCTTACTTCGGATTCTCCATAAATGTGTTTATTCATGATTTGGCACTGGAAAAGATGTCGGAGGCACTATTTAAGTTTGAACATCAACCCTCAGAATCTGCTAAAGACTCGTTTTTCCGCTTCTCCTTAGGTATTATATCCACGTTTCATGTTATTTGACCCAAAATGCTTCTGTTTAATTTAGGAAGATGTTCTCTTACTTCGGATTCTCCATACATGTGTATATTCATGATTTGGCACCGGAAAAGATGTCGGAGGCACTGTTTATGAAATATGAATCCAAATGAGTACTTCTATTTGAGTTTGAACATCAACCCTCAAAATCTGCTAAAGATTCTCGTTTTTCCGCTTCTCCTTAGGTATTATCCATGTTTCATGTTATTTGACTTCTCATGTGAGCTTTCCAACTTTTATGGCCAAAAATTAAAGCTAAATGTTGATGATCCATTCAGCAATTTCAAGTCATGCTATTACTTCATTTCTTTTCTCACTCTTATTTGCTCTCCTTTTTCGTGTCAACAACTCTGTAACCCCTATTCGCTTGCCATTTCATCGCTTTAAGAACAATAAGGTTAACCCACGAAATGGATTGAATTCATGACTAGATGATTCTATGTTTATAGCTTTGTACAAAAAAGTTCAATTCTGGTAACAGTTTACCGTGTGCATGCGGATGTTTTCACTTGCAGCAAGCTGCGCAGAAGAACACGGATGTACCAAATGAACGCATTCCTTTTTAGTGAATATCGACTGCTGAAGAGTTCTACCAATGATGGTCCCTCTTTTGCCTTCTAAAACTCTAAGCAGAGATACGAGATAAAGCAAAGGCCATGTTGAAGATTAGATACCTAATGCTTCCCAAGTTGGCTCTTCTATTACAGTCATAGCCATCTATCTATCTTGCATAAACCTCCCCAACCAATAAGGGCGGGCGAGGGCCGGTTTTTATTTATTGGGAAGCCGAACCCAACCAAACAGAACCCAAACAATTTGGAAAAGAAAAGGCAAGATGAAACCACCAGTACCATCTTTTATATTAGAACCGAACTCAACCGGACTGTACTAGTTGACCCCAAATACTAGCATGCATTCTGCTGATCATCTACCAATTCCAGTTGAGCATACCACTTAGATTCTTCGCAGCTCAAGATGCACATTAACCAAACACAGATATGACTTATTTCTTTTCAACTACAAATTAGTAGGGGCCGCGCGAACGCAGGCCCCCGCTGCCACAAATTATGACGTAGGCTCAACCAACTTGGGCTGACCTTAGGCGGGCGCCCCTCCTAGGTGCAATGGAGGTCGCCAACCTAGGCCATGGGCCTTCTTGATCGCCCATCGACCCCGTCCAGGTAAGTATGTTGCAGTAGGTTGCGAGGCTGCCTCTAATTCTCTCTCTTCTTTCTCCCTCTTCACCATATTGTCAATGTGGGACTTCCTAGTTTTCTGCTACTTAGGTACTTACCATATTGCATATTAAAATATGATGTCACCTTCAGCAACACCGAATAAAATACACATTTGGTACAAGATTCCGATAGTGCAGTGTAGTCTTACTTGAAATCACAAATTACAGTTACCCTAGGATTTTCTTCTCCAGTCCACTATGAATTCCCGTTTGTCACTGCTGATCGATCTTTATGCACAACAGATGTCGACTATGTCTTGCTTTCAGGTTTTCCATCGGCAATCTATTCAACCTGCTCCATTTTGGTCAGGGCCATAACCCATAATTGCAACCTGCAGTCAATCTTTTAGCTGGAGCAGCGTATAGAGCATGCATTGCTGCTTCGGCCAATCCAGGCCCTCACTAAAACTGATAAACTTTAACATAGATTGCAGTCTTGTGATTATGGTCGGTCCAATATACAAAGTGGTAACTTGTAAGCAATAATCAATTGATGTCAATGTAAACGCAGTTGAACACCTTCTATAAACTCAAAATAATTGTCCTAGAAAGAGTAATTATTTCAAATGCAATATAAAAGGAGAACTGCCAGTCATACAACCTATATGCCCCATACTTTTTGCATATCCTTTCAGGCCGGCCAATACAGAAGTCTATGGCAGACATCAGTTTTAGTAAAGTTACTGTCACATCTTTTTTCAGTCTGTGTGGTGGATGTTACCATTTTGAGCGCTCTAATTACAATAAAGATCAACTCTTGAGGCGTAGGATCGGTTTTTCTGTGAATTTCTGTTTCTATAGCCTGGAAATCTACCAAGTGTAATCACACCATGGTTTGTATATCGTGTTCCACAACTTCATCGGGCTCTAAGTCCTTAGGCGACTGTCCATCGCACAGTGGAGCAATTTCTCTACCGGGACATAATATTTGCACGAGATTACAATCCACCTCGATCCAGCTGCATAAAGAGTATTCCTTCAGAACCAACCTTGGCTTGATATTGTCACAAGGGGAGACTATTGCCGTCACTTCAAAACAATGCTCAAGTCATTCTTGTGGACGTTGTACAGTCTAGCCATTAACTCACAAAATTTCACTCTCGCCGTGGCATTCCATATTGGGAAAGATTCTACAATTCGACAAAGATGGTAACCGTTTCAATCTGCCATTTGCCAAATGGTATTTGCCCATGGTGTAGATACAAAAGGAATGTGAATACTAACGTGGTTCAAAATGCAGATCATATGGCTTTCCATATTCGCCTGATTCATATGGAAGCGAATAGATCTGCTGCCAGAGACTTGCTTCATTGCCAAATAACGGAATGTATTCCTACATTAACACCAACTTATCAGTCGAATTAACTTTTCAACCATGGCATACTATCTCGGGGGCAGTTCAGCATGAGATCACAGCCCATCGGAAGCCAACTGCATGAGAGATTTTTGTTTAACCACCTTTTCTCAATTTTGTGGTTTATGGGGCTAATGGTTTTTATTTTGTAACTATGCTCAACTCAACTGCAGATGATGTGGAGTCACAGAGTTACCACAACAGCTCACAAGCGTATCAAAATTCTTGAGACAATTTGCCGTCCATCAGCTTACAGGTGCATCAACATTTTGAGTTCATATTTGTGAGGCTCTTACTAACACAGATCATGACATGGGCTCCACTGCAATGATCAAACCATAGGCCAACACACCGACCAGTGTGCAATGGAGGCCATCAACCTAGGCCATGGACCATCTTAATCGCCCATCGACCCATCCACGTTAGCTTTGGCAGGGACTTCCTGCATTTCATCATTGTTAGTTTTTTTATGTGGGACTAAAGCCAGACTCAAAATGCTTCTATTTAATTTAGGAAGATGTTCTCTTAGTTCCAATTATCTGTACATCTGTTTACACATGATTTGGCACCAGAAAAGATGTCGAAGGCACTGTTTATGAAATATGAATCCAAATGAGTACTTATATTCGAATTTGAACTTCACCCTCACAGTCTGCGAAAGAATTTGCTGCTTCTCCTTTGGTGTTATTTCCATGTTTCATGTTATTTGACTTCTCATGTGAGCTTCCCTAAGTGATGTGCTGAAAAATTAACAATAAAAGTTGATGATTTGTTTGGCAATTTCAGATTATGCTATTACTTCATTTCTTTTCTCACGCTTATTCGCTCCTCTTTTTTTGTTTTTCCTTTTTGTGTCAACAACTTTATAGCCCCTATTTGGTTGTCATTCCGTCGCTTCAAAATAAAATAAAAGTGTTGAGGTTTATCCCACATCGGTTATGGAAGGGGCGAGTGGTCAATTTATAAGTATGAATACTAATATGATTCAAAACGCCGATCATATGGCTTTTCATATTCGCCTAATTCATATGAAATAGGTCTGCTGCAAAAGTTTTGCTTCATTGCCAATTAATGGATTGTATTCCTACTCCTACATTATTGACCACCTGCCTCTTCCATAATCGATGTGGAATAAACCAACAAAAAGACTCACCCATGAAACGCGTTGATCTTTTAACTTGTGACTAGAAGGATTCTATGTTTATAGCTTTAAACAAAAAGCGTTCGATTCTGGCCTCAGTTTACCGTATGTATGCAGATGTTTTCACTTGCAGCTAGCTGTGCAGAAGAACCCGGATGTATCAAGTGACGGTATCCCTTTTTAAGTGAATATGTACAGCAGAAGAATTCTGCCAAAGACGGTCCCGCTTCTGCCTACTAAAACTCATAGCAAGAGATACAAGATATAGCAAAGACCAGGTTGAAGATTAGATACATCCCAAGTTGGCTCTTCTATTACAGTCATAGCCGTTCTATCGATTTTTGTTTGTTTTAATTAATATTTATATTAAAGTTCAATTTTGGGACAAAACAACGTCGTTTTGCATCTTCATTGCTGAATAGGCTTTCCGACGAGTCACTTAGATCACTTATATTATTAAAAATAAGCCATGTTGGATTTTCGGCTACTCTCGCTGGACTTGGTACTTAAATGTCCCAACTTTAGAAAAAAAGAAGTGAGTAAACTTTTTGGAAGTTTTGGTACTTATTCCCGTGCTAAATTTTCGCACTTACACTGTACTTCTATCGTGGGAAAATGATTAATCTTCCTTAGAAGAGTCGCTTGCAATCTAAAACTTTGTTTCATGGGGGCATCAACCCCCTCCCACAATACCTTTCCCGACAAATGACTGAAGATTGTCAGATGCAAAGACAAGGTTCAGTGTTGTAATTAATCATGACAACTGGCCATGTGCTATAAGTAGAATTCATGGTCCTGAATTTACCGAAGCCATGCTTTCTAAACCTAACCTGATCTATCATGGCCGTGCTGCAAATTAATAGTTTAGCAACAATTCGATCAAGAGAAAAAAATGATGTATTAACCGGATTAATTTCGTCTTACCACATTAGTTTCTTTAAACATGTTAAATAAGAGGACGGAGTATACTGATTGGAAAAACGATTGCAAGGACACACCGAACATGTTTTCAAAATTCCCATTTTTATTTAAATTTTTTAGTTTTCAAATTAAACATGTTTTCAGGAAAACAAAAAACTGAAAACTGAAAACAAATTTCATCTTTAGTTTCATCGAAATGATAATCGAAAATTATATGGGATAATTGTCCAAAATGTCCTAAACATATTGTGCAGCGTTTATCAGTTTTAAATATTTCAATTGTACCAATTTAGTCCTCAACTTATTATACGGCGTTAATTCGGTTATGAACTTGTCAATTATGCCAATTTAGTCTTGAACCTTGTGACGATTTGCTATTTTTTGTTTTTATCATATCGATTTGCTAATTTAGTTATAAATTTTTTAATTATTGGCCAATGTAATCCTTTTGTATAATTTTGGCTGGAATTGCTAACGTGAACGATTTTTGTAATTTTTTTTACATTTATAATTATTTCTTATTTTCTCTTTTCCTCTTTCCTTTCTCTTTTCTCCTTTTCCCCTATTTCCTCCATCATCGCCAGGCTTCGACCATGGCTGGCAGAGGTTGTTGGCCATTGACAAGGGTCACCCGGATTAGGTAAGGGCCACCCTTGCCAGATCTGATGAGGGCATCCCTTACCGGCCTCTGATGAGGATTGCCCTCATCTATGGCTAACAAGGGTTGGTTGGCAAAGCATCATGGAGGCTCAGCAATGAGCGGAAGGAAATAGGGAAAAAAAAAAAAAGAGAAAGGAAGAAAAAGACAAAAAAAAAAAAAAATGTTGCTTGGGAGATGGGGCAGCCTCTCATAGAGTGTATTTAAGTAAGTCTTTGTTGAATTTCGTCTTTATATATGATTTTTAGAGTTTTGATCTGTTCTTAACTAGTTCTATTAGTCATGCAGGAGACCTATGAGCTTCCTCCAGCTCGTCGAGTGGCTTGATTTTGACCTGTAATTTTCTGATGTTGACATTGATATTGAACAGAACTTTATACAGCGAAATTGCTTGCTGAATTGCATTTCACTTTGTGACCACACTTGTGTCTTGCTTGGTTTTGTAAATTCTCACTCGTACTTGATTTGATCTTGTCATGAATTGCATCAAGCTTAGCAAGATACAATGATGGAGTAATTGATATTGACTTGAAACTTAGAAGATCAACGTAGGATATTAGGGATGATTTCGCCAATTCATAATACCGTCAATTTGTTCAAGTTAAATAAGAATGATGATGAGCTCAAATGTGCAAACATTAGAAGTAGCATAAAGTGTCATGTTGTCCAAGAACCACACTTCAAAAACCACATCCAATGTGATAATTTTTTCAAATTTCTCTTAACAACTGAGGTTCTTCATTCTTGTCTTCTTAGGCTACGTTTGGTCGTCCGGATTTCTAATCGGGATAGGATTGGATAGGATAGGATATGAAATCCTAGGATTTTTTTATGTCCCGTCCAATGTTTGGTGAATCACATTATTAAAGTCGGATATGTTCACATCATGTACATTTTTATTTTTTTTATATAAACGACATATCATTATAAATGAACATAAATGTTCATAAATGAAGATGGTGAAAATATCTCGTAACACTATTCCTTAATTTATTTATTATTTATTATTTATTATATTTTTCCTCTTTTTTATATTATTTTCATTATTATTTCTTTTTTCCCTTTCATCATTCTTTAATAAAAATTTATCAAATAGTAAACTGTACTAACATATTTAAAATACAAAAATACCTAAAATATATAATAAATATAAATATTTAATTTATAGATTGAATGTTTATTATAAAATGGAATTAAAATAAGATTAATTAAAAATAAATTTTTATTTTTATTTTCTTAAATTAGAATTCAAATATTATTTATATTGAAATATAATTTCAATTTTGTTAATTTAATAAATTTGTTATTAAAAAAATAACTTTCCTATTATGGACGTTAAAAATCCTATCCACCTTTATTCCACCCCCGTGGGATAATTTTATCCCTGTCTTTTGTATCCCCCTTATATCCGACTTTATCCTATCCCGAGTGAGCACCAAACGTAGGATAGGATAAATTATATCCTATCCCGAATTTTATCCCGACTGCCAAACGCAGCCTTAAGATTGCTGTCGGAATAAGCCCGTGAGTAGTACATGAGACCACACCCAAGTCACCTGAGTCACACGTCCAAGCTAGTCCATGAGCTCATGCCTTTGTTTGAAACTCAATTAACCAATTCAGGCTTTCATTTTGAGAAAAGACCCACTTTGGGTGCTTTTTTGAAAAAGTGGCCAATTTCAGCCATTATTTGAGGTGAGGTCTACTTTGTTCCTTTTTGAGAAAATGATCTCCCTATTTGATTTTTTTCTCAGAATTTATGCTCTCTAATGCAAAGCTCATTTATATGCTTTGAAAGTTGTCATTCTCATTATAATTGGACGTGGCTATACTTTAACATCATGAAAGCGCTATAGGGGACGTGAATAAATCGCCCCGGTAGCTTGTACAAAAAACTAGTAGGATGTCCAATCAATGGTGTCTCAGGTTTTTGACTTAGGGACATTTCGTCGGCTTGTATAGAGAACTCCTGGATACTTCATCAATGGAAAAATACAAGGACATCTAAGAAATGTTACAGGGTGCTTGTTTAGGCTTCTATCCCTATGCAGAAGGCTCGAAGCAAAAAACTTCCTCATACTACTACAAGATCTTAGGACATTTTAAAGAAGCATCCTTTTTCCCTAGCGTGATATGTGATTATGATGATGTCCCTAATAATTGAGAAGTGAGGACCCTTTGCTCATGAAAGGCATATACAATGGCTTCGATAATATTTCCATGAATGACGGTACTCAGGAAATTCATTTGTATTGGTCAGGGAAAGGAATCATGGCCAGATAGAGGTACCTATGGACTACTTATTTCCGCTATTGTAGTGACACCAAGTAAGTCAATGCTGAATGCGCAAATCGCTATCATTCTTTCCTCTAATGGTCGTTGAAGAATCCACGTATAAATCCATCATTTTTTTCTTGCTCATAGACTTTGATGTTGGAAGCCCTAGACTATCAACTAGAGTAATCACTGGAATCGTGGTAGCTTAAGTGATTTTCTTTGTTTTGATATTACTAGTTCTTTGGCTGACATGATTCTTAGGCAGTAGAGAAATTGAAGATCCAGGTGAGATTATCATACTGACATATCTACTCATGCAGGAATCTGTCACTCTATAATTCACCATAAAGTGTGGTGCTTAATTCAAGACTGTATTTGTCTACTAATACTTATAAGTAAATTGTGACACCTGGCATTTTGTTTTTTTTTTTTTAACTGGGATTGCATTTCATTGAGGCATGACATATAAGTGAATCACTAGGATTGAGAATTTGTTGTAGAATTGTGCTTTTCCTTAAGTCGTTACTATCACTTTCCTGATATACACCTTGATTTTTTTTTTTTAAAAATTACATTTGCTAGATCTCCAACTTGGCTATTTCACTTTAAGGCAAATTAAAACTACCGTGGGCAACTTCGACTTTGTGAATAAGATAGTGAATGAGGGTTAGGTCTAGTTTACAAGGTAATTCACAATATGTTTATAACTTCATCATTCATTTATTGTGAAGGAAGCGTCTAATAATTCAATATGTGTCTTTGTTTTAGATTTACCAACCCAAATCTTATCAAGCTAATCATTTTGTTAATGAAATAACATCTAATCAGTTATGGCCGTATGATTAATCTTAGAGAATATTGTTGAATGGAACTATAATTGCTATGAAGTAACTTTCTTCTAAATCGAAGCAAGGCAATTGTGAATTTTTCAACAAGATAGGCATGATATTTGCTCTCCAGTACCCAAATCTCATGTAGTTTTGCAGTTGCTACATTGAAGGAAAACAATTGTTGCTAGTTCACGAATATCTGAAGAATGATAGTGCCGCCCCCACACTTTTTGGCAAAAGATGCTTTCCTTAAGCTAATTAATATGCTATTAATGCGCATTCATCTCTCTCTTCCCCACCCCAACCCCCAAAGATGAGATGAGCACCGGATTGAGTTGGACTAGGCCACATGAAAGAAATTATGTTTGGGAAGAGCAAGAGGATTGGCTAACTTCACAAGGAATCTAGATTGAAAATTGTTCATAAGAACACAAAAGAGACAAATGTGCTACTTGATAAGGAACTAAATGCCAAGGTATCGAACATAAAAATCGCACATGAGTTACATGTAAATTGCACGTGAGTCGCTCATGAGTTGTACACAAGTCGCACATGTAATCTAGTCGGTGAACTCGGGCCTTTATTTGAGATTACATTAACCAAATCGTGAATTTCTCAATGAGATAGGCTTGATATCTGCTCTCCAGCACCCAAAACTCGTATAGTTTTATGGTTGTTGCATTGAAGAAATCAATTATTGCTACTTTATGAATATCTTGAGAAAAATAGTATTGCCGCCGCACTTTTTGGTAAAAGATGCTTTTTCCTAAGCTAACTAATATGGTATTGATGAGCATTCAACTAATCTCTCTCTCTCTTTTAGGATGAGATGAGCAGTAGATTGAGTTGGACTAAGCCAAGAGAAGGAAATTATGTTTGGGAATAGCAAGGGGATTGGCTTACTTTCTCGAGGAATCTAGATTGAAAATTGTTCATAAGAACATAAAAGTGGCAAATGTGCTACTTGATAAGGAACTAAATGCCATTGTATCAAACGTAAATTGCCCATGCGTTATATGTAAGCAACACGTATATTGCACGTGAGTTGCACATGGGTCGCTCATGAGTCGCACGTGCAAGCTAGTCAATGGGCTCAAGCCTTTATTTGAGATTACATTAACTAAATCATGAATTTCTCAATGAGATAGGCATGATATCTACTCTCCAGCACCCAAATCTTGTAAAGCTTTAAGGCTATCAATTTGGAGAACAATAGTGTCCCACTAATAGCCAGACTAGGCCATTGGTCCAATGATATCTCTCTCTCTCTCTCTCTCTCTCTCTCTCTCTCTCTCTGAGATGAGCTGAGTGGCTGATTGAGTTGAACTAGCATATAGCACCAAATAGTGAAAAAAAAAAAAAAGGTGATCGATTCCATTGGACCAATGGCCCAGTCTGGCTCCCATTTCTAAGACCAAAAGATCTAGTCCTCGGTTCCTAATTATGGGAAATGGGAACCAATCACCCATAGGGGAAATCATAGAAAAGCATGCTATGAGTTGGATTCCACCTTATCTTATTATTGATAATGCTTTCCGTAATTCTTGATTGATCTTTCTTAAGCACCTGATTATCAATTTTCTCAAACATGTATATGTCTGAAAATTGTAGCAATCTTGGGAATCTACATCAACAAATTTGTCAAAAGTTTAGCAAACTATTGCTTGAGAATTTTAAAAGTTCAAAGTGAGCATTCTTTGCAAGTAGAGACCTCACTCATAACTACATTAGCGGATTGCTCCCCATAACTCTCACTAGGATACCACTTAGCATTTTGTAAGTTAACATTATCATGCATCAGAGACCATTATCCCATTTAATTAGGAGTTCAAAAGAAGCATACTTTTGTCTTCACTTTGGTGCTTCAGATCACTTGGAAATCACATAAGTGGTATTCCCAAGGAAATTGGCAACATCACCGTGCGCTGAAGGAGCTATAAGACTTACTATAAATCACATACCTTTGTATTGACAATGTATTAGATCTTATAGCGATAAATTATGGCTATGCTAGTGTATTAGAGGACAATCTGCTTGAAGGCACTCTTGAGCCAAATATTGGAAACTTAAGCTGCTCAATGAGACTATAAGTAAATTAGAGTACATCAATTGGCACACCTTTGCTTGGATAACACATTTCAAAAGTCCTTTCTTGATGTTCATGAGCTCTCTTGATTGAGAGATTATGAAATAAAATTTTGACTCTAACCTTCTTGCTTAAATTGGAACGAAGTTCCTCTTTGTTTGGGGAGATGAAAATACACTTTGTTCTATGCTATGTACACTTATACATTGAGATTTGGTCCTTTAGTATCCCTAATTCCTAGAATTTTTTTTTTTTTTAGCCTTCTAGCTACTAATATTTTCATGGGAACAATAGTCAACTCCCCTTGGCAATCTAAAGAAATTAGAAGATTTGTAAGTGGCATCATTATACGTTTTATTTCTCAACATACTGAATTTCTTTTGAGGGATTTTGATCTATAGACCATTGACAATCGTATAGATGGAAGCACATCATCAGGAAAGATACATGATTTTTCAAGAATTGGACCAAAATTACAATATTGTTCATATTCCCACCCTTCTCAATTAGGGCAAAAAGATTTATTTATGAATTATGAGATACTCGAAAGGTGTTCTTATATTACGACATTAAGTTTTCAGGGACATGCAAGGCACATCTATGGAAGGACCTATTCCATCAAGCATATCTTTGTTGACAAACTTGACTGAGTGTGAGCATTCCTGCAATTGTTCTTTGTCTCTCAAAAACTTGTAAGATTGTGTTTTATCACGAAAAGGTAGAATGGTTGTTAATGTTATGGGATAGAGTGGTTTTATACGAATATAGGAGAATATCTAATTTGAAAGGTCCAAGCTCAAATTTTCCTAATTTGCAGGGCATGAACATAATGGAGACTTTGTGAGATCAATACAATGAATATTTGATTTGTTTCTTTTGTCTTTTTTATTCTTATTGGAAATTGCAAGTGCCAAAACTTGGTATGGGAAGAAACTTAGCTGCCAAAAGTTCTAAAAGGTACACTTAAGTACCAAAATAGGAGAAAAATTAAACATTTAAGTGCTAACATCAAGAAATTCCGATCAAACTACTACGTGACATTTTTTTCCGATGAGATAAATGTAAAACAACGTCATTTTTTGTGCCGATGTGGCTAGATAAATCCATAATAACGATGTTTTGCCCAAAATTGTATTTTAATATAATTATTAATTGGAAAACTATAACGCATATCTTTTTTTATATAATTTAATTTTTCTATTTTAATTAATATTTATGTTAAAATTCAATTTTGGGACCAAACAAAGTCATTTGAGTAAGCTTTCCGACAAGCCACGTAGACCACTTATATTATTAAAAATAAATCCATAATAACTCGTTAGATTTTCGGCTACTCTTAGCCGAACTTGGCAGTTAAGTATTCTTTTTTTTTTTACCAAAAAAAAAAAAAAAAGTGGTACTTAAGGTTATCTTTTGGTAGTTTTTGCATTTAAATGTCCCATTGTACTAACCCATGCCAAGTTTTGGCACTTGCGTTGTACTTCTATCGCCATCTATCTATCTTGATTAAAACCTCCCCAACCAAAAAAGGCGAGCAAGGGGGCGGTTTTAATTTATTTGGAAGCTGGACCCAACCAAACATGAGCTAAACAGTTTGGAAAATAAAAGGTGAAACAAAACCACCGGTACCATCTTTTGTATTAGAATCGAACTGGACCGAACCACACTAATTGACCCCAAATGATAGCATACATTCTGCTAATCATCTACCAATTCCAAATGAGCATACCACTTCGCAGCTCAAAATGCACATTACCAAACACAAATATGACTGTTATTCCTTTTCAACTACAAATTAGTAGGGCCCGCGTGAACGCAAGCCTCCCCTGCCACAAATTATGACATAGCCCAACCAACTTGGGCTGAGTTTAGGCGGGTGCCCCTCCAAGAGTGCAATAGAGATCGCCAACCTAGGCCATGGGCCTTCTTGATCGTCCATCGACCCCATCCAGGTAAGTATGTTGCAATTGGTTGCGAGGCTGCTTCTAATTCTCTCTTCCTTTTCTCTCTTCATCATCTTGTCGTTGTGGGACGTACTAGTTTACCGCCATTTAGGTACTTACCATATTGCGTATTAAAATATAACGTCGCCACTGGCATTCTAGCAACACCGATCATTACACTTTCAGTACAAGATTGAAAAGGTGCAGTGCAACCTATATTTGAAGTCACAAATTACAAGTACCTTAGGATATTTGCTCTAGTCTGCTGCAAATTCACGTCTGTTGCTACTGATCAATCTTTATGCACAAGAGATGTCCAACTATATCATCTCTTGTTTTTGGGTATTTATTGGCAATCTATTCAACCTGATCCATTTTTGTCAGGGGCATAACCCATAAATACAATTTGCAAACGTTCTTGCCTATGCTACTTTGACACGGTCCCATGCCCCTAAATTTATGCTCGTAGTTCATGGGCCGATTATGTGTCGAATTCCTACCTGTGAGCAGCTCCTGCTGCAAATGGACTTATCCAATCTTATGCCATAATCGCCAACGTCATCTGCTTAAGCATAAACCGATTCCCTACTGTGTTCTCATGGACTAATTATTCATAAGAAACCTCTAATTTAATCTGTCAAAAAGTAGAATGTATTGTGACATTCAAAGTTTGTTCTTTATTTTGTGGCTAAACTAGTGTTTCCATGCCAAAAATGAAGTTGAGAGACCAAACACATGAATCAAGCTGAACACTTGATTGCGTAGCATCAAGTTTGGAGATAAAAAAGGACCATTGAATTTTGATCAAACTCTAATACCATGTTAGAAAGTTCAACCCAAAAACTTAAAATAATAAATAGAGAGAAACCACATGAATATAAATGTTCAGAACCATTGTTAAAGCAATATGAGATAATACTTAAGCAAGAACCAAATGGTTTTGTAAGTGCCGTTTAATTATCTACTATTAGTGAATGATGATCGAATGATTCTGGATGATAGACCGCTCTTGAATCCTCTGTTACCACAAAACATAAATTAATACGGGCTGCACGATCGGCTTTGCGACTTGGGCAGACCCTAGACTTGGCGCCCCTACAAGAGTGCAATGGAGGTCACTAGCCCAGGCCATACAGGCCTTCTTGATGGCTGTCAACCGGGTCCAGGGAAGCAGGTTTCGAAAGTTATAATTGGTCCCTTTTCTTTGTTCCTCTTCAACCGGACATATTTGATAGGGGACAGACAGTTAAATCAAAAAGTAAGATTTGCCCCCATTTCATCATTGTATTCCTTCCATACGGGACTCAGGGTCAGACTCAGAAAGCTTGTCTCGAACTCAAGTTTAAGGAAAATATGATCCGATCTCTCATTCCTGGCATACATTTATCCACAAATCGGAGCCACAGAAGATGTTAGCCACGCTGTTTATGGAAGTAAGAAACCATATAGATGCATCGCCGCCTTAGAGGAAGTAATCAGTTCCAGGAACCAGCCACGGGCATTCGCTGTTGCCAAGAAACTGATGCGCTCATTCAGCCATTTCAGATTCTGCTGCCTTTGTTGGGTAGCGAAGATTCGCATGCTGTGTCAAAATTAACAATTTCACTGCGTGGGCATGCTTTCTGGTTCTACAAAAAGTTAATCAGACCAGCGCACCTAGACAAGGACAGGCAACGAACCTCGAATCATTTAGCGATGTAACCCTCAACAGGCCTTAACGACAGTAATTCTTGGACTATGGATTGATAGGGGCCGCGCGAACGCAGGCCCCCGCTGCCACAAATTATGACGTAGGCTCAACCAACTTGGGCTGACCTTAGGCGGGCGCCCCTCCGAGAGTGCAATGGAGGTCGCCAACCTAGGCCATGGGCCTTCTTGATCGCCCATTGACCCCGTCCAGGTAAGTATGTTGCACAGGAGGGCCAGGCTGCTTCTTATTCTCTCTCTTCCTTCTCTCTCTTCACTGTCTTTTCAATGTGGGACTTCCTAGTTTACTGCTAATGAGGTGCTTACCATATTTGCATATTAAAATATTACTTCACCAACGGCATGCTAGCAACACCAAATGTACACATTTGGGACAAGATTCAGAAAGTGCAATGTTCCTTGAAGTCACAAATTACAGTTACCCTAGGATTTTTGCTCTAGTCAGCTACGAATTCAAGCCGTTGCTGCTAAGTCTCTTGTTTTCGGGTCTATCTTCAGCAATCTATTCAACCCTCCTCCTGATCCATTTTTTTTTTTTGCCAGGCGCATAACCCATAATTACAACCTGCAATCATTCTTTTCGCTGGGGCATAACCCATTTCATCATTGTATTTCTTGCACCTGGGAGTCAAGTCAGACTCGGAAAGCTTGTCTTGGGCTTAAGTTTAAGAATATGATCTGATCTCTCACTCCTAGCATCCAGTTATCCAAAATTTGGATACACAGAAGATGTTAGCGGCGCTGTTTATGGAAATAAGAAACCAGATAGATGCATTTCGCATTAGAGGAAGTAATCCATTTCAAGAACCGGCCATGGTCATTTACTTGGGAGTGAGTCTAGGCGGGACTTGGGGTGCATCACAAGTTGTTATTCCTAATTATTGACACTGCTGCCAAGAAACTGATGCACTCACTCCTTCAGCCATTTCAGATTCTGCTGACTTTGTTGTGCAGCAGTTAAGCTTCAGAAGCTCTGTCAAAAGTAACAATTTGACTGCTTGGGCATGACTTCTCGTGCAAAAAGCTGTTGATCAGATCAAAAGCACCTCGACAAGGACACAGGCAATGGCCACCGAGTCATTTGTTGATGAAAGCTTTCACAAGAATAAACGGCATACAACTTTGGACTATGAATTGTTAGGGGCCGCGCGAACGCAGGCCCCCGCTGCCACAAATTATGACGTAGGCTCAACCAACTTGGGCTGACCTTAGGCAGGCGCCCCTCCTAGAGTGCAATGGAGGTCGCCAACCTAGGCCATAGGCCTTCTTGATAGCCCATCGACCCCATCCAGGTAAGTATGTTGCAATGTCATGCCAGGCTGCATCTTATTCTCTCTCTTCCTTCTATCTCTTCACCAAATTGTCGGACTTCATAGTTTGCTGCTACTTAGGTACTTTGCATATTGTGTATTAAAATATATTAGTCTCCACCGGCAAAGCTAACAACACTGAATATACACTGTATCAGTGTAATCTTTCTTTGAATTCCCAACTTGCTAGTACCCTAGGATTTTGCACTAGTCCGCTACAAATTCGAAGCTGTTGCTTAGGTGCTTACCATATTGCATATTAAAATATCACTCCACCAACGGCAAGCTAGTAACACTGAATATACACAAAGATGTAAAGTGGTCTTTCTTTGAAGTCGCAATTTTGCAATAGTCCGCTACAAGTTCGCGCTGTCGCAGCTGATTGATCTTTCTGCACAACGGATTTCAATTATCCTCTCTTGTTTTTGGGTTTTTCACCGACAACTGATTCGGCGGACCCTTCTTCCGATCCATTTTCCCAGGGGGATAGCACATAACTACAGTCTGCAATCTCTCTTTTTCTCCGAAGCAGAAGCATGTAGCATCCCATTGCTGCTCCGGGCAATCCGGGACCTCGCCAAAACCGATGAACCAATACATTTTTACTTCCATATCTTGCCCAAGAACCCATCCCCAATCTCAAGCACCAGAATCAAATTCCACATCTGCAGAACAACCCGAAGATGGGATCCGAAATTCTGCAATCCGACAAAGCTCGCTCGACACGAGCGCAGTCGCTTCATGCCTCAACCAAAATCCAAACGGCAACCTGATTCTTCTGCATCCCCAAAACTATTTCCAGAAACCCTTTTCACTATTTTCAATTACACTCAGCCCCATTTCTGCAGGACACAGCTCGCTCGACACGAGCGCAGTCGCTTCATGCCTCAACCAAAATCCAAACGGCAACCTGATTCCTCTGCTTCCCGAAACTATTTCCAGACACCCTTTTCACGATGTTCAATCACACTCAGCCAAATTTCTGCAGAAGGACCAGACGATTGCAACTCAGCACAAACTTCTGGCAAACCCCAAATCTCCTTCCGAATCCAATTCAAGAGATTCAACCGGTCCGGACCGAGTGGCCATCACAAAGCCACACGAATTAATCAACAAAGGAAAGAATTTATGATTGGGGTTTTGGAATTGGAGGGGGTCGGCGCGTACGCAGTCCCCCAGCTACCACAAATTACGACGTACAGTCTCCGATTTGGAGATGTTAGGCTGAGTCCGCCTTCGGTCGAGTGCAATGAAGGCTACTAAGCCTAGGCCATGGGCCTTCCTGATCACCCATTCGACCCCGTCCAGGTATGTATAAAACCTTCTCCTTCTTTCCTCTTCACTTAAATACCGCCGCTCGTCACCCCCCTGTCTTGTGGCATTCGATGTGGGACGCGTTCGAGGTGCAACGTCCGCTTCTACTCTTTTCGTTTTAAGTTTTTCGCCATGTTCTTCTTTTCGCTTTTTTTGTTCCGTGATGAGGCATGAACTGAATTTTGCATTGAAAAGGGCAGTTCCTCCTCCAGGGAGAGATGCTCATTCAAAACAATTCTTATGAAATGGGGGGAAAGGCGGAAGCCGAATCGGGCGCAAGATTAATTAAGTTGTCGGATTTGGGGACTTGAGTAATTCCATTTTTTGGGGATTTTCGCGCATTTGTATTTGATTTGTATCCGCAATAAATGTTAAAAATAGTGATTTTGTAGCCAAAAAGTTAGGATGCCTAGCCATGGGCATGACTGGAAAGAGAGAAAGGGGTTCTTGCCCTTTTGAGAATTCAACAGTTGGGAATCCAAGGAGCATATCCGGAGAGAATCATTCAAGGAGCATGCTGGATGTCTTCTGAGGGGAACACAGATGATTTTGACAGTGTGCCAATGGAAGGATTTCATTTTTCATTTATTGCATCTCTTATTTTGGAACTTATGATGTCGGTTTTCATGGCAGCGACTGCTATTGCACAAAACTTACGCAAAGAACATGCAATCCAAATGAAAAAAGAGAATGTGAAGATAAGCTTCAATCGGGCGCGATTTAGAAGATTTTAGTGGTGGGTTTTCAAGTAGAGATGATCGGTTCTAGGATAGATAGATTCTAAAGTTGGAACTTGAAACCTATGTCATTATAACCAATTCCTAAATTTTGAACTTTTGAACCTACCTTCTCTGCTTGAAATCGGTTTTGTAACTTATCTTATTTTTTCAATCCGATTTCAAGGTCTACTAGAACCTATTTTATTTTATTTTTTTTCATTTTTCATTTTATTTGATAAGCCATATGACTCAAAAGTAAAATATGAACAATAGAAATTCTAATTCGCCAAAAAGAATAATCCATAAGATCAATACGTAGTTATGTACAATTATAAACAATAAAATATCAAACACGTAACTTAAAACATAGAATATAAAACTCAATTCCCCATTCATCCATAAAATTTTAGGGGAAGAGGAAAGACCAATGAGAAGTTTTTAGGAAGATTAAAGGATGAAGGAATGTTGATGTTAGGATTTAGGGGAAAATGAAATTAAGATTTAGCTTTTTAGCTTGTAAAACCCCTTTTGAAACCGATTCCAAAATAGGGTAGTCCAGTTTGGTTTTTGAGTTGGTATTCACTTGGAACTTGTTCCTGGACCAATTCCAATGATAAGTGATTTTTGAACCTATTTTTCGAGTGGTCCAATCTAATTTTCCGGATAGAATTTTTTTGGTTATACACTCATATTTTCAAGTGGTATAATAGAGTTGCTACATTAGCTTCATAGCAAGAGAGGTGATTTTGGAGCTACCTCAAAGGATGCCGACCTCCGTGAGAATCGAGAGATATGATCTCGTTGCAAGCAAAAGTCAAAGGGACGGGATGAGTAGTCGAGTATTCGAGGAATATACCTTCAAGTATCAAACAAAGATTGGACCAGAAAACAGAAAAGATCAAACGAAGAGGAGAAATTGACTGTGCCATGGTGTCTATTTTGTGCTATTTTATGTCCATGTGGAACATGAGCATTGGGAACAAAGTGTTTTGTTGTTGATGGAAGATCTGTGTTGTGCTGCAGTTAAAATGCTTTTGGTTGACCAACAAGGTTTTGAATTAAATAAACTCTATTGTTTTATTTCATCCGTTGTTGAATAACTTTCATGGCATTAAAGAAAAATATGTCGTTTAAAATAATTGCGTCGCTCATGAATTTATTTTATCCTTAGTTTGACGAATTTTGTTAACTTAATTATATCTTTTTTGTTGTTGTTGTAGTTAAATAGATTTTAATTAAATAAGATATAACCGTGAGGATGATGAGTCCACAATCTTATTGGTTGAAATTAGGTCAAGTGGCAAAATTATGTCTTGTGTCTTGTGACATGACAATCATAGGGCAAAGTGAAATGACATGTGCCAAGCATAGGATGGTGTTTATACATTTCCATGAGTATATTTTTGGGTATAAATAAGATTTTAGATCTAGATTTAGATATGAGAATTCACATAGATTGTTCACAATTTAATAAATGCAGCAGATTTTTTTTTTTTTTTAATTACAATGGAATCATTGGACTTCTTTGATTGTTTCATTTTCTCAAACATGATTCAAAGGCCTTGATGACTCAATCTCAAATTGGATGTAACAAATTTTGGATCCTCTACGTAAGCCAAATTCTAATGCCTAAAACGTGAATCAAGGGAAGTTAAAGCTCGTGATGACCCCAATCAAAATTCAGGTTGTTGAAACTTTTTTGATCTTGAAGAAAATAACATCCAATATATTAAAAAAGAACGAACACAATTTAATACAAATTCGATTTGAATAAATGTCAATTTAATTTATGTAATTGACTAATAGTCATATAATAAACTAATAAATTAAAAATCATGAACTTATCTCGTGTGTGTCTTTTTGGGTCAAATTTAAAATTATATAAGATAAGTTAAAAAATACAAGTTTTTGAGTAGGATAATGAAAATATATTTCAAGATTTTACAAAAACAATTGAAGAATTTCTTTGATCTATTTTTCAATTTTAAAGTTGATAAATGATAAAAATTTGGAGATGGCAAATCACTAAATAATTTGGTAATTGGTTGAATATGAGCTTTGTGACAATATTATGAGCCACGTGGCAAAAACAAAGTTAATTTTAAGTGTCCTATGATTGCTTTGAGAGTGAGTATTCTTTCAGTTCCGACTTTAATTAGTCTCAACTTTAACTATATATAATATAATAGACGAGAATAATAAGTTCCCTATTCTCCAAAACTATAGAGTCGTTCGGTGTGATGGTCCATTGTTTGGTTTTTATTTAATCATGATGCAAATAAGATTAACAACGCTAATTTATACGTGATAATAGAATTTGCAAATTTTATAATATCATTACACATTGTTCATAAGTATATGTCCAAATCAAAGATCCAAAGTTATCCAATTCACATTGTTCATGAGTATATGTCCAAATCAAAGGTCCAAAGTTAATCGATTCACAATACTTACAAGATATTCTATGGGCCATTAGGGCTGCGTTTGGTTGTATTTCTTTTTTTTTTTTTTTTTTAAACACTTTTTCTGTTTTTTTGTTTTTTTTGTTTCCCAGAACAAAAAAAAAGCAAACAAGAAACACAAATTTTGTGTTTCTTGTTTCAAAACACTTTTTTTTTCTTTTTTCTCTTATTTTCTTGTTCTTTTTTCTTTTGGCCGGTCGCGGCCTCGGCCATGGCGCGGCGACCGGCCGACGAGGGCCGACGGCCTCGCCCGGCCACGGCGAGGCTCGCGTCCCCCGCGAGGCCGAGGCTCGCCGTAGCCGGGCGAGGAGCTCGCCGCCATGGCGAGCGGCCTCGCGCCGGCCCGGGACCTCGATCTCGCCCGGATCCGGCGAGGCCGACCTCGCCCGCGGCCGGCGAGCCTCGGCCTCGCCTGGACGTGGCCCGGCGAGGCCGCGCCTCGCCCGTTGCTGGGAGAGCTCGGCCTCGCCTGATCAAGGCGAGGCCGACCTCGCGCCGGCCTGGGCGAGCTCGATCTCGCTCAGATCCGGCGAGGCCGAGCTCGCCCAGCGGCCGACGAGCCTCGGCCTCGCCGGATCTAGGTGAGTCGGCGTCCCTGGCCCGGCGAGGCCGCGCCTCGCCGGATCAAGGCAAGGCCGACCCTCGCCGGCCGAAAAAAAAGAAGAAAAAAAAAAAAGAAAAAAAAAAAAAAATAGAAAAAATAAAAAAATAAAAAAAATTATCCAAATTTACCAAACACGTTTCGTTTATTTTTTATTCCCGGAATAAGTTTACCAAATGCGTTGTTTTGTTTAAAAATTGTTCCCCAACGAAACACTTTTTTCTATTTATGTTCCCTAGAACAATTTTTAAATAAACGCAAACAAACGCACCTAGGTAGCCCAAGTTTTATTTCATACCCAAATCAAAATTAAAATTGTGTTGATTAAGGGCGCGCATGTTTTTATTTCTATTCTTTTTTTAATTTCCTAGGAAGAAATAAAAAAAAGTGTTTCTATTCCGGAACAATTTTTGAATAAAAAAACACGTTTGATAAACTTGTTTCGGAAATAAAAAATGAATAGAAACACGTTTGATAAATTTTATTCTTTTTTTGTTTCTTTTTATTTTTTTTGTTAATTTAATTTTTAATTTTTTCCTTTCTTTTTTTTAGGGGTGCGGTCTCCGGTCCCAGAATCGACCGATGGGGCTAGCAATTAGCTCGCCCAGCCACGGTGAGGCTCGGCCTTATCGGATTTGGGCGAGCTCGAGCTCGCCGGATTTGGGCGAGCCCGAGCTTGCCCAGATCCGGCGAGGCCAAGCCTCGCTGGTGCAGGCGAGGCTCTGGCGAGGTTGCTGACCCTCAATGGCGTCACCGGCCCTCGACGGCTGGTCGCTGGCCATGGCCGAGGCCGGCGACTGGCGAAAGAAAAAAGAAGAAAAAAAGAAGAAGAGAATAAGAAGAGAGAGAAGAAAAAACGTTTCTTCAAAATTGTTTCTAATAAGAAGTAAGTTTTTTTTTGTTTATTTTTTTGTTCTTTTTTGTGTTAGAAAACAAAAAAAAAAAAAAACTCAACTAAACGCGTTTTTATTTTTTATTTTTGTTTTCGGCAAAAAAAAAAAAAAAGTGTAACACTTTTTAGGAATAAAAACATGCAGGCCCTAAGAAACTTGCATTAGATCCACTTGTTTTATAAAAAAAATAAATAAAAAATATTTTAATCATCTACGAAAATATATATTATTGGATGTAATGAATTAATTATTTTAAGCGGTACGAGCAAAAATTGCACGTGCGAGCCCTCGCATCGGACCACAGCGACGAGCCAACAGATCCTCGAACATCACAGAAATTCTGCAACTCCAAACTCCGCTCGATCTGGACGGAAGCTCTCTCCTTCGCTCTCGATTCGGGGGGGCGCGCGATCTCATGCGGATCTGAGCGGATTCCCGCGTTCGCGACCACTCGATTCCGCCGCGGCCGCAATGGCGTTCATGGCCGTGCTGGAGTCGGATCTCCGCGCCCTCTCCGCCGAGGCTCGCCGGCGCTACCCCGCCGTCAAGGACGGCGCGGAGCACGCGATTTTGAAGGTCAGAACGCGGCCTTAGGCCCGCCGGATGAGTTCCCGCAGCGCATCTGCGCTTGAAATGCTTGTATCGGTGCCTCGCGTGCTTCTTCTGTGCGTGCACTTGTAGTCTCGTAGGTGGCGCGATCTTGTTGGATTGAGCGTGACGTGCTGTCGGGATGTGTTTGGGCGGTGGTGAAGCGGTGTGATGGTGAAGTGGTATAGATTCCGTCTGTTTGTGCAGTTGTATCTACGTTTTGTCTTGTTGATATGAGTGGCCGCGAATGGTGGAGTTCGATTTGGTTGGAGCTTGGGAGTCTGTCTGTCTAGTTTATGTATTTTGGAAACAGCAGGGGCTTAGGCAATGTGAATTTTGAGTAGCCACGCTTTGGCGACGTTTTTGTGGAACTCGTGCGCGTGTGTATAGCTTATAGTGGCTGACGGCTGCATCTCTTTCTGATTCAATAGGCACTGCAGTTATTCCACTTGTTCATGACTGTATCAGGGGAAGTATGTATGAGTTCTGGAATTGTGGGAGAAATTGTCATAGGAGGATGACGCCTTATTTTGATTTTGACTTGCAGCTACGCTCGCTCTCGAGTCCAAGTGAAATTGCACATAACGAGGACATATTACGGATCTTTCTGATGGCTTGTGAGGTCAGAACGGTGAAGCTGAGTGTCCTTGGGCTATCGTGCCTACAAAAACTCATATCTCATGATGCCGTTGCTACATCAGCTCTGAAAGAAATACTTTCCACTCTTAAAGATGTGAGTTATTCATGAATATGGCATGTTCTGTCTTTGACTTTAAATTTAATGCAAATTACTGCCACGTCAGTTTGAACCACTTGATTGCATTCCCTCTGGAGTTGGCATTACCTGACTACATGTCTGGAGTAGAGGGAAATTCCATCACCAACATTCCCCCCTTCAACTTTCCCATATCTTTATGGTTCTGCCATGATATTTTGTTCTAGCCTCTCCAGAGAGCAAAAAGTTGGCATATGTCTTAGCTTGTTGAGAACAAAGCCATGGTTGCAGTATGATGAGATCTATTCTAGCCAACAGGAGTAGAGTAAAATTTCAAGAAACTCTGCCATCCTAATTTGTTAATGCAAGCAAGGACTGCTTTTGCAAGTGAGCTGCAATTGAATAAGATCGATGCTTCAACATGGATTTTGCCACCTAGTATCTGGTTTTTTGTTGAAGGATAGTGTTTTCATGGGGTTCTGCTTCCTGCACTGAAATTTTATAATCATGATTTTGTCCGTCATATTTTTTTTTGTTACTGCACAAATCGCTTTAGAAATTCACGGGAAGCTATAAAAATGGAGTCCTCTGCATCATAAGCCTTTGACCTTCCTGGTCGATGTTTAGGATTTCATTAATGCTACGATACTGATAAAAGAAACTGAAGTTGGACACCTTGCTGATCAACGAGCCACTATAAGTCTTAAGGAACTGTTGGATTTGGCTTGATGGCTGGGTAGAGAACAGAGGCAGGGATGCTAAGTTTTCTTGTTAAAATTTTGAAGTAGTGACTGGAATTTACGACAATCTTGTATGTGCTGGGGATTTTGGGACCTTCCTTGTGTAACTAATTCCTTGTGTAACTAATTCTTAATGTATAAGAAGATATAGGAAACAAGAACTTCAATAAGAATTGTAGTTGATCTTCTTACTGGACAGTTTTGGGTCTTTCTCAATACTCAAAATCTAAAAATCACATTTGGAATCTAACTTCCTTTTCTCCATGCAGCATTCTGAGATGAATGACGAGACTGTTCAACTGAAGACTCTACAGACTATATTGATTATACTGCAGTCACAATTGCATCCTGAAAATGAGGTAATCTAATGTCTTTCCAGATCGTTGACTTGAAAGTGCATCAATATTCCATTAAAAATTGGCTTTTAGCAGAATTGAATATTTGAACATTTTTGGAGACAACAATGTGAAGTGTTTTTTGTTTCATTATGCCATCATGGCTGACCTCAAACTTACTCTAATGATAGAACTTGGGCTTTTAATCTTATGTTTTCATTATAGGCATTGGAGCCTTTTGCTTTGGCATATCTTAGGGGGACTTCTATTCCTTTTCTTGTACCTTTATGCAGGATGTTTGAACTGTTGCGAGCATAAGTGAGCATATTTTTTATTGCCATGCTGAATCTGCACTATTTACTTCAGTATAATTACAGATCAAGATTAAATTACTATGATACAGTCCATGAAACCTTGCTGATCTCATATATTTACTTTTCTTGCATATTTAAGCTGAATATAGATAGATTACCTTTACTTTGTCTGGTTAATGCATTCATCCAAGTCAGTTTTGTGTGGACTTAGTGGGTAAATTTCTTTATACGGTTTGCTTTTGTCTACTTATCAAAATTAATATGTATTTTATCCTGACGTGGATTAATCTGGTATACAGGCTATGTGAAGTGTTTTCACACAAGTTGTGTCCATGACAGTGGATGTAGGTGGTTATCTTTAGTTATAACTATCTAAATTAATGATAATAGAGGTGGTTGGTGTAAAGAACACTACATAGACTGTGTATGATGTGTTAATCTGTCTTAGATTACCTTACTCATTAACTTTATAATCTGCCGCTGCAAATTATAACTTTCGTGCATGTGCACTAGGTAACTTGAAGCCATTTTGTTTACTATTTTTCCCTTCATGACAGATTTTGTTAGGTTACTATCTTTAGTAAGTGAAAGCCTGTGTTTTTTGTCTGTGATCTTGTATATATAGCCTCTTCCAGTTCATGAGATGTAGCTATTAGGGTGGAATATTGTTATGGCTTTCTTGCACCGATAACTTTTGGTATTGTTGTTTTGAAGTTCTACATGCCATTGACTGTCTTTGTTTTGTTTTTTTTTTCCCTTATGACCTTTAGGAAAACATGGCTCAAGCTCTTGGCATCTGTCTTCGACTTTTGGAGAGCCACCGTTCTTCAGATAATGTGCGGAAGTAAGTCAACTACATTTTGGCTGAGGACATGAAGTTTCCAGTGGCAGTGTTTGTAGATGCTTACAGTACACCTTATTTTGTTGTGTCAACTCTTTCATTAGCAGTTTCCCAGTAATACTAAACATCGATTTTGTGCTTTTCATGAGGAAGTCATTTTTTACCTTGCTCACTTGTGGAAATTCACTGCAATTACTATTCTCTTCAGTACTGCAGCAGCAACTTTCAGGCAAGCAGTGGCATTGATATTTGACCATGTGGTTGTTGCTGAGTCTCTTCCTGCAGACAAGTTTGGTCTTGGAGGCCATGTAGTTCGAACTAGTTCAGTTACTGGTGATGTTGGCCGCAGCATGAATCTATCAGAGTCAGTCCTTTAGTCTCCTGCTGCATTATTTTGGTATATAGACACTCTAGTTTAGGAGCTTTGTTTGATGGTTGTTTATGTGTCCTAATAATTCATTTCTTCTTGGTGTTTATATCATTAATAAGATCATTAATAAGCTGTCCAATGGATTTACAGATCACTTGAGCATGATTCTGATTCTGGAGGACCATCTTCAAAGAGGGAAACATTGGGCAAAACTGGAAAGCTTGGGCTTCGGTTGCTTGAAGACCTAACAGCTCTTGCCGCAGGTGGATCTGTATGTGCTGAATTGGACCATTAGATTTCATCCAAGCCAAATGCTTATGTGTTTTTGTAGGCTTGTATGATGAATTAACTACCGTTCTTCAATTGTAGTAGCTCTATGTCACCAAAATCCTTTCTGATACGCATTTGCATATATCCTTCAGGCGGTTTGGTTACATGTTGGCTCTCTTCAGCGGATTTTTGCACTTGAAATACTCGAGTAAGTAATAAGCTTTCCTGTGTCACTATCTTTCTAAACATTGTGCCCGACTTCTGGTTTTAGACATTGTGATGCACAGTTGGTGCAGAAGTATAAGGCTATGCTTTTGCTGAACGTTGTCCTTGTGACAGAGTTATCTTTTATGCTGAAAACCTAAACAGTGGCTTGAGTTTGGGCTTATGAGCCTGATTTTAGAAATATAATTGGTGCAACAGGGAATAAATGTTATAAGGATAGAATTTCAATTTTCAGTTTAGTCTGCTGAAATTGGAGAGTAGAGTGGAATGAGATGATCTTGTTTCCTTTCTGGTGCAGTTGTGAGTTGCTTTTTACCTAAGTAAGCTGCTTTTCCAATATGATTAATTATCACCGGGGGGGGGGGTAAATGCAATGCGAATCATAGAATAACTTGTGTGGGAATTAAAATGTCTGCTGTGCACCTTCACTTATTTTGTCAACCCGAAACGACCCTTGCTTATTTTGTATCGGGGGGATTATATTTCTTCCTACCTTGTATTGGGAAGCTTTTTCTGCAAATGGCAAGCAGAGATATCCCCCCATGATTTTACTTTAGACTGGATTTACAATGTCAGTGCAAACTATTTTGGACTTGCTCTGGAAGTTTGCATATTTCTCATCGCAGATTCATTCTCTCCAACTATGCTGTTGTTTTCAAGACCTTAATATCCTATGAACAGGTTAGGAGTCAAATCTCTTAATCAATATCCCTGTACTTTGCTCATTTAAGTGACAGAGTCTTTATAGTTGAATATATGCTGCACCATTTCAACAGGTTTTGCGTCACCAGATATGTTCACTCCTCATGACTTCCCTTCGGACAAATGCTGAGGTAATCTCTCTTCTGGAAGATACTATGCATCTGGCTTTTGATTGTGGACTTGATTGGGATGATGATGGCTTCGTCTTTTCTAATTCTATTTACTGAAACAGCTTGAAGGGGAAGCTGGGGAGCCTTCTTTCCGACGGCTGGTTTTGCGGTCAGTTGCTCATATTATCAGGCTTTACAGTTCATCTCTTGTCACTGAATGTGAGGTATATACTATTTTGACCATCTCTTGTACATGTAAATTGCATCTAACATAAGTCATACTATTGAACATCCTTGAAAATCACGATCTGATGGACTAGCATACTATTTCGCATCATAGGTCACTTTGGATGTCTGCTTCTCATATTTTTCTTTGTTATAATCCGGTTTTCATATAGGTTATGACACTCACATTCATTTTTATCTTTCTTGGAGCTATTTGATCCCCTTGTTTCTCTTTCCAGCTAATATAATTCCATTGACAGTAAATTTTTGTGGCTTTTATTCAGCAAACTCCATTTTCTGTCCTTGTGCAGGTTTTTCTTAGTATGTTAGTTAAGGTTACATTTCTTGACTTACCTCTGTGGCATCGCATTCTTGTTCTTGAAATTTTGAGGGTAAGCGTTCTACATTTTATTATTACAAAGCTACTTTTACAGTGGAAATAGATGCATCAAATCTCTATATGTTGTAATTGGCAGGGATTTTGTGTTGAGGCACGGACACTAAAAACTCTTTTTCTGAACTTTGACATGTAAGTCATACAAGTCTACGTGTTTATTATAAGCCTACATGTTTTTTCTAATGTGTTCTCTCTCTCTCTCTCTCTCTCTCTTGCACACATGCACAGGGAAGCATTCACTGGCACATACACGTCATGAACACACACATATTGTGTATTCTCTCGTGCACACGCATGCACAGGGAAGCATTTACTGGCACGTACCCATCATGAACACACATATTCTAGTTGAAATGCAAGTACAAGCGAAATTTTTTTAGAAAACTGTTGTATCTTTCCTTTTTCAATTTGAAGGATCAAAGTGTGAAGAAAATTGAAGTTGGAAACACCTCATACAGTTCTAGAATGAGGAATTGTAAACGGAAAGCAGTTAGGCAAATATTTAGGAGGAACGATGTTGCAAAATTTGTTGAGTGACAGGATCCACTAAAATTGTGTCAATAGTCCAGCTGAAAGTTAAAATGGTCTATTAACAAGTGGGTAGCTATGAGCAATTCACTTGTGGTGGATATGATCTCAGATATGGCTCTATCTCTGCATGATCATTTTTGAATAGCAGTACTGGACCTTTTATCCCACCTTCCTTAAAGTCAACGGTTTAAAACATCGACCAATAGACAAGATCTCTAGTTGAGCTGAGGTTCAGTGCCTGTATTTTTGGGCACTTTGAGAAATATACCAGCATGTGTATTACAAATTTAGTTCTCGTTTGTTGAATTAAGAGCTAGTGACATAGATAAAGCAAGAATGGTTGCATAGATACTTGTTTTAACCAAGCAGTTTAGTTTCTTTCACTGTAACTCTTTCTATAATTGTAGGAACCCGAAGAATACAAATGTGGTGGAGGGTATGGTTAAAGCTCTAGCTCGAGTTGTTTCAAGTGTACAGGTGAAATTTATCTAGTAGTTTTGGTTATACAGTATAATTATTTTTGAACACCTTTTATTTTTCGATTTGATTCTTTACATCCTGATTTATGTAGCTTTGCACATCCTATAATTCTTTTGTAGAATGCTTAATAGCCAGAAATTCTTATAGGTAGATATGCATTCATGGCACAGCCAATTATTCTGAAAGTTTTCCACAATCATGACTGCACTGCTTGCGTTGGATGCAAGTTTAAATAGCTGCGAGTGTCACTAGTTTCACTATGACATGGGCAGTTTTATGGGCTGCAGGGAGAGTATTTGCAATGTCTGGATGGCTATATCTTGTTATTACTGTTGCTTTATCTTGTTGGTTTTATGGGCTGCAGGGAGAGTATTTGCTATACTTTATAATATATTTTTTGGTTGAATTTAATTTGGCTCTTGCGTAGAGTTTTCTGTGGTCAGGAGTGTTGTTTATTGACAGGAAATAATTAGCATTTGGAAATTTTTAATTGAGGAATAACTTATAGCTATATGAATCTAATGTAGGTTCAGGACACGAGTGAAGAGAGTCTGGCCGCTGTTGCCGGGATGTTCAGCAGCAAAGCTAAAGGTTATTTTTTGTATTCTCAGCTAATACTTGCAGTTGGTAATAATTTTGAATAATACGTGGTCATTTAAGGCAAATATATCTTAATTATTATTTACTCCTCGGTAATTCCTTCTTTGGAACTTTGTCGGAGCTGATGCCCTTTCTTTGATGAGTAGTTTCAATGTCACTGTTAGCTTCTCTTTCTCAACATTGCTATGCCCAGAACAAGGAGCAATCATCAAATCACTTATTAAAATCTGGTGTGGATAATATTCTGAACATTGCAAGAAGAAAACTGGAACTAGCTTGGAAGGATCATAATCTGGACTTCCTAAAAATTAACTATTTAACTCCTCTAAATAGCTAATATCTCTGGGAACTCAATTATTTGTCTTACATCTGTTAGGAAATCACATGGCACATTGCTATGTCACTCATAGTAAGTATGGGATGGGTTGAATGGCATAACAATAGTTTTTCCTTTTCTATTCCCCTGGGGGTGGATAATGTTTGTCCTGCTCTTTCTTCTCGTCCAAAACTGGTTGTTTTTCTTCTTTTCCTGCATGAGTCTGTTGTCAATTACTTCAACTTTCAGTTGAAAGTGATTTGTTTCGGAGTTTCAACTAATATGACTGGCTTCTTGTGAGTGCAAGAAATTTTTTATTTTTATTTTTTTCATTTTCAAAAGACCCATTTCTTTTTAAGACCAATAAGTGTTTGCTTCCTTTATGTCCATAGTTGACTCAGAGGTTCTGGCGTGTCCTTATATTTTGACCTCTTGAAGTCCAAATATTATGAGCCTGTTACATGTGTATAGGACATGCTGGGACTGATATACTAGTTACAGCTGGATTTATAGGGTATAGCAACATAAATGTTGGCAGCCTACAAAATAGAACAAGTATAAAACTTGATAGACAAGCTGCTATTCTAATCAGGTAAAAGGTCATCAAGTTAACGCACGACCTATTTCTTTGTGCAGTTATAATGTGTCACAGTTGTGGATTGTCTATATGAAACAAGAACAAACTTGCCAGTCTCTGCTTCTCCTTTATTTTAAATTTAGCAAGCACTAGAAGAACTGATGGTTTGACTGAACCACAGGGATTGAGTGGAGCCTCGATAATGATGCATCCAATGCTGCAGTCTTGGTTGCTAGTGAAGCCCATGCAATAACTCTGGCTATTGAGGGTCTTTTAGGTGTTGTATTTACTGTTGCTACATTGACTGATGAAGCAGTTGATATTGGTGAGGTGATTGTCATATTCTACCCTATTATGTGCCTTTAATGTTCTTTTCTGTGCTTGTTATGCAATGAACATGATCTTACACTCTTTCGATGTATCCAGCTTGAATCCCCTAGGAGTGGATATGACCAACCACTGAAATGTACTGGGAAGACTGCCCTTCTCTGCATTTCCATGGTTGATTCTTTGTGGTTGATTGTACTTGATGCTTTGTCCCTGATATTGACTAGGTACTCTAGTTTCCTCTTACACTGGTTTACCTATTTTGAAGAAAATATACTATTATTTATCTGATATGGATGCATTTAAAAGGTCACAAGGGGAGGCGATTGTGTTGGAGATCTTAAAAGGATACCAGGCTTTCACTCAGGTTATACACTGCTTTCTCTCTTGTGCTACACTAGCAACATCACTTCACTATAATCTTAAGATTGCTAGTTTTCCATTTAAGTACAAGTGGGTTTACCTAATCTGTTAAGCTGTTCTACACTGCTTCTGAGTTGCATTTTTACCTGGGGTGCTATGCTCATCACTGTTTTTCTGTTGCTTCACAGGCGTGTGGGGTTCTTCGTGCTGTGGAGCCTTTGAATTCATTTCTTGCATCTTTATGCAAATATACAATCAACTTTCCTGTCGAGGCAGATAAGAAGAGGTACTAAGAAGAGTAATTGAACTTTTGGTTCTAGGCTGAGTTCTGGTTTGTTAAGTAAGGGTGTTGCACTTCCTACAGAAAATGTCATGACTTATGTAATAAAAGGGTCTCCGTTTCATTAAAGAATGTAGGCTCGTTCCTAATTTGTTGTCTCTACTTATCTGCAAAACCAATCCTGTCGGTTTAGCTAGTTTTTCCTGCCAACGTGGCCCTTATATTATCTTGAGATTTGGTTTTAGTGTCACTGAGTGGTTTGGCAATAATTAATTTAGTTTCATTTTTATTATTTCAATTCTAAAGAGCTTTATTTCGAAAATTTTATCATTATTGTGATTACATGTTCTTCTCCAAATTAATATTTCTTAGAGAGTGGGCTATTTTTACACTATCTGATAAATCCACTCCCTTTTGACTAAATTGATGAAATTGCTATTGGTGGATTTTGCATTTGTACCCTTTCCCTTCAATTTCGTTCTTTGAAATTTCCTTCAACTCAACATTTTATTGGTCGCTGCTATCATCACAACTTGTCTGTTCTTCTTTTCTCCTATGTAAAAGGCTCATATTGTGGTGAATTTGTGATTTAATTAGTATCAATAAATGATATCAAGTCTCTTTATTTATAGGGTCAAAGACTGTTTTTTTCCCCACCATTGATGAAACACTTTTACACAGTGCATGTAAGATGTTACATGGGAACATATACAGAGTTTCCATTTAATTGAGTTCCATCTATCAAATATTCATCATAGTGGAATGTAATTGTGATTGTGCCAAATCTTTAAAGAGGGCTCTTTGTTTTTGGTTTCATCCTGTTTTCTGTATGTAAAAGATCCCTGATAAGAAAGTTTGGTGATGAAATGAATAAGAACTTAAAAGTCTGAATATTTTACTGTGTCAAGAAGTTTTTTGTTTGAGATTTTAAAGATTTGATTATGCAGTGGGTCCATAAATTTGCTAAACGTGGTAAAGAACTAAGTTTGTCGGGAATTTCTCTTTGGACAAAGCTAATACGTACAGAGTTTAAAATGAGAAAGAAAATGTAGTGCTTTGAATGTCTGCTTCACTTAAATTTTACATTTTAATAAGGCTAAGTGGATCTGACATAGAAATATAAATACCAATACTAAAAAGAAAACAAGGCAATTGAGTAAATTTAGGGTTGCCTCTTTAAATTTCAGTTGGAAAATAAAGATAATTTGTCCATTTAGTGGAAATAATGTTGTTTAGTTGCATGGGATGTGAAAATATCCTTGCCTTCTTTTTTTTTTTTCATTTTGTATGTGTACTTACATCAGTTCTCGACACTCCTGGTGTGGCTAATAATAAATCTGGCTGCTCATTTGTTATTTCAATTTTAGAGAACTTCCTCATTCTTGTAATATGGCAATCACGGTTTCAGGATCTTCTCCAGTTGATCATTTCCTATATTTTGTTTTATTGTTGCAGTAACAGCAGTTTGCATTCTCCCGGTTCAAAGCGTATGGAGTCAACAGTTGATCAGAAAGACAATATTGTCCTTACACCTAAGAATGTACAGGTAGTGGTTTTGCTCTATTCAGTTATTGTGTGAAATAATCCATGATGTTTGCAGTACTAGCCTTGCTGCATCACATGCCCTGGATCGTTTGCTAAGTCCAAATGGTTTTTCCTACTAGGCCTTGAGGACTCTCTTCAACATAGCTCATCGATTGCACAATGTGTTGGGGCCATCTTGGGTCTTGGTATGATTGATATATGCTTCTTAAATGCACATGGAAGAAGCAGATCTGTAATTGTTATCGCGATATAATTGCAGGTTTTGGAGACCCTAGCTGCTTTGGACCGAGCAATTCATTCTCCTCATGCTGCTACACAGGTGAAGAATGGCATCTTTCTAATACAGCATTCATTCGAAGTGCTTTGTCTGATCTTTGGAGTATAATTATCACACTCTTGTGTAGCATTTGTGAAAATTCATGTAGTTGAATAACTTATATTATGATGTGTTGCCTCTGATTCATTTCAGTGGAAATGCTCTCTTGGTATTTGCTGGATCTATATTGGATCTTTTCAACATATTCCATCATCCACAATGTTACCATGTCTTTCTTTTTTACTTTTGATGTTCTACTTCCTTTTTTGTTTTCAATAGAGCTTTTCATGAAGCATAAAGAAGCTTGATTTTGCAGTTTATCTATTTAATGTATTTACCAAAAAGAAGGCCCTTTGAGAATATGAGCTTCAATAGTGTGGCAAATGCGGTCAGGCTGATCCTTGATCTTCAGAGAGGTGGTTGTTGTGGCTTCAACGTCAAGCCTTTTCCTCCATGTCGTCATGGAGAGACATGGCTGTTGCACTCCTGTGACTTCTGAATCTCCAATTTAATTTTTTTTAATTTTGCACTTCAAGAATTTGCAGGCGAACCAGTTTAAGTATGCACTTAGATCCAAAGAATTTTCAGACTATAGATAGCTCCACTGATTGGCTTTTTTCAATGGTCAGTGATTAAGCAGGGTTTCAATAATACACTAATTCAGAATTGGTTTGTCATTTGAAATATTCTTTCCCTCTTATGGTACACTACTGATTTGGAACAGCAAAATAATGTTTTGAAAGTGCCGAATCATACAAATTTAGTTTCCCATGACCCGTTACCTATATTAATCCCAATTCTAGGCATGTACTTTAACTATTAATGTCTATTTTTCCTATTAAATGGAGTCTTTTTAACTATGGATCAAATATAGTACATTCATCTTGTTTTGAAAAAACTAAATTCTTGTATCTTATTTCAACTGTAAGACCCAAAAAGCGTTACTCTGTTGCACCAAAATTGTAATTAAGGATGGGTATATGTGAAACTGCAGAACAATGCTACTCTTTGTGGTAAAATGAGTGTGCAGAAATAGTATTGTTTATATACCTTGAATAATTGTGAGATGGTTTGTCTGATTTGAGTTGTCATTTGCAAGTTATTGGATATATTTGTATTAATGTGGACAACTGCTTGTAGCTGAATGGTGGCATCTAGATCTTCTTTCTAGTATGACATTTTAATCTTATTTATTCAGTGGGAGTATTCCTTATATTTCCTCTGAACTCGGGTGGTGACTACTTAAATAAATAATATTTCTAAGTTAAAGTTAATGTTGGGTCCTTAATGTTTAAGCCTTACTTCGACATTAGAGTCCATTATCAAGTGCATAGTTATGGCAACAGCTTTTCTTCTGGCAGAATAAAGTCTGCTGTTACTTGTCCACAAAACAAATCATGCCTTTGTAGTTTAAGCAACAATTGTTGAGGTGCATATGATCTTCATATCACCAAACAGCCAAATTTTGGCATTATTGAAATGTTATTAATATAAATTCTAAATGTTTCTTTTCCAGTAATTGATTCTATGTTGACATTCATCTTTATGTTGTGTAGGAGGTTGCAACGACTGTACCGAAGCTTACGAGAGAATCGTCTGGCCTATACAGTGACTTCAACATTCTCTCTTCCTTAAATTCTCAGGTGAGTGGTAATGATGTGCTTTGTATGGGTGCATTGAAAGGGTTGTTAGGAAATCTGACAAAAGTTTTTCTGTCATATTTATTGCTATCATTATGTCAAATTCTCCTCTATTTTAAAACTTTTGCATTTATATAAAGGTGTTTCTTTGATGCCCCATTTTAATCAATTTCTGTGTAGAGAGAAGGAACAATTTTCTTCTCAAAGAGAAAGGATAGATTTTCTTGTTTGATAATCAACAAAATCCATATTACTTGAGATTGAACAGAAAAGAATTTCTTTAGTTGATGAACTTGTATTCAGAACAGATGTTTGCAGATGTTGCTCCTTTTTGGTCCTTTTTTTAGCTTTATCCCTTTACTAATGTGCTACCTCTGTTTGTGGGTGAAGCTGTTTGAGAGCTCGGCGCTGATGCATACATCTGCAGTTAAATCACTTCTTACTGCATTACATCAGCTGTCGCATCAATCTATAACTGGGATGCCAAGTGTATTTGGGGCAGCATCAAGTCAAAAGATTGGTGCCATTAATTTTTCAGTGGAGAGAATGATGTCCATCTTGGTCAACAATCTCCACAGTACGTGTTGTGCTTCCTTTTTATTGTTTTTGCATGTTACTTTGGTATTATCTTATGTTTCTAGAATTCTCTCGAGGAGCAATATCACTCCTGCTTGAGATTTGCATTTTTGACTTATGTCCATGGTGGATTCTCATTTAGAATAGCTTTTCCTGTTTGTATGATGAATTTCATTTTTGTGCCTAATCTCCCAAATTAGTAGAAAGATCAAACGGAGGCCTGTATTTTCATAGTTGCTGTTGCTTAACTTAATTCTGACTCTTTTTATTGGAAGAAAATAAGCTTCTTGAAATGTTGTCTGGAAAGTTCATTTAGCGAGACATTCTGTCATCTTCCTAGATTTTAATGCTACTTCATCGAATGTGGATGTTGTTGTTGAGAAACCTGATACAAGATCTATAATCAAAATGGATGCTCTCATTCAACTTTTCCATACTGAGACACCTTAGGCATCAGCCCTTCACCTTACTAGCAACGTATGGTGATAACAAATGTACATGTTATTTACTTTTGTACTGAAGCACCTTTTAGTATCTTACGAGATACCTAAGATGATGAAATGCTTATATCATCTTCTATTTGCGTTACATTCTTTTACCATGAATTCTGTACCTATTACAGGAGTGCAGACAATATGGGATCAAGTTGTTGGTCATTTTGTTGAGGTATTTTTCGGGTTTCAACTATGTTTTGTCAATGTTATTTCAGTTTTTTCTGACAAAATAATATCTTGCAGCTCATTGATAATTCCAATCAGCATGTACGGAATATGGCACTTGATGCATTAGATCGATCAATATCAGCTGTTTTAGGTTCAGATCAGTTTCTGGAATCTTTGTCATCTGGATTTGGAAGTGGGTCTCAAGATGTGCGTCATCTCCCCTTTCTTTTCTCTGGGTTGATGCTTTGTATATAGATGCGAATAAGAAATATTATTAAAGGCTCTCTATTTTTCTCTCTTTAGATTGGTGCAGTAACAACAGAGACAGGGTTGCTTGAACGTGCTGTCATATCTCCTCTAGGGGTTCTTTACTCTTCCAATCAAAGCATTGATGTTCGGGCCACGACTTTGAAAATTCTTTTGCATGTTTTGGAGGTGACTTGGTATCCTGATGGCTAATGAAGCTTTACTGGCATTTCTGATCTATATATCTCCTTTGATCTGACAATTTATGCTAATGATTCTCCATTTCAGAGGTATGCGGACAAGCTGCGCTTCAGTTGGCCAGATATTCTTGAGATGTTGAGGTCTCTTTCTCCTCTATTTCTCTCTAACATGCATACATGCCTTAAGCTGTATCTTTGTCTTTCTAACTTTGCTGTCCTTTTTCCTGCTCAATTGTCAAGATCTGTTGCAGATGCATCAGAGAAGGATCTTGTCACTCTAGGCTTCCAGGTTAGATATTGACTCTCTTCACTGAAAAGAATAAAACTGTTTGCCTTTCTTTTGGGGTTGGTGGTTTGGGTGGAAGAGGGGTTTGGGGTGGAGTGGATTGTGTTATTATACGTCGAGAGATAGACATTGTGCACCATCACCTGTCTGCATGCAAAAATACACATCAGCTGGTGATGGTGCTTATTTTCTATAAATTATATTAAGAGAAACATCATGCTTGGGCTGTTGTTTCTTTCCCCAGTGCAAAAGCTCATGTAGACCTCTTCTATGTAAATATGGAAGCATCTCTGATTAATGGCATTTGAAAACATAGACTAGATGTCGTTTTTATAGGGATGCAAATAATGAAAAGAGGTTGCTCCATTGCTAATGTTTGAAAAGTTAATTTTGGTCTAATTCTTACTTACTCAATCTGATTGCTTTGCTTGTTTGCAGAGCCTTCGTGTTATAATGAATGACGGGCTTTCAACTTTACCAGCAGAATTCCTACCAGTGTAAATGCTGAACTTATGTCTTCGACAATCAACATTTATGTCTAGTCCATTTTTGTTGGATGTCGTTATGCAATGGCAATTGTTAGTGTAAATGCATAAAGAATTGCAGTTTATAAAAATAATTGATGAAATCTGGACACCGAGAGAAGTAAGCTGTGCAGCTAAGCTGCTGTTGATTTGGGTAAGAATTTTCCATACAGGAATAGAACCAATGGGTGCCTGGCCATGGCTGCCACCCCCAGTGATGTCTCAATTTTATTTGTGAAACTGAAGCCAAGAGCAAGTTGGTGCAAGTTATTTTCATATAAAAAGTTGCAGTAAATATCCCGAATCACTTTGCTGTTAAGCTCTGAATTTTTGCATTTAAGAAAACATGTATCTATCGAAATATTTAACCTGGGTAACAGATGGTAGCTGGAAACATTTAATGCTTGTTTCTGATCAGCGCATGTAAAAGACTTCTGCAAAAGTGTCAATTCTGTTATGCTTGAATATGTTCTGCTTTCATCTGATTTGGCAGATGTATCGATGTTACTGGAGCATATAGTGCTCAGAAGACAGAGCTGAACATTAGCCTAACAGCAATAGGCCTCTTGTGGACTGCTGCTGATTTCATAGCAAGAGGGCTTAGCCAAGAGCCCTCTGAGGAAAAGGAGAGGGAAGCAGGTACAATTTTTAATTTTAAAGTTTTCTTTCCATCCTTTTGCATTTTCATATAGTCTAAAATCTCTGTTCTTGTTTTCCTTGACCTTAGGACGAGGAGATGTGCAAATATATTCCTATGTCAGTGGATGGTGAAGAGAGTTTAGATGAGACTCGTGTTGCATCAGGCAGAGAGAATGATGAGGCTTCTTTGAAAAGTACAGAGGGTCGTGACAAGTTGCTATTCTCCGTTTTCTTGTTACTTCAGAAGCTTGGGGCTGACGAGAGACCAGAGGTATGGTGATGGACTGAATGATGGCATATTGTTCTCAAGACTTGCCCTTTTCTTTGATTGGCTTCTTCATGTCCTATCTTCTGTTTCTTTCCTTCATTTTGGATGTCACTTTAGTTGTGCAGTCTCTTATAAGATCTTATTCTAATTGAACAAGCTATTGTGCTTGGCCAACAAAGCTTTGTTTACCACCCTGTTTATGGTGGTTTTGAGGAAAATGGAGGATGTGCAATTGACGAGTGGAATCAAAGAAAATCTTGCAAGTACAATAGATGAGCATTATCATAACTCCAGTCGGCTATTTGAAATTTTTTATGCCATTGTGCTTGATTTTTTTTATCAGTTTTCCGAAAATTCAAATGCTCCATATTATTCCTGTAGTCTCCTCCCATATCTTTTTAATTCTTTCTCTTCCCCTTTTAACCTTCTCGTCATATTTTAGCATCTCCACTGGACCAATGGAAAGCCTTCATTCCATATCCTTTTAGTTCTTTCCCTGTGCCTTGTAGCCTTTGTCTCCATCAACTAATCACATTTCTTCACTGGACCATCCAAAAGCCTTCATTCTCCTTGACAAACCATCTCAAGAAGCTTCTCTCGACTCATCCTTGATTGATGCCACATGAGTAAAGTTCTTTCTCCCCTACCCTTCCCTTCTTTGGGAATCTACCTAAAATTATACAGTTTCAATAAAATCGTCTAAATGTTGACTTACATTTGAGCAAAATAATCCCTATACATTTTCAATGTTATCCTGGATATTGGAGCTGGTGTGCAGTATGTCTTTTTCCTTTATTTTATGTTGGGAAGCTTAGTGTTCATAATTTTTCATATGAATGTGCCTTTAGTATTGGGGAGGTTTCCATTCAATAGTACTAGGATTATTAGATAGTGTTTTACCGGATTATTGAGTTATTTTTGAATGTGATAGTGAGATATGATGAAGTGAGTTATTCTGCACTTGATTTGAAATACATTCACATTATTTTATCAGCAATAAACAATTACATTGGACCAGTTCAGTAACCATAAAATATATACGCATATTCAAAATGCATCTTGTTATGATATTGTAAATAAATTAATTTTTACTTGTAGAATTTTTCCTCAGTAGAAGTGGGATTCTGCAACTGAACAAGTCTTCAACTGCATTTCTCTTGGAAACTTCTGTTGACATCCACATTAGTATAAATAGATGCTATGGTTCCTTCTTACCTCGAGTGTTGTGGATTGTTTTCTGCATACAGTCTGCTTTTCATCTACTTAATTCATGGTAGGAATTCATTTTTTCATCTTGTGAACTTTTCAAAAGCACCTGTTGCTTCATTCTTTTACAGAAACACTATTATTTATAAATGTAAACCTAGGGCAGCTCAAGTTTAGTATGTAGATTGTGAGTTAAGTCAGGAGTCTTGAAGTTTATGCTTCTGTGATGTAAGTCAACTGAAGTGACCAAAAGTTAAGGCTTGAGAGCTGTAGACAGTGGTATACTGTAAGTTGAGTCAGTTCTACTGATATAAGTAGATAAGTGCTGTTGTCCTTACAAGGATTTACCTTGTGACATGAAGACTAAAGCAGGCCACCCTATGGTTTATAGCTCTAGTTACCATTCATATCCATTTCTCTCTCTCTCTCTCTCTCTCTCTCTCTCTCAACCCTTGAATTACAACAGTGTGAAATCCCATATGTTTTGCTTCATCCATTCTTTTCAATAGGATTTGATATTTCAATTCAAGTTTCTTAAAGGAAATAAAAACAACAATCTTCCTGAATTCTAACCTGTTAAAGTGGGATTTTGTGTTTCTTAAAAAGCTCTTTGGAGCTGGTTCCTCTCATTTGAAACCTTGTAGAATCACCTTTAACACCTCTTGGTTTTAAAATCTATATAGCACTGGCTAATGCTATTGTCCACTCTTGTGCATGCATCTCTCTCTCAGATGAAAAATGTCTTCTACAAGTGCTTTCAGGCCATTTTTGGTGATATTATCTACTTCATGTCATTTATATGATAATGCAACCAAAGCTAGAGTTTTGTTCCAATATTTGGTTCTTAGAGGCTTATTTGGATTATAGTCCTGCTGAAGAAGCTTCTAGATGTAGCCCGCCCTTCTCAGTGAGCTCATGTGCATGTTTCTTTCTTTCCATATTTTTCCTCATTGAGAATGTTTATATCCACCATGTATATTTTATATCCACCATGTATAATGTATCAAGGAAATCACTTGTTCCTTGCACTCACATAGGTAACAATCCTGTGTTTTAGGTGAGAAATTCAGCTGTCAGGACACTTTTCCAAACTCTTGGCAGTCACGGACAAAAACTCTCCAAAAGCATGTGGGAGGATTGTCTTTGGAACTATGTCTTCCCAATGTTGGACCGAGCATCCCATATGGTAGTGTCACATGATTTCAAGGTTGTATTTAAAACATTGCCGTAGTCTCTGCTAATGAAATGTAAATTTTGTGTAGGCAGCAACCTCGTCAAAAGATGAATGGCGGGGAAAAGAACTTGGGACAAGGGGAGGAAAAGCAGTTCACATGCTCATTCATCATAGGTACCCTTCGACATTTTCATTGTCAATGAAGTTTACAGCATAGGTCATCTAGAGCATCTGTACATACTAGATTTTGGTCTATGTATATGCAGTCGTAACACGGCCCAGAAGCAGTGGGATGAGACACTTGTGCTGGTCCTCAATGGGATATCCCGTATATTACGATCTTTGTTCCCCTTTCTCAGAAGCTTAAGCAACTTCTGGTCTGGTAAGATTGTAGTTAACCAAATTGTAGTTTCTTTAGTCATGATTTTCAATGGTAGTTGTTACTTGGGAGTAAGTTTCCCAAGTTTTCATTAATTTGAGTTATTTTAAGGGGATTTAAATTTGCAGGATGGGAGTCTTTGCTCATTATAGTCAAAGATAGCATTTTAAATGGAAGCAAAGAGGTTGCTCTTGCAGCAATTAGCTGCCTGCAGACGACCATTGTATCTCATTCTCTCAAGGTGATCACCAATTCACTGATCTTGGTTGGCCAAAAAAAATATCACTGTTTCTGGAATAATTGAAGTAGAATTAATCCTCAGTTGGCTTTCATTATTTTAGTTTCTCTGTTTCATTGAAATGCCAAGAGATGCAATGTCCTCATATTTAATTTCTGTGCAACAGGGGAACTTGCCAATGGCTTACCTCACCTCGGTACTTGAGGTCTATGAGTTTGTTTTCCAAAGGTCACCCAGCTATGGCATTAATTCCACTAGCAAGGCAAAGCAGGAGATTTTACATGGTCTTGGTAATGTAATCCGCTATATAATAGAATCCCATCTTTGCACAAATCATGGCAATTATTACAATTATCTTCTTTTGGGGTTGATTTCAGAATATCTTTATGAGTTCCTTACAGTTCTATCAAAGTCACAAACATGACTTTCGTTGACATCTCCATGTCTGTTTGATCTTTTTGCAGGGGAACTATATGTTCAGGCACAGAGTATGTTTGACAGTCAAATGTACACACAGTTGCTAGCAATTATTCATCTTGCAATTAAACAATCCATGATGGGAAGTGAAAATGTTGAAACTGACATAGTACGTTTGATATGCCCTCTTTCATTTCTCCTTGTATCTCAGTTTAATTGACTGACAACTCTTGAAGTTGCTTTCTAGTGCCTTTTCCTTTCATATATGCATGTTTTTTTTTTGGGTCTTTTAAGGTGTGCATGGTGAAAACTAAAAATGAGGGATCATCATGTAGTTTTTGTGAAGCAGGTGAGATAATGAATTGGGACTGAGTTTTTGTGGTTTAAAAGAATGAAATCTGGAAAAGGAAATTCAAGAGGTTTTGGTTTGCTTTACTAACTGAGAAGTCCCATTTTGTGACAGCTTCTAGATCCCTGTCTTGTAAATAAGCACTCTTTGTTCCTTTTGACTTTCTGATTGCGTTGACTTCCACCTACTCTGTGTCAAATTATTTATTTACTCTCTTCTTGAAAATTGAAAATCAAAGTTGTATTTCTATTTTTTAGAAGAAGTAATGGGTGAAATGATGGTCTTATCGTGCCCCTTCGATAGGCACCATTTGTATAGGGAGGTGGATGAAACCCGTGATTTCATCCTCTTTTATAAGATGTTGTCCGTTGTAGTAAAGACTAGAAAATAGTTTAACTTATGTTCCACATGCTCCTGCCTTTTACAATCTCATTTTATGTCATCCTTCTACTTCAACTGATGGTTTTTGTCTCAGTGATTACCCTCATTTTTATTTTTCCTAGATTTGATTATCATCCTACCATTTTCTTTGACAGCTCTGTATTCTATCATCTTTTTTCCAGGGAAATATCTCACCTATTCAACGTACTGTGCTGGAAATTCTGCCCCTTTTACGGCCAACTGAGCAATTTTCTTCATTGTGGCTGATCTTGCTCCGAGAGATCTTGCATTATCTCCCACGACCTGATGAATCACTGCGAAGTGAGGAAGAAGTTAAGAGAACCAATGCTCCTGATGGAAATCAAGGTAAATTGAGAGCTATATCAAATAGATTTGTTTGAATGTTGGAGTTGGATATAAAAATGTTTTGGTATTTATGTCTCATTTCATAGATGTTCACGCAGAGACCAGAGATGAAACACCCAATGGCATTGCTTCCCCTTCATTAAGCAAAGCAGAACTGGATAGTCATTCAAGCAAGACTAAAACGATGTGTATCTCAAGTAACGTGTTCCCAGAAAAGGTCATCCCTTTGTTGGTAGATATCTCTTTACAAGCTCCGACAGTTGAGAAGCATATCATACTACCAGAAATTGTTGAGAGTCTTGGAAGGTATAAACCTTTCTCTGTGTATTTCCGTTGCATATCTTTTTCATGAGAAACCTTTTTGTGCTACTTGTTAAATGCTTTGCACTTGTTTGCGTTGATAATTATTTTGACACTTGCATCCAAGGAGGAAGGTGGGAGTTTTAAGTTTGACCAAAACTACATGTTAGGATCCTCTATGCATGAACGCACTGACTAGAAACTTGAAAAATATGATATTGTGTCATGTGGACCAGAGTGTCTTTTCCAGAATTTACAGATCTGCAGGTTCGATAGTTGCACAGGCTCTTTGATGGAGCAACAAACTTGGTTCCTTCTGTCATTGAACATGCAATGTGTAAAGTTGTCTTTCACTTCATACTGGTTGGTAGCAGGCATGACCAAATTAAGCCAGCATAAAAATCTGTTTTCCTATTCTTTCAGGATTCATCTGTTGCTAACAAAAGCACTTGTTCTTTGCTTCTGTATTGGACATGTCAGCAATAATTAGCGTGCCAAATAATTACTTGAGATTTAGAGCAAACATAAATAATGCAGGAACAATGTATTATTGAGACTAAGATCAGGTTAAGGAATAGAAGACCTTGTGGGTTTTATGTCTCTGCTGTTACTGTGCTTGTGTATCATTTTTGGCATCGGCAAGTCGAGTCCTGGACCCGCAACATATATTGGGCATGATTGCTTACACTTATGCAAAAGCACAAAGGAAATTTTTTACTTTCCCGCTGAAATTTAAATTTCAGAAAATTATTTGAAAAAATTGTATATGAATCTACGCATTGAAAGTGATTGTTCTAAAAGATACAGGAGTTCTGGATTTGAAAAAAAGTAAAAATGTGTGAATTGCAAGATTAAAATTAAGCAAAAAGGAAAAAGAAAATGACAATCCAGACAGATCCTTTGTATCTGCACATAGGTCTACAATTGAGGAACTGTTTATAATGCTTCTGCGCAATTGCTCTCTCCATACATAGCGTCTGCTGCTATAGTGAGACCTGGGAATGACTTTGTACTAGAATCACAGCCCACCTGAAAGATTCTTCTGTAATTACATTTTTTCCAATCATGAAGCATTTGGAGCTTGATGCTTGTGTTTCAGCATCAGTCTGCCACGATGGCTAACATGGTAGAAACATATTATTTCAGGGGCTAAATTTGCCTGTGGTCATTGTTCTTTGACTTCACTTTGGTCACAGTACTTGAATTTAATTATAATTGATTCATCTTGCAATTTTGAGGTTCTATAATCGAAAGCTCATGTCCAGCATGTGCTTGCTTGTGTATTTCTTCTTTAATCATTTTGACTGGTAGATGGGGTTGATATTATGCAAAGGAGATGCCATATTAACAGTGCACGAGTGAAAAAAAACAAGGGGGGGGGGGTTTGGAGAGCTTAAGTTAGGGTTGCATGATTCTTGCCTAACCATCGCCGATGCTTTTCATGTTCTCTGCCTTACTTCCCCAGGGAAGGTGCTACACTATCTCTCTCTTCTTCCCCTTTTCTATTTTTGTTTGTGGAGTTCTTTATCCACTTTATTCAGTATAGGGCTGATGTAGCACCAGGTAGATGCCACATCAGGATTGTACTGAATTGAAAAAAATGTCATGCATGTGTCTGGAACCTAGAAAGCAAGTTCATGTATAATCAGATGAAGATGCCATCTCCTTCACTAAACATGTTGTCCATCAAGCAGTTGCCAAAAAAAAGCCAAGTGTCTCAATCGAAATTTCAAAGACCAGTGCATTTAGTGATGAAATTATAGTAGAGTAATCCATTGGAAAGTTGTCTTCAAGTGCAAATTGTACCTGTTGAATTTGTGCTGAACTTAGCTGCAAAGTTTGCATTTCTCTTTGTGAGTAGCATGATGAAATTTCGTTTTAACTCTACAACCAAAAATATGATTTTCTTTACATGTTGTGAGCCTTGTGTAGTAGTACAAGGTTACTCCATTATAGCCGAGGTCATGGGTCAAATTGCAAAAGCAGCCTCTGTGAAAACTAGCAGTTAGGTTGCCCAAGTCAACCCCTCGCCAGACCCTTGTAGTATGGGGAGGCTTGTGTGTTGGGACGCCCTCTTTTACACAAGTTGCGAGCCTGCTCATGCAGAGATATTAGAGGCACTATCTTGCTGGGATTCTAGAACATGAATGTAGCATGATTGGCATCAAAGAGGCATGTAGTTTGCCATCTATGGAATGTCCTTTCTTCAATTTTATAATGACTCAAAGCATTCAGTTATTTTTTATGCAAATTGACACGATTTGACAGGTGCATAGAAGCAGATATTAATAAACTCCAAAATCATGCCAATTGAAACAAATTCAGAATAAATCAATTTTTGTTCATTGATAAATGATGATAATGTCTCGTGATGACAAGAGCCCATATTTGACATGTGGAGATGAGTTCGATCTACCGGATCTTGCAAACTGCTGATATGTTTTTTATCTGATGATTATATTGGGCGAACTGGCAGGTGCATGACATCGAGAAGAGACACTCCAGATGCTGGTCTCTGGAGAACAGCAGTTGAAGGTTTCAACCGCATTGTTCTCGATGATGCCAATAGGCTAAAGATGAACAGTGGCCCTGATGCAAGTATTAGTAGACAAGCAAGGGTCCGTTTTTGGAAAGAAGTTGCAGATGTATATGAGGTATTCCTTGTAGGTTGCTGTGGACGAGCTCTTCCAACAGATAATCTCCCTGCAGCAGCAGTTAAGGCTGATGAGTCCCTTGAGATGACTGTCCTGAACATTCTGGGTGATAATATCCTCAAATCGCCAATTGATGCGTCAGCCGATGTAATTCTCTCACCCAGATGTGTAATAAAAATATCTTCAATTAAAGGGCTGGTCAATTGAATAGAGAAGCCGTTGCTAAAATTATACATACATACATACATGCAATATGCATTTTTTTTTTCTTTTGTAAAAGATTGAACTTGGATCGTAGTTGTCATAATCCTAACAATAATCACGATAACAAGAGTTGAAGCTTCAATCCTGGTGATAAAGTCACTTCTACCATGATCTGCAGCTTAATATAAACTTTGAGATCTGTTCTTGCTAATTATTTGTATTGAGGGGAACTAGCATGGTCCATATCATTATTTTGAAATTCATGTTTGTCTCCCATTAAATTCTTATAGATGAACAACTATTAGGTACTGGAATGTTTACCTTTTCTCTTTCTAATTGGGTTTTTGTTAAATTATTATTATTATTATTATTATTATTATTATTATTATTATTATTATTATTATTATTATTATTATTATTATTATTTGTGGTTGTGAGAGATATCGGTCATGCTTTGTGGAGCTCCATTCTGTTGGTAATATTTTCTTTTATAATTTATGCAGATATTGCAACGACTAGTATCCACCTTGGATCGATGTGCATCACGTACATGCACTTTGCCTATTGATACAGTGGAGCTGATGCCTATTCATTCTAGCAGATTTTCCTTGACTTGTTTGGAAAAGTTATTTTCCTTGACCAGGTAAGATTGTGTTTCCTGTTGATGGTTTCTTCCTTGCAGCATGTGATCAGTCTGTCATTTATGAAGAGGCACCTTCGGTGTCTTCATACCGGTGTTATTGAGTTGTCTCTAAGTTTCTCTCGATGAGGTAGTTTGCTGATCTATTCATGCAAAATGTCTCTCCACTTCAAACTCAGCTGTAACTCATGAAATCACCATATGCTGGTAAAATTGTGCACAGTAATTGAGGCCCTTCCCTTCAAGGTTTCCATTCAAGAGTGCTGATATGACTATGGCTCCCCCTTTCAGAGGACTTCAATTTTGTGTAGCTTTGGCAAGAATATATCCACCTAAAGTGGCCGGTTCAGTGGATATGGCAAGCTGCTCATGAACTAACACCTTTTTGTTTTCTTGTCAGTTATGACAGTGAAGCTTGCAATTGGAACTCAGTAACATCCGACATCAGTAAAATATCAGTCATGGTCTTGATGGCCAGATGCGAGTATATTTTGAATAGGTTTCTCATTGATGAAAATGACTTGGGTGCGTGACTCGTAATACTCATGAATGCCTACTTGTAAATATGTGGAATTTCACTTTTATTTGGCTATCTGATAACTTGGCTTTGTTCATGCAGGTGAACGTCCACTGCCCAAAGCTAGGTTGGAAGAGATGATTTATGTCCTTCAACAATTGGCACGGCTTGTAATCCACAAAGAGACAGTATGCGAGCTTCCTTTACATCCTCACTTGAGAAGAGGCCTCAGGCCAGATGATGAATATAACCGACGCGCGCATCTTCTTGTCCTTTTCCCATCTTTTTGTGAACTTGTTGCATCAAGGTGAGAGACTCCTCCAAAGCATCTTATATGTGTAAAAGTAGCTGGAAATTGTGGTTGTGACTGCTCTTGTATGCATCAAAGAGCCTCTTTTCCTCATCATTTAAATGTCCCATGTGAAGTGCACAGATATAGTTTTGAATATGTGCATGCATCACTTAGTTTAATAGCATTAAAATTTATTAGTGATGTACACTTTATTGAATATTCTTGATAATCTTAGGTGGATATTTATGCTTGCTTCTAATTTGTGCAAATGAATGTGCAGAGAATTTTGAAAGATCAACATTGTATAGAATTCTGTAGTTCCCATTTTTTCACCTGAATACTCCCCTCACGTGTATTTCACTTTCTCTTGCTTAGTGATAGCAGCAAACATCTAGCTGCAACCACATATTAAATACACCTGATCGTTCACTGTGCAAACTACATGATATGTTGTTGGCCAGCATGCCGACATCAATAAGTTCTGAATTCCGAGACATTGACTCATGCACCATTCCACATGCAGGGAGTCTAGAGTGAGGGAGCTAGTGCAGGTGCTCCTAAGGCTCATTGCCGAAGAACTTGCTCTCGGAAAGTTTCAAGCCCTGACCGGACTATCTCTTCAATGACGTTGCTGAGTGCATCTTGATTCTGTGGTGGAGCTTTCTTTAGGTCAGGATTTTCTCCCCGTTTTTGCCATGTGTGCCCGATCTCTATGTTGTATTGTAGTAACATATAGGAATATGTATATTTTCATGCTCCCGATTCAATGAGCATGGTTTTGTATTGGTTGCTCTATTGTTTGTAATGTCATATTGATTTTTGATTGATGCCCCAAATTAAATGAGCATAGGTTTTTTATTGGTTGTAATCTATTGTTTGCAATGAATGCTCCATTTTATATTTTCCACTACTCAAGATATTGGAATCTTAGGCTTGTTTATTTTGCAAAAAATAAATGATTTAGAAAAGATTTTCTCTAATATCGGTCTCTTCTCTTGTTTTGCTCACAAAATTAAATGAATGAAAAATATCTTTATCGTCAATGAAAATGGTTTGATAATGAAAATCTTTTTTCATTGTCTAATTATATCACCTAATTATATCGCGTGATATAAGCAATATATTTTAAGGAGATATTTTTCAAATCATTCATTGAAACAAATGGAGTTTAATTAGTTTACCAGTTCTAGTTCGTCGAATGTGAACACCATCGAGTGGAAAGCACTAGCCATTCAACCTTTTCTTCAATTTATGTCATTTTGGACAAGTTTTGCAATAGGAAAAAATGGTGATAAGTTTTGAGAGAGGTAGAGAGATATTTCATACAAAGTTCAATATTTTTCAGTCTTCTGTTTTTTGGTCATCAAACAAGAGATTTAACCTCGATGTTTAATTTTCGACTACGGGCTAATAAGATGGCGGCCGTAGAGCCTCCATATACGAGATGATTCATCTCTTTGCAGCTGTTCGGACTTCGGAATGAACCCGATCTACCAAACGTGGCCGACATATCATGGCACTGGGGACCCGACCGCGGGCCCGCGATATGCAAACTTTCCATCCCCAGCATTCCGACTCGAATCCGTCATTTCAGATTTGTTGAATTGAATTGCTTTATTATAAAAACAAAACTTATGTATCTCCTCTCCGGTCACTTTTGCTAATTTCTAAATGAGTAGTCAAAACTCCAATGGAATTGTGCGATTCAATTAGAGATAGAGAAATTATTGAATTAGTATTAAGTCTATCGTATGAATACCCATTCAATCTTTAACTTTTTAATATTGTCATTTTTTTTGTCAGATAATTTTGTCAATATAGTCTTAATTCTTTATGTGAAATTCTAATCTAGTCATTCAAATTAATTTTTTCTTCGAAAATTGCCAATGTGTCATTGTATCACATAGGATGGTTGTCAATTACTAGATCAACATGTTAATGATTTCTTGTGAAAATTGATTAGAATGATTATATTGATATTTTGCGTAAAGGTTTAATATTAAATTAGCAAAACTGAAAAATTTAGGATTCGATTGGTATAAATACGGTGAATTTGAAATTGATTAGTCAAGTCATTCTCTCAACCACTCGCTGTTTCATAACATTCAAAAAGCCCACATTAGTTAGTTGATTAAAATAATTATAATACTGCTTGGTTTTTGAGGAATCCGAGTCATTGGAAGGTCGAACCACTGTTAACACTACAGTGACAGAGTTATCTTTTAGTTGCATGAATTTGATTGTACCTTTTGAAATGTCTATAAGGTTCATGTATTGAACGATGAATTTCATTATGGTCTGAAGCACATTCTAAAACTTGGGGGAAGCACTTCCACAATGGATAAGCACAAACTAATCTAGCTGTACAAGGATTTATACTTACCCATATTAGGTGCAACTTGAATAACCATTGAGAGTGTTCAAACAACAAAGCAAGGATAAGAAAGAGCAACGATAAAACCTTGATGTAACACTAATATAACATGAAGGAGTGCGACCTGAGCGCGCTATGCGTTCTATCATTTTGTGCACCGATCACTTGTTTTGATTGAGCCTTGCTGCCATCACCACTGAGGCCGCCACCGAGCCTCGTTCCTCATCTCGGCACCGCCCACTCCCTCCATATCTCGACGTGACGATGGCAATTTAGAAGTTGAATCCTGCAAGGAAATTGTGGTCACACACTGTGTGTACCTGTTAACATGGCGTGCAACATCGGCAAACAGAATCAATAAGTACTAAGACCATGCTAGATGAATACCTGAGAACATCATCAGAATTCTTACCTCCAGTACCGAGCTTGAGCTCGCGCATGGGAAGCTCCTGAACTGCTGCACCACCTAATGCTAAAGAAGGAAACGTAACTCAGACAACGAAAATGCCAAAGGATTGAGGTTGCCCTGTCGGCCCAAGCTGAACCCGAACTGATAACGGACTAAGTAGATGGAGAGCGAATTTATACATACGTGTGCGAGCCCGAGGGAGAGAGAGGGTTAGATCCAGTGGCTGATATAGGAATGACGAAGATGTTGATGCGTGTGGAGGTAAGGTGAAGAATGCAAAAGAAACAACTAGGGTTTCTTCTCCAATGGGGTTTGTGGCGATCGCATCTTCCGTGGGATATGCCGCCACCATCCCCGCTTATAATAATTTAATTGATCCGCAAACTATGACCCACTCAGCCCTCTTCCCCGCTTTTCGTTTGTCGTCTCTGCCCCCTTTTTCTTACCTCGTGATCAATAATGGAACCATCCCCCTTGCTTTTTAGCGTGGTGATCCATATTTCATCACGTTTGTGCCCAAGTGATGTGGGATCGGGCTCGATGTGATGACGACACGTGCATCGAAGTATCTCGATGCGCCCGGTGAGTTCGCTGGTCAAGCCTCTCCTTTCATTAGGTATAATTATATAAAAGGAAGGTGATAAATCTATTTTACGGATCCTATTTTTGTCTTAAATTTTTCAATATGGTAAATTTAGTCTTGAACTTTTTTACAATTTATCAATGCAATCTTTATGGTTAATTTTAGCTAGCAATCTTTGACATGAACTTCAACCATCTTACGTGATAACATTATCGGCACTAATATTGATATTTTTGCAAATTTTCTTTAATTTTTACATTTTTACATTTTTTTCTTTTCTAATTTTTTCTTTCCTTTTTTTTTTTTTTCCTATATTCCTTTACTGGTATGCAGCCTTGGTGATAGCCGATGGAGGTCATCAATCACAAGGGAGGCTTGAAACATCATTGTTAGCTTTGGGCGAGGGTCTACAAGCCCTTGCTATGGCTGGTGAGAGCGTTGTGGCCCCTCCCCAAATCTAAGCTAGGTGAGGGCTAGCAAGGGTGTCATGACCTTTACCTATGGCTCATGACCTTTGTTGTCATGGACGGAAGGAAATAGGAAAATAATAAAATAAAAAAATACAAATTCAAGAAAGAAAAAGTACAAATTTTCTTTAAAAAATGTAAAAATGTTTATTATAGTGCCAACTGTATCATGTAGGATGGTTGACATCCATATTAGTAATTTTTGAAAAAACAATCGGAAGGATTGTATTGATAAATTGTCAAAATATTTAAAATTAAATTGATCAAATTGAAAAGTTAATAACTAAATTGACGTTTGTATGATAATGACTTCTTCATCTTCTACTTTTTTCAATTATCCCCATTTCATTGAAATTGTATTTGACCGACTTAACTACAGTTTTTTTTCTTTTTTCTGAACAAACGACTTAACTACAGTTAGATATATATTAAGTTAATTCTTTGTATTCTCTTTGATTTTCGATATTTTTGAAGATTGTACATATATATATATAAATATATATGTGTGTATTTTTTTTTCTAATTGTGCATTTAAACCCCTTTCCCTTTCCCCGCTTTTCGTTTATAGTCTCTTCCGCTTTTCTTTCCTCGTAATCAATTATAGAACATCCCCTCCCTTTCTTGGGTGGTGACATTTTTCATCACGTTTGCGCCCACGTTGTTGTGCCAAATGTTGAGTGGGGTCAAGCTCGATCTGATGGTAACACGTGTCTTTTCTACATCAATGGCGGCCTATTGAAGAGCGCCGGTGAAGCCCGTACGTTCCATCAAGAAATACACGACAGACTAGGCAAACTATAGATACACGAGAGAAGTTGTTTAATGTATCTCACATTCATTTATCATGAGTTTATGCGCTGTCATATATGCATAGATTTCCCTTTATTTATGTAATAAGCTTTCGGATCCAACCGGATATGCTATAGCATCGGACTTGACGTCTTTTTTAACAATTTTCCTAATTGAAAATATAGGATTTTTATTGCATATTTTCAACAGGTTTTGCCCTAATTTATTTTATGAGTGCAATTCATGTTTGTCAAATTACACACATTGTTCTTAGTCGCGTTTGCACGTGAGATATTGGTGTCAAAGTATCTCATGTTGCTTGTTTACAAGGTTTAATACTCTTCATATATATTTGATCTCACTTCACCTCTATAATATAAACTTTTGAGTGAATGTGGACCTGACCGAATATGCTGACGGGTTCAAATTTGAGCTCATTTTCAGCGATAAGGTGATCTCATTCTTCGTTTACAAATAGATGGAAATTACACAATTCTGTTTTCTAGCATCTTTCTTATCTAAAATAATGATGATTTGGTCTTATACTACTATTATTATTATTATTATTATTATTATTATTATTATTATTATTATTATTATTATTATTATTATTATTATTATTTTGGTGACCGAGGACTCCGCCACATGCCTCCCGTGCTCGAAAGGCTCTTGAGGACCGGACCCCTATATCTCGGGGAAGACTAGCATAACAATCCATTGACATGGCCCCCACTTAAATCACTAACAACGTAGGGTTTCGAACTCTCGACTTCAGCGATGATGGAGGGATTATTAACCAACTGCGCTACCCACGGATGTGTGGTCTTATATTATTTCATAGATCGAGAATGCATCAATCTTCCATGCATGTCTTTTTTTCTTGTTTTGATAATACAAGGGCATAGGCGCATAGACCCAACTATCCAATGCTTGTGATGCTTTCATTAAATCACTCTACGCTTGGCTAAAGTCATATGATCGATCCCCCTATCTCTCGACGGCGACGTGGTGAATACAAGTGATTATTTTTTTTTTTCTTTTCTTTATAACCAAATTACTGGTTTCTTGATTAATTAGGTCAAAAAATATAACCTGATGTTAGAGTGAGCAATGTGAAGTCGCTAAATCTTCTTGTAGTTTCTAAATCTGTAGAGGAACCTCATGACCTAGGCCACAACACCCGTTTTTTTTGAAACCTTTAGTAACAAATGAGTATCCATGAGCAAGGTTCGGCCTCACCCAAGTTAGATTGAGCAAGGCTGCCCTGACTTAGGCAAAGACCAAACTCATTAGATATAGTGAGGAGAGCTCTCGCCAAGGCTCGCCCTCACCCAGGTTAATTGAAAGATTTAAAATGAATTGACAAAAGTACAATAGTGAGGTAGAGATTTTTGGAATAATTTTCCGGTTCATTGAGTGGCTCAAAACAGAGGTAAGGATTTAACATAAAGAAGGAGGTTCATTTGATTTAACTTGGCCTCTAGATTAATGTACTACCTATCTTGTTTTATCTTTGGGCCAAATGCAGTGACAATCTTGCTAGTTAAATTGCAAGGTAAATGGGAAAATTTATCGTGATTATACCCCTAGAATCTCAGCCAATCACCTCTAGGAGTCCTAGCATTGAGTTGTGGCCGACTGAGCGGCGGCAGCGACTCCGCCGACGATTATGGTGGTGCAGCCAATGGTTTTGACTTCTGCCGCTTGGATTGCGATGGCATGGCAACGTGGATTCCGTTATAAATTTTTTTATTTTATCAATTTAGTCATAAATTTTTGCATGAAATTTTCATACAATCTTTCCAACCTATTTTCATTGAAAATTGATAATACAGTGGTTCACGTCGTGATGTGTCCTTACCATTGTGCAATTTCATTGAAGAAGATTTTGTTCAACGGGAAATTACTTTAAAAGAAAGGCTTTTGCGTTTTCATATGAGGATAATAAAGGTCAACTTGCTTCTATTTTAAGTTTAGACCCCAATGCTGCTCCGATGATATGGGAAAGAAAAAAAAGAAGTATTTATCTTCATATAGTACCATAATACAAAGCATGAATTTGAGATTTAGCTAGGAGGGATCTTAGAAAGGTCTTACGTTCGAAAATGTACTGCATACGTATTTCTTAATCTATCTCTTAATGTGTGTTAGCCCCAAATGCACCTAATTTTTTTTATCATTAACTTAATTTGGTGAAAACACACTTAAGAAAATCCTAATGAGATCCGCTATTTGTATTTATTGATCCAAACCTTGCTTGTCTAAAGAGGGCTTTCTCGTCATTAAAGAAAGTTACTCACTTTTTTAGGGTACTATACATAGGTTTGTCAATTTATAAATAAAAGTGGAGTTCATGCACGACCAAACCGCAAAATTCTCTAAATCCCTGGTGTTGCCTATTAAAGAGCCAGCCCTTATATCGCCCATAATGCAAGTAGCTTTTCTAGTGATGTCAGACGAGGTCGCAGAGTTAATATATTAAGTGATATAATGCATTGTAAAATTGTAATTATATTAAAACAATCAACATGATGAGTCGGTCTTATCATTTAGAATATCAGACTGGTAGATATGTCTTGATATGTCCAAAGTATTTTCTTTTCTTTCGTTTTTTATAAAGATCCCTGTACCATGAAAATTGAGAAATGGGCGAAAAAGCGAGGAAGAAAACATGATGATATAGGGTGAAATGCATTATTTAGAGTTTGTCAAAGGGCTGCTCTATCCAGGTTGAGGAAATTACTCATATGCTAGCTTAACCATAAATGGATATGAGCGATGCCATATTTGCAATCCAATAATCATAAGTCTCGTTTCTTTTGATAAGGGATAAAAAAAATTACATGACCCTTTAACATATCAGAGGGCTCTTTGTAAGGTATAAGATGTAAAAGTCTTCCTCCTCTAGGTAAATTATTCACATGTGCTATTCTTTCTTCATCGTTATATAGAAATAATGTTGTTTCTTTTCTGATGCAGCACCGCGACATGGCTCAAGTTACCGTGTGCATGGCCAGGCCTGAAGATAGGCTTGGTCTGAACTTGAAAGTGAAAGGCGGTACAAGTTCATACTTGTTCCCAGGAAGATCTAGCATGAGAGAAATATTTTTTCTGATAAAGAAAGACACATCCTATATTTTAAAGGCCTAGAACTCGAGCAATTAATTAAACGAAAGGGAAGTTTCCGAGCAATGCCGAATTACATGACTCCTCCCCAAAATTTTTAGAGGGGATGGACATAAATCCCTCCTCCTCCTTATCCGTTAATTTAGGTGGCACACCTCCTAAAATCACTGGAATTTCTCTTTATCTGGACCCGAATCTATACTTCGACTGCTATCACAACCATTTGTTTCTCGATCTATAGATGGGGCCCACATTGGATCATAGTACTATTCACCTTTGTCCAGACAAAGATAAAGAGCTGCAAGTGGAATTACCATCATGAGACCCTAATCAAATTCAAATTCCTCATATTCATCGCTTAATTACAGCTCATCCTCTTTTTTCTGTAGTTCATTTATTTTGCTATTCCGACCAAGGAAAAAGTCAGTAGAAAATGCGACTTTTACCCCCTGAAATCCACATGCATTGACCCAAAAAAAAAAAAAAAAAAAAAGGAGAGAGAGAGGAAAAGTTAAGAGGGGTTAAACAGAAATAAGACATAACTTTTGGCGGCGAAATTTTTTACCTTTTTTTAGAAGTTTGGGGATCAGTGTGAAAAAGGGAAAAGATCGAGGGTCATTATGACATATCAGGTTAATCTTCAAGGAGCTTTTTATGAATTGATGCCGAAAGTCTCCGATTGGTTTATCTAGTTTCAGCAATTTCCTATGAGCGACTTTTATTTTTTATTTTTTCATCAGCTTCTTGTAGAAAATATACAAAGAATACAACAAGCTATATTCTTTTTGACACAACAAGCTATACAACAAGCTATATTCAACAAGAGGGTTTTAGGGTCACAAACCTCGAGCCCTCGAATTTTAGCTAATCCCATGAGATTGTTTGGTGGTTAAGAACCGACTTGCATATGTGAATTAGACACACGACTTAGAGTTTGAATCTCGACACTACCAAGGGCAAGTTGTGGCTATCCATCTAGACTTGCGTATCTAAGGTGGGCTTCCTCATCATCTATAAAAATAAAAATAAATAAATAAATAAATAAAAGAGGAGGTAACATCTGCAATAATTACCATGCATTGGTAACACATAATTACACACGCATATAGATTTGGAGAGGTGAGGACGTTGCGGCCTTTGCTAGGCCCTCATTGGCCGCCATAGTGAGGGCAGGTGAGGGTCGCTATGCCCTCACTAGGGCCCCTAACCGCCTAGGCAAGGGCTCGCAATGCCAAATGCCTACTGCAGCGGAGGCTCACTAGCCCTCGCCAAACCCAACGAGGACCATAACACCCTTGCCAAATTTGGTGAGGCAAGGCCGCAATGGTGTTGCTACCCTTGCCCATTGCTTGGCAAGGGTCGCTACCTTCACCCAGGTGCTAGCAACCCCGCACAGCCTTTGCTCTGTGGCACAAAAGTAAAAAAAGGTAAAGAAAAGAATCAATAAAAAATTCTATAATTTTTTTAAAGTTTTAAAAAATATGCATTTCGACGTTGGCTGCGTCATATAGGACGGTCGACATCGACATTGATTGAGCTATCACATTAGCAATGTTTAGTCAATAATAGTCGGAAGGATTAAATTGACACTTTGTTAAGAGATTTAGGACTAGTTTGGCAAATAGTTTAAAAGTTTTAAAATTGAATTGATAAGTTATCAAAATGTTTATAACTAAAATTAGTTAAATTGAGAGATTTATAACTAAATTGGACGTCATACAATAGATTTATGGCTTTTAAATAATTTTCTCCATCTAAACATGAGGAGAGACTACTTGGAAAAAAAAAAAAATCTTTGCGACAACTACAATTTTGTAAAGGTCCTTTGGCTTTGGTAAAATGTTTAGAACACTCCAAAAGTCGTAGCACCGCGCTATTGCAGCACTTTAACAACAACTCATATGAAGTTGCTCTATCTAAGTTTGAGGTGTTATACTTTTAAAAAGTATTGCTAAATACATGTGCTGTGATATAGTATCGTTATACCATAATTATAACTAGGATTAATATCATGAAAAATTTTAAACTAGTACACCCATGAAAAATTTATATAAACTAATTTTTTTATCATAAAAAACCTTGAATTGACACGTTTGTAACAAATTTATCTTCTGTTAGATTTCCATTAAATTAGATTAATAACACAAAAAAATTACAAATTGGCATATATGCGACAAATAGAGTGTAAAACCCAAACTGATACACTTGTAAATTGTCATGTGTCACAAGACCCTCTGTTTAGAGCAGGAATTTTAGCAAATGTAGGTATTTAGTCCCTTTGCGATGCCTCTCTTAAGCTTTTCCCTTGTTGAGATCGACTTTTAACATTTAGCTAAACCCTCATTCCAAACATAAGGTTCTTTGGTCTCAATTTCTTCTGCATAAGATCCATATAATAGCAAGTGCAAAGAATAGTACAAGGATAAGGTGCTATCATACTATTCTAAAATCTCTAATATCGGATAGAAATTTGAGCTTTGCATGATAATGAAGGATAAAATTAGTCATTGGTATATCAATTTAGATTTTTTAAAGATCAAAAAATTAATTTGAGATAAATTTACCATAAATATATTAGTTTGGAGTTTTTTTTTGGCATTAACTTTTATAATTAAACTAAACAAACTCTAATACTAATTACACAAGTTCCTTACATGGTAACACGCGAATGAAACCGTTAATTTTATTAAATTAATAGGAAAAAAAAAAAAAAAAAAACCACGACACGTTGAGATACTTGTTTTTCCGCGTTGTGCATTGATCAGCATTGGCGAGGGAAAAAGAACAAAAACAAAAAGCGTGGGGCCGGGGACGTCGTTGGCAGGGTTATTTGATATTTCAATGCTGGCTTCTAAATCCGTCGTTTTCATACCTGATTTTCCATTGGAAAGTGAAACTCCCAAATTAGTAATGCTCGTGCGACGGGTCCATCACATGGTAGAGAATGACCGTGCGTTTAGAAGAGGTGAACGTCATATTAGCCCTTTCTACAGTCCGTCTGTTGCATGCTCATATTCCATGCATACAGTAAGGTAGCAATCGTGGAGGAGGAAAGCACGGAGATCGTCTCGAGAGGAAGCAGATGGACCACTGCGATCCAGATCCGAACCGACCCAACAAGTCCACCACGCCTGCTCAGTCACCGTCGTGTTCTCCCTCCTCCGATGAGCGTCCCACAGCTGGCCAGGGCACCGGCGACGCTCCGGTGAGCTTTCCCAGGCCAGCTGCTGAACGATTTTTCTGGGGATTCCATGATGTCCGAGCTGGGGTTTGGCGCGCACCCGGCGGCGTATGGCTGTTCTGAAGTTTATGCACCGTCCCAGCAGCTTGCGCGCAGGAAGCTCTGCACGGAGCTTGGTGGGTATGGTAACCTGTACAACCAGTTGTACGCCACGACCCCGCCAAGCTTTCGCGGGCAGCGCCAGTGGGGGGGGCGATGCGGCGAGCAAGAAGGATGAGGTCTCGGCGGAAACGCAGTCCAAGCATTACTGGGTGAGTTCGGCGGTGTATTTGTGGCTGCTTGGTTGTTGAATTTAGTTGATGAGCTTGGATTGGGGGTTTTTTACTGGGGGCTTTTATAATTCTTTTGTTTGATATGCTCGGATTTTTTTATTTATTATGTTCGGGATTTGTTTAATTGCAAAATATGGACAAAATGATGCTGATGCTCTGCATTTGTTTACGCAGTGCTTCTAATAGGTGCGCTCCTTAAGGGTCAAGTGCACGCTTGAAATTCTGGAAAAATGACTTATAATGCATAGCTCTTGCTAAAATTTGACCACACATTCATAGATGTCTGCATAAATCAAGCTATGCTAGCTAAGTTTAGAAGAAATGTTGTGCTGCACGCTCCTCTGCACTTCCTCTGTAATTTCAGAACAGAGGAAGAACAGAGGAAGAACAGAGGAAGCATGATCACATCCCAACATCAATCACGGGAAATCCTAGAAAAATGCTTCAAACACACATGCAACGCGAATTCCCATAAGACGAACTGTAACATCACATAACCTAGGTAATTGCATACACGACATCATCAAACGTTCTGATATGATCCATGCTTATTCTTGTTCTGCAGCCTTTTTTACTTGTATGGTGGAGCTTCTTTGTTTCTGCCACTTTGGTTTAACTAAATACACTTTGATGCAGGAATATAACGGGATTGATTATGAAAAGAAAGCGGCGGATGGATTTTATGATGGTCATGGCATCTCCACTGACTCAAGACTCAAAGGGACAAACTTCATGTCCAAGGATTCAGCAAACTCCAGTTCATCAATGGATAGTAATACTGATAAAGTTGATGATGTTGATGTTGGTGATGAGATTCAATGGGAAAATTTGGTCATTCATGAATGGATTGGAGAAGGTATTGCTTTGATTAAGTCACCTATTGGATAGATTCTATTCATGCTATGCAGGTCCACGTATAAGCAGAGAGAGCAAGACTCAAGAATATGTTGATCCTGTTGCCGCATTTTTGGTGACATTTGTTTAGTGCTATGAGATATGCTTTATCACTATTTTACTGCCTAATGTGCTCATGGCTAACTAGCCATGTGACAAGAAGTGCTTGTCTCCTGATAGAAAATTTTCTATGACAATCTGAATATAAGCATAATGCAGTAGTTATTATAGGATGGACTGCAAGTTTTCTCACTGAACTGCATTTACTGTTTATTATGTCAAAAATTTCACCCCATTTCATCGTCTTCCAAACAGGCTCTTATGGAAAGGTCTATCATCTTCTTGGAATGGCACGGTCAGTTTCAAACATTTCTAAATTCTCACAAATCAAGAATTGGCGTTGCATTAGTTACTTGAAGAGTTTCTTTATTTTTAGAAGCATGACTTCTATTTGTTTGAATTTATTTGATTTCATGGAATGTGAAAAGAAATATATCCTGCTTTTGTGCTAATGTTTTAGATTTTTAGACTAAGCAGCTGATGTAATAGTGACTCCAAAATCTGGATTTCAACCTGAAAAAAAAGCAAATTGGTACCTTCATGACTTGTTGGACTGAATAATAACTGATTCATGGTCTTGTCTTGTTATCTCTCTTTTGTATTTGGATAAGCAAAAGGAAATTAGTGCTGTCGACTAGCTCTTCGGTAATTAATAGGCTGTTTGTAGAAATAGTCACAATGAATAGCCTGTTGCAAAGTCTTTTTGTATATTGTTAGTCTTCGACTCAATCGAATCCCATCCATTTGGTAGAAGCACTTTAAACACTGTTTTTTAGTTTGTCGTTCTTATGGTTTTATATAGTCTTAAATATCAAGAAATGGAAAGAGAAACAGCAGATGACTCTTTCTCTTGTTAACATTTTCCAAAGAATTTTATGCACTTATTATCAGTACTTTGCAATTTAGACATTACCTTTTGCAAAATAAATGGTGGTGATGTGTTCTTAATATTTAAAAATCTATGATGTATCCTGAGACCTAAGATAAATTGCAATGCATGTTTGGGTCTAACATCTGGCTCGACTTGCTCGTTCAGCAGGAGGTGGCTGTGAAGGAATTTTGGGATCAGGATGACTTGAGACAAGAAGTAAGCTATCAATAGGTTTATTTTTTGCTTTTTATCTTCCAGTTCATTTATTTATTTATTTTTGGAACAAAATCTTCCAGATTTATTGAGAACTCAAAACGTTTAAAGAATAAAACTTTGAAGAACTTTGTGAAGGAAAGAATAGCACGGTCGCTTGATATACATGATGAGTTTCACAGTAAGACTACCTTATCAGGCCATGCATTCTGCATTGTCAGAAATATTACAGGAGAAAAGGGCCAATTTGCTTTTCTGTTGCTTTGTCGATGTTGGTACAGAGTTCGTGATTGATCTGCTTCTCTTAGTGATATGAATAATGTCGAGACATTCAAGTAATGTTCTTTACATAAGATCTGAATGGCACATAAAGTCTGATAATTGAAAGCAAAGGAGAAAAAGAGTTATGGATCACAATTTCAGTTTAATTTATGTTTGTCTATATGTTTTTGGAAGCTAATGAATTAGTGCGTTCAGTCGTTGATTTGCATTTTGAGCAAGAATAAAAATGAGGACAAACAAGAAATGCTTTCCCAGTTAACCAGCTACCGTAAGATTAACTACTATGCACCCTGATTTTTGCGTCTCTGCGAAGGTTGCAGAGAATGCATAGACATTGTCATCAGAGTGCCATTCTTATCATGGGTTCTATGATCTGTCCACATCTATCTAAATGGCTGTGTTCAATGACTTAATATGTTTGTTTAATTTGTTTATTTAGCAAGGAAAGAAATGAGGACTAATCAGAGCAATGAGTAAAGAAATGCTTTTCCAATATATTTAGGGAGATAAATGACCATGCATCTTGTTCTTCCGTTCCAGGTGCGAATAATGCGTGCACTGCGTCATCCAAATGTTGTTCTTTTCATGGGTGCTGTGGCCCATCCTCCGTCTATCATTATGGAGTTTCTTCCAAGGTACAAACCTTGGTAGAATGGGAACGGCATCAATTGTTTTTAGGGGGATGCAGTTCATTTATCTACTGTTAAAGGATGTAATTATTTTTTATGGCTCGTGACAATCTCATTTTGCTTTCTGATTTTTACTTTTGTTTAATTCTCCAGGGGAAGCTTGGACGGATATATACATCGTCCTGACTGTCCAATTGATGAGGAATGTAGGATAACTATGGCCCTTGATGTGGTATGGAAAAATTGGCCTTCCCTTCTCTTTGGTGTTTCTGGGGATATAGAAATTTATTTCTCCGAAATCGATATAAGTGCTTATGCAAATTTTACAGGCAAGGGGAATGAACTACTTGCACACTTGTGTCCCAACAATAGTTCATCGAGATTTGAAATCATCAAATCTTCTCGTTGACCAAAACTGGAATGTCAAAGTATGTAAAACTTACCAATGTTGCATGACACTTGTATTTTTGTTCTTTCGCTCCTTTATATAATGAATCAAGCTTTCTCTTCCTTGCATATCATTTATCAATCTCCTAAGTGCTACTACTGCCTTGCTTGTCCTTCCTCTTTTACTCTTGAGTATTCTTTTCCCTCACTTGGTGATCGCCTCAGAAACACCTGCTAATCGACTGGCATTAGCTGATTCCGGAAAAAAAAGTGAACTTCATTTCTTGTTGGCTCTGACTTTTCATTATCTCTCTCCACTGCCGTACTTTAACTTACTTTTGTACAGAAACCTGATGTGGATGATTCTTGATTTGTCAAACTTGCTGATGTGATGCAACTTCCATCAGAAATATGTTCTGTGATCTTGATGTGAATGATGATCAAAGTACTGCAGTAAAATGTTGCTTGCATCCACACTAAAGTCTACCCTTGTGCAGATCTGTGATTTTGGGTTGTCACGCCTGAAGCCCGATACTTTCTTTTCATCCAAGTCAATTGCTGGAACGGTAAATATGGAAGCTTTCTTGATAATCATTCTTGAAGAGTTTTCAAGGATGGAGAGAGGAAGATACTCAACTAAAATGGGGAAAGACAATTGGATGGTCTCTACTAATAGCTTTCACTGTAATTAAATGGGCAATTAGCAATTATAGAGGAAACGAAGAGAAAACAACTGCAAACATCATTTTTGGTGATCTTGGAAGTAGATTTCTTCTCTAGTACGATCTTAAACAGTTGGACAAGTATATAGTGTTTCGATTTGTGAAGCTAGAAAGTTTTTTGCCATAGCATTACGAAACAATGCCTAAATAGTCTGAGACTCTTATTTTCCAGCTTATTTTATACTAAGTATTGGAAAGGAACCATTCTTGATGTTTCTCAAGATTTTGAACTGTTCCTAATGTGAATTGATTGTCAGCCTGCGTGGACGGCACCAGAAGTTTTCCGCAAGGAACCATCGAATGAAAAGTGAGTTGTGCATTTCTAAGCTAGCTTCAATTATTTTCTCCGGTCTAGGTTTTTTTAAGCTCCTGTCGCTTAGATTTTGCAACAGTCAAGCCTATATTACTACTTTTGACACAAGCATGCTATGATCATATGTTATAATTATACTATTAGGCCTTGTTTTTTTAATTGCTTGTGCTGGAAAGCATTTTTCCTCTCATATTTGTTGATTTCTAAGGAATAGGATATACAAAATTGGAAAGATGGGACTTCATTTGATCAGAGAATCTGTTGGATGTGACTTCCAGGGAGACAGTTTTAAAAGAGCTGTATAACTGGTGTTATATATGTGCTCATATCATATGTGCTACTTAAGATGATATAGTTAACTACGGCGCTTCCTATTTATAAGGATAAGCTGTAGGAGCAGCAAATATTTATTCGATGTTCCGTGGGCTGTGCAGATGTGACGTCTATAGTTTTGGGGTCATTCTCTGGGAGCTTGCCACGTTGAGAGAACCTTGGACTGGGATGGACCCAGTGGAGATTGAAGATGCTGTAGGTATTCATGATCGCCGCCTCGTGATCCCCAAGGAAGTCGATCCCTCGGTTGGAAAGATCATCCGGGATTGTTGGCAGACGTAAGAATAATTTGAGCACATATATCATAAGCAAATAAAAGTTATTCTGTTGAACTAATGGCTCGTCATTTGCTTATGTCATCTTACAGGGAGCCAAATTTGCGACCCTCTTTTGCAGAGCTCACTGAAACTCTGAAGTCATTGCAGCGGCTTGTTACTCTGGCGCAGGACCAGCCACACTCTTCTCTTCCCCCGGAGATTCGAGTGAAGACAACACCTTGAGACGTGTTCACAGAGTGAACATGAAGTTCACGGCATCACTTACACCTGCCTCCACTGTTTTCTGTGGAAGGAGGGACTGAGGATGTGATGTTCACGGGTATATGCCTATTTTAAGACAAAGGAGAACCTATTACTATTACATACATGTTTCTGCTATTTATCCCTGAAGTATTGAGGAGATTCCGAGCTGTCAGTTTACTCCAGTCGTGAGTATGTGCGGCCTGTATTTAGATGTGAATAAGAGATACTATTTGAACTCTCTCTAGATCGCTACAATAACCACAGGGACAAAGTTGCTAGAATGTGCTGTCATATCTCCTCTAGGAGTTCTTTACTCTTCTAATCAAAGCATTGATGTTCGGGCCACTACTTCGAAAATCTTCTGCTTATTATGGAGTTGACTCGTTATCCCAGACAGCCGATGAAACTTTACTGGCATTTCTGATCTACGTAGCTCTCCTTTGATCTTAACAATGTATACCACCGAATTCTCTATTTCAGAGGCGCGAGGACAAGTTGCGCTCTAGTGGTCCTGATATTCCCGAGATGGTTGAGGTCTCTTCCTCTATCTCTCTCCAACACGCATACAGGCCTTGAGCTGCATCATTTTCTTTCACACTTTTGCAATCCACATGACGAGTCTGTCGTATCATTTTGAAAATTAGACTGGTAGATATATCTCGGTATGTCCAAAGTGTTTTCTTTTCTTTCTTTCTTTCTTTTGTTATTTAACAGAATCCTGTACCATAAAAATCAACGAAGGGGCGAAAAAAGAGAAAGGAAGAAAATGTGATGACATAGAGTAACATGAATTATATAGAATTTATCAAAGGTCTCCTCTATCCAGGTTTGACGCCGTATCTGTAATCCGAAAACAATAAGTCTTATTTCTCCCGATTAGGGATTTAAAAAATAAAATAAAATACATGACGCTTTAACACATCGAGAGCTCATTGTAAGGTAAAGAGTACACTTATTTATAAGATGTACAAGTCTTCTTCCTCTAGGTAAATTATCCATACGTGCTGCTCTCTCTTCATCATTATATATAAATATGACCTTAAAACCTAGGAAAAAATTAATGTTGCTTGTTTTCTGGTGCAGAACTTCGACATGGATCGAGTTACCGGGCGCATGGCCGGGCCTGTATATAGGCTTGTTCTGAATTTGAAGTGAAAAGTGGTCCGTGTACATACTTATCGCTAGGAAGATGTAGCATGAGAGAGAAACATTTAATCTGATAAAGAAAGACATGTCATTAAAATTGCCGTGACCCATATTTTAGTGGCCCAGGCTTGAGCAATTAATTAAACAAAACTTCTAGATGATTGGACTATCTGATCTCTCCTTCTCCTCCCTCATTAGTTCAGGTGGACCACCTCCTAAAATGCATGAAAATTCTCTTGGCTTGGATCCGAATCTGTAGTCCAAATCCAATCACAGCCATTGATTTCTAAATCTATTGATGGGGCCAACATTGAATCATTGTACCAAGATCTTTGTCTAGACAAAAGTAAACTCGGAACATAGGAATCATCAGGGATTGATTGCATAATGTTCAATACATCTCAATAATTGAACATGATGAGCTTGAGCTCCATGGGTAGCTCATCTCTCTGTCTAAAAAGTATAAACTATAGCGAGGGCTCATTGTAACGCAAAGAATACACTTATGTATAAGATGTAACACTTGACACCAAGAAGATGTGGCATGAGAGAAACATTTTGTCTGATAAAGAAAGACATGTCCTTAAAGTTGCCGTGACCTATATTTTAGTGGTCTAGGCTTGAGCAATTAATTAAACAAAACTTCTAGATGAATGGACTATCTAATCTCTGCTCTTCCTCCTCCTCCCCCCATTAGTTCAGGTGGACCACCTCCTAAAATGCATGAAAATTCTGTTGACCTGGATCCGAATCTATAGTCCGAATGTAATCACACCCACTAATTTCTAAATCTATAGATGGGGCCCACATTGGACCCTAGTACCGAGACCTTCGTCTAGACAAAAATAAACTCGGAATATAAGAACATCAGGAATTTATTGCACAACGTTCAATACATTTCAATAATTGAACATGATGAGCTTGAGCTCCGTGGGTAGCTCCTCTCTCTCTCTAAAAATTATAAACTATATAGATAAAAGAGACCTATGAGTGAATTAATAAAACTTTAGGTTTTGATGATGATACAATTGGGGGTCGATGCAGTTAACTTTAGAGATCAATTGCGTAGGCAAATAGGTAGTAATTAGCATTGTCCAAAACACTGGACCATTATCTAAATGCGACTGATGTGCTTCCCCAATTTCTATAATGATTATTTATCCATGATTCTTTTTCAGATACGGTGACGGGTCCACATTTGCATTTCGCCGGAAAAAAATCATCAGAGAACATGGCACTATCAAATTTCAAATGAATTATAGTTCAAATGTTGTGGACTTTAGAAATGGAAAAAAAGTGGTTGAAATGCAAAGAGCCTTCAAGTGCAAAACCATTATAAGATCCTAATCATAATCAAATTTCTCATATTCGTTGCTTACCTAAAGCTTACCCTCTTTTCTGTAGTTTATTTATCTGTTATTTCAACCAAGGAAGATGTTAGTAGAAAATTAAGAATTTTACCCCTTGAAAGTCACATGCATTGACGAAAATAAACAGAAAAAGGAAAAGCTAAGAGGGGAAGCTAATATAAGACATAAATTTTGGAGGAAAAAATTCACTTGGTAGGGTGAAAATGGGAAGGATTGAGGCGCATCATGACATATCAGGGTCAATTTCCAAGGAGCCTTTCATGAAATGATGCCAAAAGTCTTCCATTGTTTTATTTCTTTTTCAGTAATTTACAATAAGCAAATTTCTACTTTGTCTCCTTTCTCATCAATGCCTTGTAGCAAATATACAAAAGACTCCAGGATGCTTAATTCAACTAGAAGGTGGGGTCACAAGCCTAGGGCACTGAATAATTTAGCTACATCGTGGTTCACCAAGTTTTCTTTTTATTATAATTAGGTTTTTTCGTTTATATTAAGTCCCTCAATTTCACTGATTGCTGCAATCATATAATTAATTTGAACTTTACATCATAAAACTAATCACACGCTCCCTTAGCAATATTTAGAAAAGTCAAGGGGCACGCCGTGTCAGTGAGGAGGAGGGGTACTACAAGCAATAGCATGTGACATGCCAAATCGAATCATATAATAATTTCTCCTACATTATAGCAAAAGTATGCGACATGTCAAATCATAAAATCTTCCGAGGAGATACATCCCCCCTAGTCATGATAGCACCCCCAGATCAAAATGAGTAAAGTAGAAGTACCGATGGCTAATACCGTGAGACTGCTTAGCAGTTAAGAATCAATTTGAACGCACGATTTTGGTTCAATTCCCAACATTGCCGAGGACAAGTTTGGGCCCTACATTGAGGATTAGGAAAATCATTCTATTGGTACTGATTTTATTATACATATATCATTTCACTCCTAAGCTTTTTAATTTTTATTAATATAATATTAAATATTTGTGGAAGATTATAATGTAATCCTTCCGGCCAATTTTTACCAGAAATCGCCAATGTGGTGCGGTGATCTAGTTATCGTTAAAATTAACTAGAATGACCATATTGGAATCTCACATAAGATTTAAGATTAAATTAACAAATATTGAAAAGTTTATGACCTAATTGACATATATACAATAAATTTATGACCGATTGGATGATTTCTCCTCTGGACTTAAGCTCACATTTTACTTCGTCTATAAAATTAGTAGGAATATTTCAGGAGACTTCCTCATCATCCATAAAAAATAATAATAATGAAGAACATAAGTAAGATCAGCAATAGCTTTAAACAATATATATGTTAACTGTCCTAAACCATCATACATTGGTCGCGCATAATAACACACTAATACTTGAATTTGGAATAGGGTTAATACCTTGAAAAACCTTAAACTGGCATACATATGACATATTTACTCTAAACTATTTTTTTAACCACAAAAAACCCAAAACTGGTATATCTTTGACAAATTTATCCCAAACTGCCACACTTGTGATAAATTTACCCTATGTTAGTTTTCATTAAATTTTATTGTCAAATTATTAAGTTAAATGATGTATGACAGTTGACTAGTATACGAATTTGGGATTTTATGTTTTGTTTGTCATAGTTTACAATTTTTGTAATTTTTTGTGGTATTAATTCAATTTAGCGGATGATATATTTGTCACAAATTTGTCATAAATATATAAGTTTATGGTTTTTTATGGTTAGTTGGAGTAATTTTGTTACATGTATACAGGTTTGAGGTTTTTCATGGTAAAAAAAAATAGTTTGAAATAAATTTGTTACAGATGTACCAGTTTGGGATTGATATTAATCATTTGTAATAGTGTCATTAGTTTGGGAGATGGGGATGTGAAGATTTTTCTTGCGTAGAATAGTTTTTAATTTCCCTCTTGTTGGAATACTTACTAGAAAGAAAAAAAAAAGAGTTAAAAAAAAAAAAAAAACTCAAGAATGAACGGAGGAACTGGGGAGGGAAATGTACGCAAAATTCTCGGTAAATACGACATATTGTCTGGTGAATGACTCATCTAGCGGCTAACGATACGATTTAACTGGAGGTGGGAATAGGAAAGGAATGATGAACATTCTCCACGTGCTGATTATGTCAGAAGCTGCTTCTGGAGAATCTGTTCAAAAGTCGGTGAGGTTACTTGTGTTTGAGCAATTGAATAGTAAATCATGCTTTCATCAAATAAATTAAACTTTTAAAACAATCAGCAATGACCCTAGCAAAATATCATATGATATCAAAGTTTAAATCTTTTAATGCCTCATTTACCTTCTCAATTAAATGTCTATGCTTAGTATTATACAAAAAAATCCAATTAAATATGAGGGTGAGTATTAGTGTTAAAATAATTAAATAATAAATAGCATACCATACATTTATCTAATAGTTTAATATTATAAAATAGTTGACAGTAATCTCAATAAAATCTCACAACTTTGTTAACCTTTGACTCTAGCCTAGCAAGTGTATTCAAACATTCAAGAATCGCGGGAATTTTGAGAAGAAGTTTGAGTGCTTTGTTTTCTCGATGATCAAGCTTGAGTGTGGAGAACGAAAGCTTGTTTGGTTTTTGGTTAGAGTTACCTGTACCTAATTTCCTTACTTTCAAGGTGGATTAATCTAAGCCAAAAAAATCGTAGTCGAGGTGGCGAGCAAAAAACAAGGGGTTTATATCATTTTCTTCTTTGAATTATTTAATATATTCTTATTATTTGCTGAGTGATCACATGAAAATGATACTTTACCAAGCTAAAAGTATCTCAAAAGTTTCTAGACACCCGTCCATTACGTTCTTTATTGAAAATTTTGCCATTAAATATTTTGGGTTGGGGGGACCAGAGGACCTTGACTTCATGACTTTATGCATGAATATGTATATGTTTGAAAAATATTATTATTATTTTTTAGTGGGGCAAGAGAATATTAATACGATATTGAACTGATGGGTTTTTATATGAACCTACCATCGTACCTAGCCACATATGAAACATGCGAAACCCATTGGGAATCGGGGTGGTTGAGCTAGTCATAAAATAAAAAATAAGCTAAAGACAACAAAAGTTTACCGATACGACAATTTTCAGTGTATATGCTAAACGTGTCGATTACGTCTTATGATAGGAGACATTTGAATTCGTTGAAATCAGACTTAGTTATCGAATAATTATTGTAAGTTTATTAAGACTCGTATTCAAAAATGATATATAAGTATATGTGACAAATTATTGATAGACATTTAAAGAGTTGAGTTATACTGGATGCCCAATAAAAAATTAGTCATATTTTTTTTTTTGGGTATGTCAATTTTGTAAATCAAAAGTCAATATGTCTAGTATTATCGAATCGAAATTCATATTTTAGAAAAAAAAGCAAAAAAAAAAATCGAAATTCATGCAATCGTTATTACCCCCATGATAAATCAAATTAAAATAATATAAACGACGTGTTGGCTCTGCTACAGGCTGGCGCGAAGAAAAGGTCCAACCAATGGGAATCTGCATGGAAATTCCGTCCGTCATTGCATGCTTGTAATAAAACCCATAGAGAGAGAGAGAGAGAGAGAGAGAGAGAGAGAGTGAAGGAGAGGGAGAGTAGATGAACTTCACTACGAAGGAGCCTCGCAGAGGCCAAGACCAGGACCCGAACCAATCCGACCCCGCGTCTGCTCAGTTGCCGACATGTAGTCCTACCTCCGACCGGCGCCCCCACCGCTGGCCAGGTCAACGGTGACGCTCCGGTGGCGAGCCGCCGGTCCAGGGATTCCACGACGTCCGAGGTGGAGTTCCAGAGGCAGCTGGCGCTCGGGAGCAGCTCTTCCAGCTAGGAGTTTTGCAGCAATGATCGGGAGAACGACCAGATCCGCGCCGCAAACCAGTTGAGCTTGGGCAGGCATCGGAGGGGCGATGCGGGGAGGAAGAAGGATGAGGCCTTGGTGGAGACGAATTCAGACAGTACTGGGTGAGTTTGGTGGTGTAATTGTGGCTACTTAATTGGTTTATTTAGTGGATGAGCTTGAATTGGGGGTGTTTTACTGGGGGCTTTTATAATTCTTTTTGTTTGATACGCTCCGATTTTGTTATTTATTATGTTTGGGATTTATTTGGTTGCTAAATATAGACAAAATGATGCTGATGCTTATGTGGATCAATGCTTGGGAGTCTTTTCCATTTCTGAATTGGATAAAACTTAGGTCTTGCTGAACCTTTTATTCTGTTCTGGCCGGGCATTTATCTAGTAATTGTGCTCCCTTCTGTTATGTCATGCATTGAGATTAGTAATAATGAAGCTGTTTTGCTTAGGTTTCTGTGTTCATTTGAATAGTGTATCTACTGAGTGTGTTACATGTGCTGAATTACCTGTAGTGTGTATTTGTACGGGCTGTGAGACTATTGCTTTCAATTGGTTTCCAGTGGTGATTTTGAACGTTACTACCCATGGGATTCAACTGGAGACTCAGAATGGTTTTAGTATTATGTTCCTTGTATGACCTTGACAAGGCATCCTAGCTGTGCTGACAAGTGTTTCCTCCTTGGATATGTTCCTCTCAATATCTCTGAGGTCATGAATGTTTTCATATCTACTATGGTTCTGGTATCTTGTTCTTTTGGCTTGGTAAATCCATCTCAGCAGTTTGTAAGATCCCCAGATATAGAATAGGATAGGTTTCTGTCCTAATTCTCATACGAGAAATTGTAGTGTCACATAACCTAAATAACTATGGGTATAACATTGTTAAACATGTTGATATGATCCATGCTTGGTCTTGTTCTGTAGTCATTATTTGTATGGCGGGGCTTCTTTGTTTCTTCCATTTTGGTTTAACCAAATACATTTTGATGCAGAAATATGATGTGATTGATTATGAGGAGAAAGTGGTGGATGGATTTTATGATGCTCATAATATCTCCACTGACTCAAGACTTCAAGGGAAAATGCCATTTCTTACTGATCTCCAGACTGTCCCGGGGAGTTCTGGCTTTGAAGCTACAATAGTTAATCGGTTACCTGTAGCGTGTACTTGTACAGGCTGTGAGACTCGGTTTATGATGGAGATGGAGGTTGGAAGAGGTAATTAAAGACTTAAAAGATGTTGATGCAACTGGTTGAATTTATCTGAAGATTGGTACCACGCAGAGCTCAATTGTATAGAAGGATACAAGTAGGTGTAGCAAACTCCACTTGCTGGAAACAAGCTTGATTGATGTTGTTCTTACTAGTGATGAAGAGTTCACGGGTTCTAGGTCACATAACATTTGACTGTCACTGATCGATGCCCCTTTGTGAGATATTGCTTCGATAGTCTTTCACAGAAGGAAAAAAAGCAGAAAATAGCTCCTCTTTTTCCCCCTATACCCAAAGATATATTTGTCTGTGGTTCTGCAGAAATTCTTGCGCTCATAGCTGTAAATGGTCTCATTTTTTAAATTAAGTCGTTAAAAAATGTCAAAAATAATTGAACAGAGCAAACGGTACTCTTGTAGTCGAATATCATATTTGCAGGGGAAGTAAAAAATAAGCATGAAATTTTTTGGAGGTTTACATTTTCAAAAATAAAACTGCATGCCAGTAAACTGTAGTGTTACCATGATATGTTGACTGAAGTTTGCAGTTGCAACAGCATCTGCAGTCCTGAAATGCAACATTTATCAGCAGTCTTCCTTGCCATTATCTATTACATAGCATGATCGCTGTCTAATTTAATTCGTAATTTACTCGCAAGGGTCTGTATTTCACTGTTCAGTTTGGCATACTGTTATAAAGATCCATGACAATGAAAAGATGTTGCTTCATCGCTCATGTTTGAAAAGTTATTTTGGTCTTATTCTTATTTACTCAATCTCATTCCTTTGCTTGTTTGCAGAGCCTTGGTGTTATTATGAACAACGTCCTTTCAACTTTACTGTCAAAATACCTACCAGTGTAAGTACTGCACTTATGTTTTGGACCAATTAACAATTATGTCTACCTCATTTTTGTTGGGATGTCGTTTTGCAATGGCAATTGTTAATGTTAATGCTTAAGAATTTGCTGTTTACGAAAATAATTGATGAGATCTGGAGATTTTAAGGAGTATGCTATGCAGCTAAGATGCTGTTGATGTTAGTTAAGAAATACTCACACAGTGATAGACCAATGGGTGCCTAGCAGAGGACTTTTGCAAAAGTGTCAACTATAGTTGAATGAGTTTGACTTTCATCTAATTTGGCAGATGTGTTCATGTTACTGAAGCATGTAGTGCTCAGAAGACAGAGCTGAATATCAGCCTGACAGCAATAGGCCTCTTATAGACTGCTGCTGATTTCATAGCAAAAGAGGGCTTAGCCACGACCTCTCTGAGGGAAAGAAGAGGGAAGCAGGTCCATTTTCAATTTTAGACTTTTCTTTCCATTCTTTTGCTTTGTTGTAAAGTCTAAAAGCTCTGTTCTTGTCTTCCTTTGACCTTAGAACGAGGAGATGAGCAATATATGCCTAGGTCAGTGGATGGTGAAGAGAGTTTAGATGAGACTTGCCTTGCATGCAGCAGAGAGAATGGTGAGGCTTCTTCTAAAAGTACAGAGGATCGTGACAAGTTACCATTCTCAGTCTTCTTGTTACTTTAGAAGCATGGAGCTGATGAGAGGCCAGAGGTAGGATTGTTCTCAAGATTTGCCCTTTTCTTTGATTGGTTTCTTTAGGTCCTCTTCTGTTTCTTTCTGTCTCTGTCATTTTGGATGTCTCTTTTAGTTGTGCAGTCTCTATTATTAAGATCTTATTCTAATTGAACAAGCTATTGTGATTAGCCAACTAAGCTTTGGTGGTTTTGGGAATCAATTGTGATTATCACCACCATTATCTTGGTGGTTTTGAGGGAAATGGACATCGTGCGGACAAGTGGAATCAAAGGAAATGTTGCAAGTACAATAGATAAGCATTATCATGACTCCAGTTGGCTATTTTGATCTTTTTATGCCAATGTGCTTGATTTTTTTATAAGTTTCCTGAAAATCCAAATGCTCCATATTATTCATATGTTCTTGAAGAAATTCAAGAGAAATTCCTCTGAGTTTTTTTATTCTACAGAGAATGAATATTTACATGAGGCATCTCACCTTTTTATAGCTGCTACACCACCTAAAACGTAATAAACAAATTCCTAAAAGCTAACAAACAAATCTGGAAAAATAAAATCTGGAAAATCTAGAAAATCTTGAAGATCTGGAAAATCTGGAAAATCTGGAAACAAAATAACCAGCAAATATGATTCTGATTTTCAACACTCCCCCTCAAGCTGGGTTATGAATGTCTATCATACCCAGCTTGCACCTTAGAGTCTCGAAACTATTTCTGGATAAAACCTTGGTCAGTATGCCGCTGTTTGATGATTGGTTGGAACATATGAGAGCTTCAAGATTCCTTCCTCGAGTTTTTCTTTGATGAAATGTCGATCGATCTCCACATGCTTTGTTCTATCATGATGAACCGGGTTCTTGGCAATCTCAATAGCAGCTTTGTTGTCACATAATAATGACATAGGATTGATATTAAAGAATCCTAGTTCATTTAAGATTCTTCTTAGCCATATGCCTTCACATATTCCTTGACACATTGCTCGAAACTCCGCTTCAGCGCTGCTCCTAGCAACAACGGGTTGCTTCTTGCTTCTCCAAGTAACCATGTTGCCCCACATGAAGGTACAATACCCTGTTGTCGACCTTCGGTCCATGAGAGATCCAGCCCAATCTGCATCCGTGAATATCTCCACGTTTCTTTCATCCGTTTTCTTAAAGTAGAGCCCTCTTCCAGGACTTTTCTTCAAGTACTGTAAGATTCGAAAAACTGCCTGATGTGTTTCTCTGTTGGTCGATTCATGTATCTACAAACCATACTTACTGCGAAACTAATGTCCGATCGAGTGTGCGAGAGATAGATTAGTTTGCCAACTAATCTTTGATACCTCCCTTTGTCCGTTAATGGTCCTTCTTCTTCCATCTCGGTTTATTTGTAGAATCCATGGGTGTGTCACTGGTTTACATCCAAGCATACCAGTTTCCTTCAAAAGATCAAGAGTATATTTGCGTTGGGAAATTGCAATTCCTTTCCGTGACCGAGCTACCTCCATACCTAGGAAGTATTTGAGTTGACCTAGGTCTTTAACCTCAAATTCTTTTGCCAAGATATTTTTCAGTTTTCCAATCTCCTCCAGATTGTCACCAGTTAGGATTATATCATCGACATATACAATCATTACTGCTCTTTTACCTTCAGCTGACTTCTTGACAAACATTGTATGGTTTGCTTGACATTGAATGAAATTCAGCTTCTTAACGACCTTTGTTAACCTCTCGAACCAAGCACGGGGTGATTGCTTTAGGCCGTATAAAGATTTCTTGAGTTTGCATACCTTGTTGAAGCTCTCTTTAGTGTCGATTCCCGGTGGAACCTCCATAAAGACTTCTTCCTCCAATTCCCCATTCAAGAAGGCATTCTTTATGTCTAATTGATGTAGGGGCCAGTCCAAGTTAGCTGCAAGGGAGAGCAACACCCGAATGGAGTTTAGTTTGGCCACCGGAGCGAAGGTTTCTTCGTAGTCTATACCATATGATTGTGTGAATCCCTTAGCAACTAGCCTTGCCTTGAAACGATCAACGCTACCATCAGCATTGTGTTTAACTGTAAAGACCCACTTACATCCCACCAATTTCTTCCCAGCTGGCAATTCTGTATATTCCCAAGTATTATTCTTCTCAAGTGCATGAATTTCCTCAAGAACCGCTTTTTTCCACTCGGATTGAGCAAGTGCCTCCTGGATATTCTTGGGAATTTGAATGTTACCCAACATTGAAACAAATGCCTTATATTTAGGAGATAACTTTTCATATGACACAAAATTGTTAATGGGATGTTGAGTGCATTGTCTCTTCCCTTTCCTAAGAGCAATGGGCTGATCAAGATCATCAAGTACAGCAAAATTTTCTGAGCTTATAGGAGCATTACCTTCATTTATTGTGGGTCTTGAACTCAAGTCTGTCTCTTGAGCTGGCTTTGATGTAATACGGTCCTCTAACTCCTTTTGAGTTTTCCGCCTAGAGTAGACAATTGCCTCTTTATTTTTGTCTTGTGTAGCATCTTGAATTGGTAGATACGAAAGACTTTCGGATGTTGGATGACTCTCAGATGTTGGAATGGGTAGACACGGAAGACAAGCAGAATTTGTATTTGTTTGTTGTGACTCGAGTGAATGAAAGGTGTCCCAAAAATAATATTCCTCACAACTCTCCCCCTGAATGGTATTTTTGGAGTGAAATGGCTGCTGCTCAAAGAAGGTAACATCCATGGTGGTATAAAAACGCTTTGTTTGTGGGCTATAACACTTATATCCACTTTGATTTGGAGCGTATCCTAGAAACACACATTTGAGGGACTTAGGATCTAGCTTGCTACGATGTTGCTGATTTATATGAACAAACGCTGTGCAACCGAATACTTTGAGTGGAATATGTGAGGCAAAACGAATATGTGGGTAGCTACGAAGTAGACTCGAAATGGTGTTTGGAAATCTAGGACACGGGAAGGCATACGATTGATGAGATATGTGGCTGTCAACACTGCTTCTCCCCAAAAATATTTAGGAACATGGGTGGTTAACATAAGAGAACGAGCGACTTCCAAAAGATGCCTATTTTTCCTCTCCGCTACTCCATTTTGCTGTGGAGTGTCTACACAAGAGCTAATATGTATGATACCATGGCTGTTTAGATATGACCCGAGCTGTGAGTGAAAGTATTCTCTCCCGTTATCTGTTTTGAATACTTGGATTTTTGTGCTGAATTGGGTTTGGATCATTAGATTGAAGGTTTGAAAAATTTGGCCAATATCTGATTTTTCTTTCATTAGGAAGAGCCAAGTGAGTCTTGTATGATCATCAATGAAAGTAACAAACCACCTAGAACCAGAAATGTTATTGACACGAGAAGGCCCCCAAATATCGCTATGAATCATGTGAAATGGATGAGAAGACTTATAAGGTTGCAAAGGATATGAACTGCGAGTATGTTTGGATAATTGACACACCTCACATTGAAATTTTATTGAATCTTTATTGAACAACGAAGGAAACAACCTTTTTAAGTATGAGAAATTTGGATGACCTAACCTATAGTGCCACAATCTTACGTCACTCTCTTCTTTAGCACGAGATGCTACACATGACAGCTTCTTGTTTTTCCATTCGAGGCATTAACTCGCGAAAGATAGAGACCCGCATCCATCTCAAAGACGCCAATCGTCATCCCCGAATTCAAAACCTGAAATTCACATGAGTGTGGGAAAAATTTAGTAATGCAGCCTAAATCTTTGGTTAACTTGCTGATAGAGATAAGATTATAGCTGAGTTTGGGAATAAAAAATACTGAATTCAGTGTTATATCTTTTGAAATAACCACCGATCCAACACCAGCCACCTTTGAGCAAGAACCATCAGCAATTCGTACACTAGTGCCATTTTGACATGAATTGTACTCGTTGAACACCGTGATATCTCCCCGTCATGTGGTCGGTTGCTCCGAGTCTACAACCCAAGATGTGATCTTCTCCGTTTAGCACTAAAGGCATTTAGAGAATTACCTCGTTGTGCTATCGTTGCTGTACTAACCCCTTCTGGATGGGTTGCCTTCTGAACTGATTCTTGTAGCAACTTTTTTAGCATCTCCAGTTGTTCTTTGTTGAAGGGACTTGAATCTACCGAAGCGATTGTTTCGGTTTGGACTACGTTGCTTTTGCTCTCTCGATTTTGAGTAGAATGTGAGGCTGATGGCTTCCAATCATCTGGCCGACCATGAATTTTCCAGCATGTGTCTTTTGTGTGACCCGTTCATTTACAATGATCACACCATGGACGACCACCCCTTCGCTGGTTGTTGTTGTTTGATTGACTGCCTCGACTGTAGGATGGTTGAGATCCTCGAGCTATTAGAGCAGAATTTGCTGGATTGGTCTGGTTGTTTGAAGAACCAAGCATCACCTTTCGCCGAGTCTCTTCTCTCCCGACCTCAGCAAAACTTCGTACACTAGGTAGGGGTTTTATGCTTAGAATTCGTCCACGTACCTCATCAAGCTCTTGATTTAGGCCTAACAAAAATTTGTAGATGCGTTCTCGATCTTGAATCTGCTTGTACCGCTGGCTATCTTCAGGACAACTCCACATCATATCTTCCAGCATGTCAAGTTGCTGCCAATGATGTATGAGTTGGTTAAAATAATCAGTGACAGAAAATTCCCCTTGCCTTAGATCATGAAGAATGCCCTTGATCTCGAATATGGCTGAGGTGTTGTCTTTGTTTGAATAAGTTTCATGAACAGCATCCCAAATCTCCTTTGCTATCTTGTAGTACATGAAATTCTCCCTTGTTTCATTTGTCATTGAATTCAGCAGCCAGCACATCACCATGTTATTTTCCGCCTTCCATGTTCGATAATTTGGGCTCGTCTCCTCAGGTTGTACGGCAGCTCCAGTTAGGTAATCTTCTTTACCTTTTCTGCAAACGAAAATCATGACAGAATGGGACCATTGATTGAAGTTGTGACCGGTAAGTTTATGACCAGTGATGAGAAGAGTTCCACCTTCAGATATATTGATAGGTTGGGTAATGTGAGGAGAGTTCTGAGCTCTAGGATATGAGGTTTCACTCTCAACCTCGCTTGCCATGGCAGCTCTAGGGTATTTTGTCATGGTGGAAACTCTCAGAAAAAAGGTAGAAGAGAATGGTCCAGATCGTGCTCTGATACCATGAAGAAATTCAAGAGAAATTCCTCTGAGTTTTTTTATTCTACAGAGAATGAATATTTACATGAGGCATCTCACCTTTTTATAGCTGCTACACCACCTAAAACGTAATAAACAAATTCCTAAAAGCTAACAAACAAATCTGGAAAAATAAAATCTGGAAAATCTAGAAAATCTTGAAGATCTGGAAAATCTGGAAAATCTGGAAACAAAATAACCAGCAAATATGATTCTGATTTTCAACAGTTCTCCTTCCATATCTTTTTAGGTCTTTCTCTTCCCTCCTAACCTCTGTCTCCCTCCCGCTGCAGCATCTCTTCACTCTACCATTTGAGGGCCTTCATTCCATATCTTTTTAGTTCTTTCCTTGCCCCTTTGACCTTTGTCTCCATCCAGTATTCACATTTCTTCATTGGACCATCCAAAATCCTTCATTCTCCTTGACAAACCATCTCAGGAAGCTTGTCTTGTCTTATCCTCGATTGAGGCCACATGAGTAAAGTTCTTTCTCCCCTGGCCTTCCCTTCTTGTGGAATCTCTCTAAGTTATACAGTCTCAAGATGATCCAGTAATTGTTAACTTGCATTTGAGCAAAATAATTCCTATACATTTGCAATGTAATCCTGGATTTTGGAGCTCAGTTTGTAGTATTTTTTTGCTTTCATTTTACTTTGGGAAACTTGCTGTTCATATGTCCATGTTTTATCACACGAATGGGTGCTTAGTGTTGAGGAGGTTTCCATTTAATAGTACCGGGATCATTAGATAGGACTGGATTATTGAGCTGCTTTCAAATGTGATAGTGAGAAATGATAAATTGAGTTATTCTGCGATGATTTGAAATACATTTACATTATTTTTTAGCTGCAAGAATCCTAAATGAAAGCCTTCTCTGTAATATTCTAAGGTCAAATAAACAATTACTTTGGTCTAGTTCAGCAACCATGAAATATATCTACTCATATTCGAAATGCATTTCACATATGTTATCAGAAATAAAATCATTATTACTTGTAGAATATTTCCTTGGGCTGAAGTGGCATTCTGCAACTGAACAAGGCTTCAACTATGTTTCTCTTTTTCATTCATTCTTCTTGGCTTCTTCTGTAGACATCCGCATTTGTGTAACAGTTCCTTCTTACCTCTGAGTGTTGTGGATTGTGCTCTGCATACAGTCTGCTTTTCATCTCGTAAACTTTTCAAAAGCACCTGTTGCTCACTCTTTTAGAGAGACACTATTCTTTATAAATGAAAACATAAGGCACCTCAAGTATAGAATGTGAATTGTGAGTTAAGTTAGGAGAATTGTAGGTTTATGCTACTGTGATGTAAGTTAACTAAAGTGACCGAAATTTAATGTTTGAGAGCTGTATACAGTGGTACACTGTAAGCTGAGTCATTTCTTCAGATGAAAGTGGAGGTACTATTTTCCTCATGTGGAGTTATCTTGTTATATAAAATACTAAATGGAGGCCATCCTATGGTTTATACCTCTGGTTATCATTCAGATTTATTAATTTCTCTCTCTCTCTCTCTCTCTCTCTCTCTTTCTCACTCACACCGTCACCCGCGCGAAAAATGTCTTCTCCAAGTGCTTTTAGGTAATTTTTGGTGATATCATCTGCTTCTTGGCAATTCCGTGATAATGCAACCAGAGCTGGAGTTTTCATTCCGGTATTTAGTTCTTGGAGGCTTATTGGGATTATAGTCTCGCTAAAGAAGTTTCTAGATGTAGGTCCTCCCTTTTCTGTTAGCTTGCGGGCACGTATTTCTTTCTCTCAATATAATTTCTTCCCTGGTTTCCTCTATTACATGAGATGTGTTTTATCCACTGTGTACATTGTATCAAGGAAATCCGTTGTTATTTGCACTCACCTTTTATGGGTAAACCAGCTGTCAGGACACTTTTCCAAACTCTCGGAAATCACCAACAAAAACTCTCCAAATGTTGGACATTTTCTTTGGAACTATTTCTTCCCTATGTTGGACTGCACAGCCCGCATGGTAGTGTCAGATGATTCTTATATTGTGTTTAAAGGATTGCTGTAGTCTCTGTTGATGATGAAATAGAAATTTTTTGTAGGCTGCAACCTCATCAAAAGATGAATGGCGTTGAAAAGAACTTGGAATGAGGGGAGGAAAAGCAGTTCACATGCTCGTACATCATAGGTGCTCTTTGACGTTTTCATTATCGATGAACTTAACATCCTGTGTCATCTCAAAAATCTGCATGTACTTAATTTCTATTTATGTATACACAGTCGTAACACGGTGCAGAAGCAGTGGGATGAGACACTTGTTCTGGTCCTCAATGGGGATATTTGATATATTACGATCTTTCTTCCCTTTTCTCGGAAGCTTAAGATACTTCTGGTCTGGTAAGATTATAGTAAACCAAATGGTAGTTTCTTTAGTCATGATTTCAAATGGCAGTTGGTATTTGGAAGTACTGCAAGTCAACTGAGGTTGCTCTTGCAGCAGTTAGCACTTAGCAGCCTCCAGATGACCATTGTATCTCATTCTCTCAATGTGATCTTCAATTCACTGATCTTGGAATAATTGAACTAGAATTGGTCCTCAGTTGACTTGCAGTATATTAGTTTTCTCTGTTTTGCTGGACAGCCAAGAGATGAAATGACCTAGTATCTAGTTTCTGTGCAAAACAGGGGGACTTGCCAATGCCTTGCCTCACTTCGAGACTTGAGGTCTATGAGTTTGTTTTTCAAAGGTCACCCAGCTATGGCGTTAATTCCACTAGCAAGGCAAAGCAGGAGACTTACATGGTTTTGGTTTTGTAGTCGGCTCTATAATAGAATCCCTTCTTTGCACAAATCATGTCAATATTAACAATCATCTTCTTCTTAGAGTTTCTTTCACAATATCATTGAGGGTAATTACTGATGAGGTCCTTACGGTCGCATCAAAATCATAATGACAACTTTCGGTGACATCTCCATGTCTATTTGATCTTTTTTTGCAGGGGGATGTATGTTCAGGTCAAGAGTATGTTTGACAGTCAAATGTACAACGCAGTTACTGGCAATTTTTGATTTGGCGTTTAAAGCAATTCATGATGGGAAGTGAAAAAGTTGAAACTGACCGTGGTACGTTGGATATGCCCTCTTTCACTTTTCTTCCTATAAGCAAATTTCGTTTTTTTTTTTTTTTTTGGGTTAATGCCTTGTAGCAAATATACAAAGAATACAACGAGCTATATTCGACAGGAGGGTTTTAGGGTCACCAACCTCGAGCATTCGAATTTTAGCTAAGCCCATGAGATCGTTCGGTGGTTAAGAATTGACTTGCATATGGGAATTAGACGCGCAACTCGAGTTCGAATCTCAACACCACCAAGGGCAAGTCGTGGCCGTTCATTAAGACTTACGTATCTAAGGCGAGCTTCCTCATCATCTTAAAAATTAAAAATTAAAAATTAAAAAAAGGAGGAGCAGATAACAAGTGCAATAATTATCAATCCAATGATAACACATAATTAAACACACATATGATCTAGTGAGGCGAGGGCATCGCAGCCCTTGCCTAGACCCTCATCGACCATACTGAGGGCAGACGAGGGCTGCCATGCCCTCGCTAGGGCCCTTGAATGCCTGGGCGAGGGCTTGTGATGCCTTTGCTTGCCATAGCGAGGCCTCATTAGCCCTTGCCAAACCCAGCAAGGGTCATAATGCCCTCGCCAAATTTGGTGAGGAGAGGGTATTGTTGCCCTTGCCCACGGCCTAGCAAAGTTGCCGGCCCTCACTTAGGTGCTAGCAACCCCAGGTGACCCTTGCTTAGTGGTGGGCGGTGTACAAAAAGGAAGGAAGGAAGGAAAGAAAGAAAGATAAAAAATCGATAAAAAAATCAATAAAAAAATTGGAAATTTTTAAAAAATTTAAGAACTGTCCACTTAATTGTGCTATGTAGGAAGGCTAGTGCTAACTAGACTATCACGTCAACAATGTTATAGTTTTACAATAACTTATATGAAGTTGCTCTATCCAACTTGGAGGTGTTATGGTTTTAAAGTGTATTGCCAAAAACATGTGCTGCGATGTAGCATGGTTAATTAGCATTAACATTAGGAAAAACCCCAAGCTAATATATTTACGAGAAATTTATTCTAAACTATTTAATCCAAAATTGATACATTTATGATAAATTTACCATTTGCTAGTTTTCATTAAATTGAATTAATATCACAAAAAATCACAAACTAATATATATGTGACAAACGAAGGATAAAATTTCAAAATTGTACATTTGTCAAAAATCACTCGTTATCTAACTTAGTAATTTGATGGTAAAATTCAAGTGAAATCAATGAAAGATAAATTTATCATTAACATACCACTTCAGAATTCTTGGTGATCAAAAAATTAGTTTGAAATAAATTTATCACGATTGTATCAATTTGAAGTTTTTTTTTTTTTTGTAATATTAACCCTTGTAGTTACAACAAACAAAATCTAATACTAATTACACAAGTTCATTAATGAAACCGTTAACTTTATTAAATTAATAATAAGAAAAGAACAAAAAACAACACGTTCAGATATTTTTATATTTCTCGTGTTGTCATTAACACAAAGTAAAAAAAAAAAAAAAAAAAAAAAAAAAACTAATTCGTCCTAATACGTAAAATGTTACTTACCATTCCGTCTTTTCGCTGTGTCGCAGTACGGTCGGAATACATTGTTTTTTGGGGTTGATATCGACTGCTAAACTTAAGAAAATTATAATTTTAGCGTTGTAACAAGGGACATGTTTTTCAGAATCGAAGATAACACTGATGAATTTAAGGAATCTGACAGTTTTAACGGCGAAGGTCCTGCTGGCGCTACAGACGTTTTCACGACATAGTTCCAGGCGCTACGTGTGACTCTGCTATTGGCTGGCCCTAATTTAAAAGTCAATGAGAGGTAACGAGGACGGAAAAGACAAGGTTGCATGAACTTTCGTCACGTATGTCGTCACTTCCATGCATCACTCATTTGAGTTCGCGAGAAGGAATCGAGAGATTTTACAGAAGTGAGCGATTCTGCAAAAAGAGAGAGCGCGGAGAAAATTGTTCGAGAGGGAGTAATGGACCACCACAACCCCGATCCGGACCAACCCAACGAGTCCGCCTCGTGTGCTCCCTCCTCTGATCAGCGTCCCGCCGCCGGCCAGGGCGCCGGCGAGACTCCGGCGAGCCATTCGAAATTCCTGGTTCAGCTGCCGAACGAATTGCCCGGGGATTCCCTGATGTCCGAGGTGGGGCTCAGCGTGCGCCCGGCGGTGGACGGTTGGTCTGAAGTTTACGCACCATCCTGGCAGGAGCTCGCGAGCAGGAAGCTCCACGCGGAGGTCGGCGGGTACGATCAGGAGCACGACCAGATGCACGCCGCGAGTACTTCGAGCTTTGGCGGGCAGCGTCGGTGGGTGGGCGATGCGGTGAGCAAGAAGGATGAGGTGTTGGCGGAGACGCAGTGCGGACGGTACTGGGTGAGTTCGGGGGTGTGTAATCGGGGCTGCTTGGTGGGTGAATTTAGTGATGAGCTTGACTTGGGGGGTTTTCTGGGGCTCTTATATTTCTTTTTTTTTTTTTTCTTTTGATACGCTCGGGTTTTATTATTTAGTATTTTCAGGATTCATTTAATTGCTAAATATGGACAAAATGATGCTGATGCTTGGCAGCCTTTTCGATGCCGCTATTCTGCATTTGTTTACGCAATACTTCTACTGGGTGCACTCTTTCGGGTCAAATGAACACTTAAAATTCTGGAAAAACGACTTACCATGCATAGCTGTAGCTAAAATTCGTAATTGATTTATCCCACCCACCGCATTATATGATTAATAGATGTCTGCATAAATCTTGCAATGCTAGAGCTAAGTTTAGAAAAAACGGAATGGTGCCCATCTGTTACAGAATTGAGCACCGTGTATTCATTGAAAGTTCTGATGTGATCCATGATTAGTCTTGTTCTGCAGCCATTTACTTGTATGGCGGGGCTTCTTGTTTCTGCCATTTTGGTTTGACTAAATACACTTTGATGCAGGAATTTAACGTGATTGATTATGAGGATAAAGTGGTGGATGGATTTTATGATGCTTATGGCATCTCCACTGACTCAAGACTTAGAGGGAAAATGCCTTCTCTAACCGATCTTGAGACTGACCCTGGGATTTCTGGCTTTGAAGCTATAATAGTTGATTGCAGAATTGATCATGCTCTGGAAGAGTTGAGGCAAATCGCTCACTGTATAGGATTGGACTGTCCTGCTACTGAGGTTGCCATTTTGGTTCAAAGGCTTGCTGAACTGGTAACAGGACATATGGGTGGCCAAGTGGAGGATGCTAACATTATGTGGGCTAGGTGGGTGGAGAGAACCACAGAGTTGAGGACATCTCTTCGGACAAATGTGTTGCCAATTGGGTCCATAAATGTTGGCCTCTCAAGACATCGTGCCTTGCTTTTCAAGGTTAGCTCTTTACCCCATCTAATTTGGGCCTTAGCAGTCCATGCTTGTCGACTTCTGCTGATAGTGGAGCTTGAGGCAATTGGTTGATGTCACATATGAAGTTTATTTCTGTGATATTCTTTAGTCAGGGCACAAGAATATGATCCTTGAAAGTGTTTTGGACAATTTGTGATCTACTATAATCAACAATGGAAAAAAGATTCAGTATCTGAAGTGATAACTTTCATTACATGAAGGTGTTAGCGGACAGTATAAATTTGCCTTGCACAATTTCTATAATTCAATCACGTACAATTATGATAACCAAACAAACATGGACTGGTGAAAGGGGGCCATTACAATTTAATAAATAATTAAATTTATTCCGAAAATTAATTAAATAATAATATTCTGGCGTATTTAAATAAATCAAAAGTAAATTCCTTTATGTCACATCAAGGTTTATTTTAAAAATAAACCTACTCAACCCTTAAACTAAACATGTTTAACTTTAATTAAACAACTTAATCTAATCCATATTTGAATAAACTAATCTACCAACCTAATCTTACTTAACTTAGCAGACTGAGGCCGAGAATGGGCGGATGGCGCCGGTTGAGGTGGCCAAGGGCGGCGGAGGCAAGGCGAAGCTCCGGCGGCGACGAACGGCGGTTCACGGCGGCGGGGACGAGCTCCGGTAGCTCTCGCACGAGCTGTGCGAGCGGGAGCGGACGACCATGGCTGCAAATTTTCTGGTCTTCGCACAATGAAGATGAAGGAGAAGCCAACGAGAGAGAGAGAAGAAGAGAGGGAGGAGAGAGAAGGAGTTGATAAAGTTGGATGATGAAAGGTGCTGTTTGCTCTTCTTTTCTTTTCTGTTATTGTTATTGTGGTTTCATATAGTTACTCACTGTGGTGCTTTCTAGACTTTTTTTGTCAATAATTGTCATGTCTTTTTCCTTGTGATGGATTTGCAAGGGGTATATTTCCGTGTGAATGAATTTTACCTCTATGGATTGCAAGGATTTTGAGCTTCCCCAAAGATGTGGTGATTTTAATTTGCAAATGTCATAACGAACTTGAATTTTCAGGATCCTGGAATTACATTAAAGCATAGTGTAGGAATTGCTTATGCTTGTATGTATCTTAGCAGTAAATGCCATAGTTGCTAAGAGAGGATGTATCATCTTTCCTGGCATCAAGAGGATACCCACCTATTATGGAAAAGCACCTGTTATGGATATCTGAGAGTTCTTCGTCTGTGCTACCCTTTATTCTGCTGGCTAAAAATCTAGTTGTGCTCCTTTTGCTTATTGCTGTTACTTTGTTAGTTAGCAGAAATAACTACTGTTTGTGCGTGCATATTTTTTGTATTTTTTCCAATAAAAGCTCTATGATGGATATGATTGCTTAATTTCTCTTTTTTAGCTTGTTGTAATCGTATTTGTTAGAAATGAGAGCATTTTCTTTTGTCCCTTTATTAGGAAAGGCTGCAATTTAATGTGGCATGTTTGCAGTACTGTGTTTATTTATGGGTTTCAGTCATTGTGAGAATGGAGAAGCGAAGGCCACAGAGCTTGATTCTATTGTAAACATTCTCTGAATGAGAATTCATGATCACCTCCTGTAGTAAAGAGAAAAAAACCAACACCTATCCGCTTGCTTTGCATGAATATTATATTAGTTAAGGTTACCATTTCTTGATCACGGCTTGTCAATTTAATCATGAAGTTGCAGCACATATACTTTTATCTCTCCAGCCCTTCCCTTCTCTTTTATATTAAGCCTTGTTACTTTTATACTCTTGTCCACCTAGAGCGTGAAATACACAGATCTTTCCCTGAAATATGTGATATGGTATATTGTAGTTGGCAGTGATTTTCATGTTTCCCTACCATAGTGATTTCATATGTACGTTCTTGATTCAGGGAGTATCTGGTTGATCTCATGGCTGCCCCTGGGACACTTTTACCAGCTCGCTTTTGCAGTGGGAAAGATGATAAGCCCTACAATAGAGAAATTAGTAAACTGCCATCTTTTCAAGCACCTAATGAGCTGGAACTTGTTCAGTCAAGGCCACAGCCTTCAGCTGGGAAACGAAGCAGTCAAAGTTCAGTGACGGAAACTGATTCTTATGTAGCTAGAAAATCAAGCTCTGAAACGCCAGAATCTTTCCCCTCTTTCCCATTTGCTAGTCATGATCCTGGTGTTGGTTCTTCCAGAGTATCTGGTGGGAGAGCTCAACAGCTGAATGTCAATGTGGTTCCACAGAGCAAAAATAGTTCAGAAGATCCCACAAATATTTTTGCAGATCTCAATCCTTTCGCAGCTAAAGCGTCTGGCAAAGCCCCAATGGAAGGTAACAGCCCAGGCGTCAAAATAAGTGAGATGCCTAGACGGAAAAATAGCCCTGTTCCTGGTCAGCCTCGTGTCCAATTGATGCCAAAAAATCGACATCCTCTCAATGAAGTAGCAAGAAAGAAAGAATATGGTTCGAAGGAAGGTCTAATTCCAAGAAGTTATTGGGAAACTAATGCTTATGATGTATCATCATCCATTGGCAGCTCTACAATTGATAAAGTCAATCCAGACAGAGTATCTGGTGGGAGAGCTCAACAGTCGAATGCCAATGCTGTCCTACAGTACAAAAATAGTTCAAAGCACCCCACAAATCCTTTTGTAGATCCCTATCCTTTCTTAATGGCAGGCTTTCCAAGTGCCCTAAGCAACCGCACAGAAAACAAAATCAATGAGATGCCGAGACAGAAAAATAACTCCATTCCTGGTCAGCCTCATGTCCCATTGATGCTATCAAATCGACTTTCTCTCAATAAAGTAGCAAGAAAGAAAGAATATGGTTTCAAGGAAGGTCTATTTCCAAGAAGTAATTGGGAAACTAATGCTTATGATGTGTCATCATCCATTGGCAGCTCTACAACTGGTGTCAATCTGGACAGTTTTATGATACGTAATTGTTTGAATCATTCAGCTCAAGAGAGCAGTGGCGTCAAGTTGTCAAACAAATCAAATCAGTTGACCAAAGAGAGTAGTCACTGGAATCCTGTCAGTGAGAATAGTCCGATGTTGGAATGGAGCACAGGCCAGTATAATACGATGCCTTGTGAAGAACGCTTGAATGCCCAAGTCAGGGAAGACCCTCTTAGGACTCAGGAGAATTTGCAACATGGCGTAGCAGACTCTTCGAGCGGATGCGGTAGTCATAAAATTTCTTTTCCTGATCCGAAAAAGTGCACTAATGACAGATTCGTGGACGCAAAAGTCATGTTGAAGGATTCAGAAGGCCCCAGTTCCTCAATTGATAGTAATACAAATAAAGTTGATGATGCTGATGTTGGTGATGAGATTCAGTGGGAACATTTGGACATTGGTGAAAGGATTGGACTAGGTATCACTTTGATTAAGTCACTGGTTGGATAGATTCTATACATGTCTTTATGCAGGTCAACATATTAGCTACAAGAGGAAGACTTGTGTAAACAAACATGTTGATCCTGTTGCTGCATTTTGGTGACATTTGTTTAGTACTATGAGATATGCTTTATCACTATTTTACCACCTAATACACTCATGGCTAGCTAGCCATTAACAAGAAGTGCATGTCTTCTAATAGAAAGTTCTCTATGGCAATCCGAATGTAAGCGTAATTGCAATAGTTATTATAGGATATACTGCAATGTTTTCATATTGAATTGCATTTACCGTTTATTATGTCAGAAATTTTACCCCATTTCATCGTCTTCCAAACAGGCTCTTATGGAGAGGTCTATCATGCTGACTGGAATGGCAAGGTATATCCATTGACTCCTTTTATATGACTGCTTTTAAGCAAAAGATCCTTCTTGAATATGGCAAGTAGTCTTTTAGTCAAAAGAAATGACAGTACTACTTCCGTGTCCTGCTTTTGTGCTAATGTTTTAGATTTTTAGACTAAGCAGCTAGTGTGTAATAGTGACATCAGATATAGTATCGAAATGTGGCATTTCAGCCTGGGTTGGTGAAAAAAGCTCCAGAATTGGTACCTTGACATACGCACATGACTTGTTGGACTGGTGTCAACATAATAACTAATTCCTTGTTGCTCATTCATGGCCTCGTCTTGCTACTCTTTCTTTTATACTTTGGATAAGCAAAAGGAAGTTTCACTTTTGGCCTCCTTCCTACTCTGTTATTAGGTGCTGTCAAGATTCAGCTTCTATGTTTAGCTCTTCAGTAGGTAGTTGCATGTTCTCTGGATGTAATCGAATACTTGTTGTGAAGACTGAAGATTTTTGTACAAATAGTCACAATGAAGAGGCTGTTGCAAAGTCTTTCTGTATATTGTTAGTCTGTGACTCAATCAAACCCCCCAATCCGGTAGAAGCACTTTAAACACTGGGTTGTCTAGGTTTGTTGTTCTTATGGCTTTATATACTCTTAAATATCAAGAAATGGAAAGAGAAGCAGCAGATGACTCTTTTTCTCTTTTCAACATTTTCCAAAGAATTTTATGCATGCATTATCAGTACTTTGCAATTTAGACATTACTTTTTGCAAAATACTCGGTAATGTGCTGTTAATATTTAAATAACTATGATGTATCATGAGACCTAAGATAAATTGCAATGCATCTTTGAGTCTTAACATCTGGCTCGACTTGCTCGTTCACCAGGAGGTGGCTGTGAAGAAATTTTTGGATCAGGATCTCTCAGGTGCTGCTTTGAATAAGTTCAGACGAGAAGTAAGCTATCAATAGGTCTTTCGTTTGTGCTTTTTATCTTCCAGTTCTTTTTTCTTTTTTGGGAACAAAATCTTCCAGATTTATTGAGAACTCAAACCTTGTAAAGAATAAAAATTGGATGAACATTGTAAAGGAAAGAATAACATGGCCGCTTAACATACACAAGTTTCACAGTAAGACTACCTTACCACGCCATGCATTCTGCACTGTCAGAAATATTACAGGAGAAAAGGTGCAATATGCTTTCCTGTTGCTTTGTTGGTGTTGGCATAGAGTTGTTGATTTGGTCTGCTTTTTTTGGTGATCTATATAACGCTGAGACATTGAATTAATGTTCTTTACATAAGATCTCAATAGCACATAAAATCTGATGGTTGAAAACAAACGAGAAAGACTTATGGATCACAAGTTCAGTTTAGTTTATGTGTATCTATATGTATTTTGGAAGCTGATGAATTAGTGTGTTCAGTAATTGATTTGCATTTTGAGCAAGAATAAAACTGAGGACAAAGAAATGCTTTCCCCGTTTATACAGCAACTGTGAGATAAATGACTATGCAGCTTCCTTTTGCTTCTGTGCCAAGGTTGCTGATAATGCATGCACGGTGTCATCAGAGCGTCATACTTTTCATGGGTTCCATGATCTGTCCACGTCCATGGAAGTAGTTGTGTTCAATGATTAATTTTTTTGCTTAATTTGCTTATTTAGCAAGGAAAGAAATGAGGACTAATCAGAGCAATGAGTCAACAAGTGCTTTCCAATAAATCGAGGAAGATAATTGACCATGCCTCTTGTTCTTCTGTTCAAGGTGCAGATGATCCGTAGACTGCGTCATCCAAATGTTGTGCTTTTCATGGGTGCTGTGGCCCGACCTCCACATCTGTCTATCATTATGGAGTTTCTTCCACGGTACAATTTTTTGTACCACAAAAAACCTCGCTAGTGAGGGAACAACATCAATTGTTTTTTGGGGATGCAGCTAATTTATCTGTTGTTAAAGTGGTATTATTATTTGGATGGCGTGCAACAATCTCATTTTGCTGTCTGATCTATACTTTTGTTTACTTCTCCAGGGGAAGCTTGTACAAAATTATACATCATCCCACTGTCAAATTGATGAGAAACGTAGGATAAAAATGGCCCTTGATGTGGTATGAAATAATTGGTCTCCCTTCTCTTTGGTGATGGGGATAGAAAGATTTCCTTTTCTGAAATTGATATAAGTGCTTATGCAAATTTTACAGGCAAGGGGAATGAATTGCTTGCACACAAGCGTCCCAACAATAGTTCATCGAGATTTGAAATCACCAAATCTTCTTGTTGACCTAAACTGGAATGTCAAAGTACGTAAAACTTACCAATGTTGCCTGTTCCTTTTATTTTCATTCTTTCACTTCTTTAAATAACGAATCACACAATTCTCTTGCATGCATATCATTCATCCATCTCCTAGGTGCCACTAACATCTTGCTTGGCCTTTTTCTCTTTTCTTGGATACTCTTTTCCCCGACATTTTGAGCACCTCAGATATGCTTGGTATTGACTGGTATTAGCTTATTTTGGGATAACGTGTGGACTTTATTTCTTGTGGGCTCTGACTTCTCATTCTCTCTTTTCACTGCCATACATGAACTTACAGCTGTATAGAACCCAGATGTGGATGATTCTTGATTTACCAAACTTGCTGATGTGATGCAATTTCCATCAGAAATGTGCTCTGTGATTTCAATGTGAATGATGATTACGTTTGCAGTAAAATGTTGCTTGCGTCCTCACTAAAATTTATCGATGTGCAGGTCTGTGATTTTGGGCTGTCACGCTTGAAGCATAATACTTTCTTGTCATCCAAGTCAACTGCTGGAACAGTAAGTATGGATGCATTCTTGAAAATCATTCTCGAAGAGTTTTCAAGAATGGAGAGAGAAAGATATTCAACTATATTGAAACAGGGAAAGACATTTGGATGGTTTCTACTAATAGCATTCGGTGTAGTTAAATGGACAATTAGTAACAATAGAGGAAAGTAGAGGAAACAATTGGAAACATCATTTTTGGTCATTTTGGAAGTAGACTTCTTCTCTAATGCAATCTTGAACGGTCGGAAAAGCAAGTACAAAGTGTTTCTATTTGTGAAATCAGAAAATAGTTTGCCATAGCATTACTAAGCAATGCCCCAAGAGTCCGAGATTCTTTTTTTAAAGATTTATTTTATACTTGGATTTGGAAAAAAACCATTCTTGATGTTTCTCAAGATTTTGAGCTGTTCCTAACGTGAAGTTCATGGTCCTGTCAGGCTGAGTGGATGGCACCAGAAGTTCTCCGCAATGAACCGTCGAATGAAAAGTGAGTTGTGCATATCTAAGGTAGCTTCAATTTTTTTGTCCGAACTAGGTTTCTTAAGCTTGTGCCGCTTAGATTTTCAATAGTCAAGCCTAAATGATTTCACTTATGAGCATTGGTTTGATCATATATTGTAATTATACTGTTAGACCTTGTGTTTTTCATTGCTTAAGCTGGAAAGCATTCGTCCCAGCCTAATTTTTTTGTCTATATTGGGATTTGGATGGACTTGGATAATGTCCTTCTCATTGACCCTATCACAAGGTAAGCTGTACCTTACACAATATATATATATATATATATATATATATATAGAGAGAGAGAGAGAGAGAGAGAGAGAGAGAGAGAGAGAGAGAGAGAGAGAGAGAGAGAGAGAGAGAGAGAGAAGAGAGAAAAAAAGGTCGTACCTTAAGCAAAGTTTCTTTCAACAGGATGTGTATCTCTTGATGTGTACAGAATAGGACATATAAATTGAGAAGATGGAACTTTATTCGATCACAGACTCTGCTTGGATGTGACTGTCAGGGAAAAACAGCTTTATAAGAGTTTGCATAGCTTGATGTTATTCGCTCTATATATGTGCTGATATCGTATGTGCTGCTTAAGATGATATAGTTAACCACAGCACTTCCTTTTCATAAGCTTAAGCTGTAGGAGTGACAAAACTTTATTCAATGTTTCGTGGGTTGTGCAGATGTGACATTTTTAGCTTTGGAGTCATTCTCTGGGAGCTTGCCACATTGAAAATACCTTGGACTGGGATGAACTCAATGCAGGTTGTAGGTGCCGTAGGTTTTCAAAATCGCCGCCTCGAGATCCCCAAAGAAGTTGATCCCTTGGTTCGAAAGATCATCGGGGAATGCTGGCAGACGTAAGAAAAATCTGAACACCATAAGCACACAAATGTTATTCTGTCGAACTAATCGCTCATCATTTGCTTATGTCTTCTTACAGGGAGCCAAACTTGCGGCCCTCTTTTGCAGAGCTCACTATAGCTCTGAAGTCATTGCAGCGGCTTGTAATTCCTTCTTGACATGGATCAACCAAATACACATCTGACATGGGACAAGCGACACTTTTCTCTTCCCCTGGAGATTCAAGTAAATACAACACATTGAGACATCTTCACAGAGTGAAAATGAACTTCATGGCATCACTTCATTTGCACGGTGGCATTAATCTATTCTCGATAAATTTATACTAGAATGAGAAAGAAGAGAAGCTGTCGCTGTACAGTAATCTTACCGTTCCTGTATAGAAAGACTGCCATTCAAGGTTTCTTACGTTTCTGCGTATTGAGGAGATTAAGGACTGTCAGTTGACTCCAGTCGTGAGTATTTGCACCCTGTATATAGATGTGAATAATAGATACTATCTAAACTTGGCTATCTTTCTCTCTCTAGGTAGCTAGAATGATGACAGAAACAAAGTTGCTTGAAGGTGGTCATATCTCTTCTAGGAGTTCCTTACTCTTTTAATCTAAGCATTGATTTTCAGGCCACGACTTTGAAAATCTTCTGCTTATTCTGAAGCTGACTCGTTACCCCTGACAGCTATGAAACTTTAACGGCATTTCTGATCTATGTAGCTCTCCTTTGATCTGACGATATGTATACCGCCGAATTCTCTGATTCATAGGCGCGAGGACAAGTTGTGCTTTATATTCCTAAGATGGTTGAGGTCTCTTCCTCCTCTATCTCTCTCCAACATGTGTCACGGGCCGATCGATTGGGATTGTGACTGTGCGGTGACTCAATCGATCAGCCCTGTGCAGCAACTCAGGCTCTTTTGGATCGATCGATCACGGCGACTGGCCAAGCCTTGCTTGATCGATCGCACACTCACTCGCTTTACTTGGATCGTGGAGAGAGAAAATTTCTAGAGAAAGAAGCTCTGAAAAGAAAGGAGCTTTGTATGGCTGATATAGTTGGATGGATACAAATGAGGGAAGAGCACCCTTCTTATACTAGAGGCCCTCAGATTACATTCGTTGATTGACTTTTTATTCGGCGGACGAAATCGTACCGCCATATCTACCAACTACCAACACTAATGACAGGAGACTTCTAGAATGTGGCTCAATTATCGTATCGCCCGCCCTTGGAAAGTTTTAGAAGAAGTCTTGTTGGGAATTTTAGCGATCATAGGAGGTCATCTGTGGCAAGATACGGTCCTTTAGCTACCGAAACCTCTTGGCCGTGACACATGCATATAGGCCTTGAGCTATATCATTGTCTTTCAAACTTTGCAATCTACATTATGAGTCTGTCGTATCATTTAGAAAATCAGATTGGTGGATATATCCTGGTATGTCTAAAGTGTTTGCTTTTCTTTCTATTTTTTTAAAAAAAATAAAACCATGTGCCATAAAAATCGATGAAGGGGTGAAAAAAGAGAGGAAGAAAACGTGATGATATAAGATAATATGCAATATATAGAATTTATCAAAGGACTCTTCTATCTAGGGTGAGGGAATTATTCATGTGTTAACTTAATACAAATGGATAAGAGTGATGCCATATTTGTAATCCAATAACAATACGTCTCGTATATTTTGACTAGGGATAAAAAAATATACATGACTATTTAACATATTGAAGGCTTATTGTAAGGTAAAGAATACACTTATGTATAGGATGTAAAAGTCTTCTTCCTCAAGGTAAATCATTCATACGTGATGTTCTCTCTTCATCATTATATATAGATATGACCTCGAAACTTAGGGAAAAAAAATCGATGTTGTTTCTTTTCTGGTGTAGAACTGAGACATGGATCGAGTTACCGTGCGGACGGCCAGGCCTATCCATAGGATTGTTCTGAATTTGAAGTGAAAAGTGGTCCAAGTACATACTTATCGCCAAGAAGATGTGGCATGAGAGAGAAACATTTTATCTGATAAAGAAAGAAATGTCATTAAAGTTGCCGTGACCTATATTTTAGTGGCCTAGGCTTGGGCAATTAATTAGACACAACTTCTAGATGATTGACTATCTGATCTCTCCTTCTCCTCCCCCATTAGTTCTGCTGGACCCCTCCTAAAATGCATGAAAATTCTCTTGGCCTGGATCCGAATTTGTAGTTCGAATCCAATCATAGCCATTGATTCCTAAATCTATAGATGGGGCCCATATTGAATCATTGTACCAAGATCTTTGCCTAGACAAAAATATACTCAGAATGTAGGAATCATCGGGGATTTATTGCATAATGTTCAATACATCTCAATAATTGAACATGATGAGCTTGAGCTCCATGGGTAGCTCATCTCTCTCTCTCTCTTTCTCTCTCTAAAAAGTATAAACTATAGCGGGGGCTCATTGTAAGGTAAAGAATACATTTATATATAAGATGTAATACTTAACACCGGGAAGATGTGGCATGAGAGAGACATTTTATCTGATAAGAAAGACATGTCCTTAAAGTTGCCGTGACTTATATTTTACTGGCCCAGGCTTGAGCAATTAATTAAACAAAACTTCTAGACGATTGGACTATCTGATCTCTCCTGCTCTTCCTCCCCCCATTAGTTCAGGTGGACCACCTCCCAAAATGCATGAAAATTCTCTTAGCTTGGATCCGAATCTATAGTCCGAACGTAATCACACCCGTTAATTTCTAAATCTATAGATGGGGCCCACATTGGACCACAGTACCAAGACCTTTGTCTAGACAAAAATAAACTCGGAATGTAGGAATCATCACAACATTCAGTACATTTCAATAATTGAACATGATGACTTCAGCTCCTTGGGTAGCTCCTCTCTCTCTCTCTCTCTCTCTCTCTCTCTCTCTCTCTCTCTCTCTCTCTCTCTCTCTCTCTAAAATTATAAACTGTATAGATAAAAGAGACCAATGAGTGAACTAAGAAAACTTTAGGTTTTGATGATGATAAAATTGGGGGTCGATGCAGTTAACTTTAGAGATCAATTGCGTAGGCAAAAAGGTAGTAATTTGCATTGTCCAAAACACTGGACCATTATCTAAGTGCAACTGATGTGCTTCCCCAATTTCTCTAATGAATATATATCCATGATTCTTTTGCAAATACGGCAACGGGTCCACGTCTGCATTTCGCTGGAAAAAATCATCGGAGAACATGGCACTATCATATTTCAAATGAATTAAAGTTCAAATGTTATGGACATTAGAAATGGAAAAAAAAAAAAAAAAAAAAAAGTGGCTGAAATGCAAAGGACCTTCACGTGCAATACCATTACAAGATCCTATCAAATTTCTCATATTCGTTGCTTACCTAAAGCTGACTCTCTTTTCTGTAGATCCTATCAACCAAGGAAGATGGTAGTAGAAAATAAGAATTTTACCCCTTGAAAGTCACGTGCATTGACGAAAGGAAAGAAAGGAAAGAAAGGAAAAGCTAAGAGGGGAAGCTAATATAAGACATAAATTTTGGAGGAAAAAATTCACCTTGGTAGGGTAAAAATGGAAAGGATTGAGGGGCATCATGACATATCAAAATCAAAATCAATTTCCAAGGAGCTTTTCATGAAATGATGCCAAAAGTCTTCCATTGTTTTATTTTTTCAGTAATTTACAATAAGCAAATTTCATCTTTTTGTCCTTTCTCATCAATGCCTTGTAGCAACTATACAAAGACTCCAAGATGCTAAATTCAACCAGAAGGTGGGGTCACAAGGCTCGAGCACTCAATAATTTAGCTACATCGTGGTTCGCCAACTTTTCTTTTTATTATAATTAGGTTTTTTCGGTTATGTTAAGTCCCTCAATTTCACTGATTGGTGCAATCATATAATTAATTCGAACTTTACATCATAAAACTAATGTGACACGCTCCCTTAGCAATATTTAGAAAAGTCAAGGGGCACGCGGGGCTAGTGAGAAGGAGGAGGGGTACCGCAAGAAAAAGTGTGTGACATATCAAATCAACAACATGTGATGATTTCTCCTACGTTATAAATTAATGAACTATAGCAACAAATAATAGAAGGTCTTAATTGCATAAGTTAAATAAGGTAAAAGATACGATTGCACAGGAAAAAATAAAACATTCAATATTTAATTTGACAAGATAGAAGGGTTCTTTTTATTTTTTTAAGAGTTAAAAAGTACGAAAAGTGAACTTGATGTTATAAATAAAGATTTTAGTTTTTAGTTGACTATGTCAAATATCATCGTTCTTCCGTAAAATCTTCTGAGGAGATACATCCTCGCTAGTTATGATAGCACCCCCTGATCAAAATGAGTAGAGTAGAAGTACCGATGGCAAATACCGTGAGATTGCTCAGCAGTTAAGATTCAACTTGAACGCACAATTTTGGTTCAATTCCCAACACCACCAAGGACAAGTGTGAGCCCTACGTTTAGAATTTGGAAAATCATTCAATTAGTCCTGAATTTATATACATATATTGTGATAGCCTGAATTTTCATAATTTGTTTTCGATTAAATAAATCGGGCCTTTCATCGAAACGCTAATAGTGCTATTCTCTTAGCTGATCACTCACGAGATAACTGGACTATCTAGGGAAGCAAGTAGGGAATCTAAATGCAATTGCACTTGAGAATTCGACCAAGAATCGACTGCTCGACCGTGTTGATCTGCAAGGGTCATTACGGCACCGTCAGAGATCGATCAGAAATCAGAGATAGGTCGATTCGACTGAGATATGTGATCAAATAGTGGGTGATTCCACTTGATTGAAAAATTCTCATCGATCGGCACTAAATTGATTTTCTGTCGTTTTGGTACCCGGTGCTCGTAATTGAAACCTCGAGATTTTCACGACAATTGAGAGTCGTTAATATGTCGAAGATGTACTTTGTGACTCGAGATAAATCGATCACAGGTTAATTGCACCAAAAATTCCTAAAAGTTAACCGATAGACTAGGTCACGCTAAAAGCGTGCCGGATTGAAAATAACCGCAAATTTGAACCCGATTTCAGAAATTGAAAGTTCTGTGGTGTCACAAGCTATTTTAGGAACGTCGACTCACTCTCCAGAAATTTTTAGAGATTAGGGATTTTTGCGAGAAAATTGATTCGGACGTTACGAAAAATCAGCGGAAATTCGGATAAATCATCGATGGAAATTGGGACTTCTAAACGAGCGTGAGTGTCGGGACTTACGAGAAAATTGTTCGGGATTTTTCCTTGGTGAAATTGGACCTCGACTTAGAGAATTGGTGAAGAAATTGAGTGGAGAGATTGAAGCTCATTTTTAGTGAAATTCGGATTAAGCTTGGGGGCTGTATTTTAGACTTTAATTTGAGCCATTTATGGAAAATTGGCTAGAAAGTATTATGAAGGGGACAAGCAATTAAGGCAATGGCTAAGGATTGAGGAGAATGGGCCCCTCCTTGGCTTCCTCCACACGCCTCTCCACCGCCTCTTTCCCTTCGTGCGATGAGCTGAAGACCAATTTCATCTGTCCTTTTCTTTCTTTCGTTTTTGTCGAAGCTCCCTTCCCACGCTCTCTGCCATTCCCACCATCTCTCGTTCTCCACGTCCACGAGCCCTGCTTCTTTCTGCCGAATGTTGATCAGCAAGTTCCAGCGCCCACAGTCAATGGAAGACACGAGCAAGCTGCCCGTGTGTTGACTCCAACAAGTGGCCGAAGCTGCTTCTCCATCTGCCTTTCGCTCCACCGAAATCTCTCCTTGTCCGTGTCTCTCACTACCACGAAAATCCAGCTGCCAGCGAAGCCCCATCATCGGTCAACAACCCAAGCTCTCCCTCTCTTTAGTTGACCACCGAGTGCAGCAAACGAAGCCACAATCCACCGAATCAACGCCACTTGCTCCCATCTTCTTTCCTTCGCTCACGCCAGCTAGACCGAGCCCATCTCCTGCCAGCAGCGTGTCCACACACCAGAGAAGCCGAAGATCTCCACCGAAGCTACTCCTTCTCTTTGCCGCTTCTCCACCCACACGGCCACGGGGTCTTTTTCCAAGCAGCTTTCGTCTTCAGCTTCGTGGCACGCGTCTTCACGGTCATCAACCTGCGTTGAAGACCACCGAAGCCGAATTTCCACTACAATCTTCCTCCACGCGACCTCGAATTGCAGTTGCCGCGTCCGAGTCTTCGCCCAACGTCCCGCCGAAGCCACGCGATTTCTCCTTGCAGCTGCTGCTTCTCTGTCTTTGTTGCTCCTTGGATTCAGCCCACGCAAGTTTTTAGAAGCCCGCTCAGTTCAGCCCATCTGCAGAGAAATTTCAGTCCAGCCTTTGAAGCCCATGGATCCAGCGAATTCTTCAGTCCAGTGATTTTTAAGCCCAATCTCCAGTAGATTTGAAGTCCATCAGCAGCCCATCAGAACAGTCCAATTAATTAGGTCTCCAGCCCAATTCAGCAAGGCCCAATTCCATCAAGTTCAATTGGTTTTAGCAGCCCATTTTGGGCCCGCGAAGAAGGCCCAAGCCCGCGACCAGCAGCCCTGCAGAAGCCCAAGACCTAAACTCAGCCTTGCTGAGTTGTGTTCGGCTAAGTTTAGGCCCGGCCCAAGTTCACGGACGCCGCCGAAAATTAAGGTTTCGGCCGCCGTTGCGTCGTTGTCGCGGTGAACCGGTTTCCGCAATTAACCGGTGAGTTTATACTCTAAACTCTGCTTAGTAGGCTAATAACGTTTAAGGGGTGTTAGATTTATTTTATTAGGAATTAGGTGGTTAGTTAGATTAAATTAGAAATTGAATTATTTAATTGAGCATGTTAGGTGATTAGCATGGTTTAGCTAAGGCTTAAATAAATTGTATTATTTATCTAGAAGGGTTCGGGAATTTCTCCGAGTCCGTATTGGTTATTAATTTAATGATTTGGCCTAGGTTATTATTTGTAGAATTTAAATTGATTTATTTAATTAATTTCCGTAATTATTTAATTATTAATTATTTTTCCGGAAAATAGGCGGGATAGCCGGTGACCGAATTTCGTGTTGATTGCAATGGTGTGGTTAATTTCTGCAATTGAATGTTAAATTATGCAAATTGAGTGCTTGATTTGATTTTTGGTATTTAATTCCAAAAATTGTGAATTTCCAATATTTATTCAGAAAATCCCGGTGTCGGGTTTTGACACGAAAATGGTTTTTAGTACTATATGAAAAAGTGGGATTTCAAAAGGATGAATATCAATTTTTCTAGATCAAGTTGACCGTGTACCCACACACGAGTAATTTCATGTGAATTTCTAATACGAAGAAAAATTCCAGGCTCACCATTTTAATTAAAGCATTTGAGTGCAATGCACGGTGCCCTGGGCCATACTTGAGTGATCGTGTGATGGTCAAGAGAAATCGTCCCGGGCTGTTGAGCTGGACGTTATCCTTATTTGGGATACCCCCTGGACAACGGGAAGCCGGTCGCAGTTGATTCTGGACCCTATGCTCCTTCGGAAAGCCGTCTGATAAAGAGACGTTGCCGTGCTCAATGGGGTGAGACGATGCCTGGCAATGCCAGAAGACCGCCGAACTGAGAGTAGGCCGTGCTATATGCCGAGATCAAAACTAGGAACGCATGAATAATTGAGTGTGGCATTTCAGTTATTGGAGCTTATTGTTGCTCATGCTTTCATGTTGTCTGTGAGATAAATTGTATTGACCTGCAGGGTGGATCTGAGACGAGGTAAGTCTCATTGATTGTGTGATTGCGTGCTTAGGACGCTTCTTGGCGTATTTCCCTCCTAATTGGGGTTTAGAGCTTAGACTCGGCGAGATGATATCTCACCCCGTTGTGGGATAACATTTTCGGGGTCGTCGAGTGGAGGACACGGAGCGAGAGGAGGTGATCGAAGCGTAGGTCGGTTAGGACCGCTTCTTTTTGGAAGGCCGGTCTTTTGTAGTCTTTTGGCCATAGACCTGTACACGACTGTGTATATATAAAAGCATGTTTGTTTGTGAATCTATTGTCCTGTCTTTCTATCCCGAGATGATTACTGTCAGGGGATTTCTTTTCGCTTCCGCATGTGCAATAAAATGGAAAGGGTCGGCGACTCGTCCTGGGAAGTCGCAATTTATTATCGACCAGAGAGGGATGGGCACACGCTCGAGGCTCGGGCGTGACATATATCATTTCACTCATAAGCTTTTCAATTTTTATCAATTTAATTTTAAATTTTTGTGTAAGATTATAATGTGATCCTTACGGTCAATTTGCCAGAAATTGCCAATATTGTGTGGTGATCTAGTCATTGTCAAAATTGACGAGAATCTCCATATTGAAATCTTACGCAAAGATTTAGAATTACATTGATAAAAATCAAAATTTAATGACCTAATTGATACATATATAATAGGTTTATGATCAATTGGACGATTTCTTCTTTGACTTAGGCTCATGTCTTACTTCGTTTATAAAATTAGTCGGAATATTTCAGGAGAATTCCTCATCATCCATAAATGATGATGATAATGATAATCAAGAATGGAAGTAAGATCAGCAATAGCTTTAGACGATATATATTTTAACTCTCCTAAACCATCATACATTGGTCGCACCTAATAACACACTAATACACGAACTATTTGGCATATTGTCATTAGTATGGGGGATGGGGACGTGAAGATTTTTCTTGCATAGAATAGTTTTTAATTTCCCTCTTGTTGGAATACTTAATAGAAAGGAAAAAAAAAAAGAGTTAAAAAGACTCAAGAATGAACGGAGGAACTGGGGAGGGAAATGTATTGCAAAATTATCGGTAAATACGACAGATTGTCTGGGAATGACTCATTTAGCGACTAACGATACGATTTAACTGGAGGTCGGAGTAGGAAAGGAAGGATGAACATACTCCACGTGCTGATCTTTTCAGAAGCTGTTCCTGGAGAATCTGTTCAAAAGTCAGTGTGTTAACTCATATTCGAATTTGGTCCAAAAAAAAAAAAAAACTCATATTCGAATAATTAAATAGTAAACCGTTCACTCATCAAACGGCCGTAGTGGTCCTAATAAAATATGATATTGTATTAGAACATTCAAATCTTTCTAGATCTCATTTGCCTTTCCAATTAAGTATGTCCACACTTAATATTAGGTGAAAAGACCAGACCAAATGCGATGGAGAGTGTTAATGTTAAAATAATTAAATAGTAAAATGTGGCAAAAGTACATTCGGGTGGATACTCAAATTCCAAAATTTCTCAAAATGTATACTTAAGTGCCAAAATCATAGAAGAAATAAACACTTAGTGTCAACGGCAAGAAGTTTTGGCCAAACAACTGACATAGCATTTTCCGACGACATTTTTTACTGACATGGCAATTCTTTAAAAAAAAAAATCTTTCATGTGCTGCTAACATGGCTAGATAAACCTAAAATGATGTCGTTTTTGGATAAGAATGTTGAGTGGACATTTTGACAAGTCACGTTGACTAGTTTTATTAATAAAATAATGCAACATTGGATTTCCAGCAAATCTCACCGGAGTTGGCACTTAAGTGTCCTATTTTTATTTTTTTAAAAGTAATACTAGGCTCTATTCATTTCATGGAAAATAATTTCCAAGAAAACATTTTTTGAATTTTCCGATATTCTTTTCACGGAAAATGAATTCCTTGGGAAAACATTTTCCATTAAAGGAAAAAAAAATCTTCTAAATTATGGAAAAATATTTTCCATTTTTGAAAAGTGAAAAATATTTTACTCACTTAATTTCTCTTATCTCACACCTTTAAAAATTCTCACTTCCTCCTCCCCTTTCTTCTTCTTATTTTCTTTTTTATTCAAATTATTTTTTAATGTTCTTTTTCTTTTTTATTCGAATTATTTTTAATTTCCTTTTTCTTTTCTATTTCTATTTCTTTTTCTCTTTTTCTTTCTTTGTTTCCCATCTTATTCTTTCTTGGCTAGTCATTGGCCATCGCCAGGTGAATCTCAAGCTCGTCGATCTCAAGCTTGTGCTTGTTGATCTAGCGAGTCTCGAGCTCGATGCTCTCGCTTACCAATATGGTGAACATCAAGCCTTGTGCTCATCGGAGCGTTTGAGGCTTGTTGGTGGCCGATCACGGGACGTCATCGTGGCCAGCGACCAGCCAAGAAAGAAGGAGATGGAAAACAAAGAAAAATAAAAAAAAATAAAAAATAAAAAAATTAATAATAATTAAAAATTGATTTTTTTAAAATATATGAAAATTACAATTTTAAAAATAAAATAAATGAAAAAGAGTATATGGAAGAAAATATTTTCCTTACCGAATAGAGAAAAATGTTTTCCACTTTATTTTTATGTTTCATCAAAACACCAGAAAATAATTACCCTGGAAAATATTTTCTTAGAAAATGACTTCTTAGAAAATATTTTTCAAAAACGCCACATTTTTCGCAAAATGAACAGAGCCTAAATATAACTTTTGGAAGTTTGAGCACTTATACGTCAATCCGTGCAAAGTTTTGACACTTGAAGTGTCCGCAACTCAGTAAGAAATATACCATTCATTTATCTAACAGTTTAAGATTTCAACAAAATCTCACAACTTTGATAACCTTTCACCCTAGCCTAGTAAGTGTAATGAAAGATTCAAGAATCAAAGGAAGTTTGAGCGCTTCGTTTTCTCGATGAACAAAGCTCGACTCTGGAGAAGGAAAGCTTGTTTGGTTTTTTGTTACTTGAGAGTTACATTTACCTAATTTCCATACTTTCATGGCGGATTAATCTAAGCCAAAAAAATCTTCGAGTCAAGGTGGCGGGGAAAAAGAAAGGGTTCATATCATTTTCTTCTTTGAATTATTTGTCATATTCTTTATTATTTGCTGGGGGAGCACATGAAAATGACACTTTACCGAGCGCCACCCCCCCCCCCCCCCCCAAAACAAAAAAAAAAAGAGCTAAAAGTATCTCAAAAGTTTCTAGACACTCGTCCATTACGTTCTATGTTGAAAATATTGCCATTGACCTTGACTTCATGACTTACACATTCATGAATATGTATACGTGTGAAAAATAAAATTATTTGTTTTTAGCGGGTCGAGAGAATAATAATACGATATTGAACTAAGATATTGGACTAAAGGGTTTTTTTTTTTTATGAACCTTAACACGACAAAAGTGCACAAACGCGAGAATTTTCAGTACGTTCTTGCTTCGTATCAAATTGCTAAACATGCCAGTTACGTATTATGATAAAATACACATGAATTCGTTGAAATTGGACTTAGTTATGCAAGGTATTTTCTTTCTGTCAAATAATTATTGTAGGTTTATTAAAACTGATGTTCAAAGATGATATATATGTATGTGTGTGACATATTATTGATAGACATTTAAACAATCGAGTTATACTCAATGGCCAATAAAAAAAAATCAGTCATTCTTTTTCGTACGTCAATTTTGTAAATCAAAAGTCAATATGTCTAGTATTATTGAATCCAAATTCATGCGGTCGTTATCACCCCATGAAAAATAAGCATAAGACGTGTTCGCTCTGCTATTGGCTGGCGCCATGAAAAAGTCCAACCAATGGGAACATGCAGGAAATTAGGTCCATCGTTGCATGCTTGTAATAAAACCCAGAGAGAGAGAGAGAGAGAGAGGGAGAGGGAGAGAGGGAGAGGGAGAGGGAGAGGAGGGAGAGGGAGGGGAGAGAGAGTGGGGGAGTGGGAGGGGGAGGGTGGGAAGGGGAGGGTGAGGGAGAGGAAGAGGAGAGAGTGGAAGGAGGGAGGGGGAGGGAAGGGAGAGTAGATGAATTTCACTATCGAGGAGCCTCGCAGAGGCCAAGACCAGGACCCGAACCAATCCAACCAGTCCCCCACGTCTGCTCAGTTGCTGACATGTACTGCCTCCTCCGACCAGCGCCCCGCTGCTGGCCAGGTCACCGGCGACGCTCCGGTGGCGAGCTACCGGTCCAGGGATTCCATGACGTCCGAGGTGGAGTTCCAGAGGCAGCTGGCGCTCGGGAGCAGCTCTTCCAACTTGGAGTTTTGTGGCGATGATCTGGAGAACTACCAGATCTGCGCTGCGATCCAGTTGAGCTTGGGAGGGCATTGGCGGGGCGACGCGGGGAGGAAGGAGGATGAGTTCTTGGCAAAGACGCAATCTGAGAAGTACTGGGTGAGTTTGGTGGTGTAATTGTGCCTGCTTGGTTGGTGAATTTAGTGGATGAGCTTGAATTGGGGGTTTTACGGGGGCTTTTATAATTCTTTTTGTTTGATGTGCTCGGATTTTGTTATTTATTATGTTTGGGATTTGTTTGGTTGCTAAATATAGACAAAATGATGCTGATGTTTATATGGATCAATACTTAGGAGTCTTCTTTCTATTTCTGAATTGGATAAAACTTAGGTCTTGTTGAACCTTTTATTCTGCTTCTGGCTGGGGCATTTATCTTGTAATTGTGTTCGCTTCTTGTCATGCATTGAGATTAGTAATTATGAAGCTGTTTTACTTAGGTTTCTATGTTCATTTGAATGGTGTATCTACTGAGTGTGTTACATGTGCTAAATTACTTGTAGCGTGTACTTGTACAGGCTGTGAGACTACTGCTTTCAATTGGTTCCCTTTGGTGATTTTGAATGTTATTACCCATGGGATTCAACTGGAGACTCAGAATGGTTTTAAGCAACTATTTAGGTACAGGAATGTTTGCCTTTTCATTTATTGTTGGGTTTTTGTTAATTTGTTAAAAAAAAAAAAAAAAATTGGGGGGGGGGGGGGGTGTGTTTCCGGTCGATGATGGGTAAGTGGATGAAGTTGGCTCCACTTTTTACTCCATGTGAGATGACAACTCTTGAATATTCTCGTCTTTTGTTTTAGTGTTTTTAATCATTAATCGCCAAATGCGTGAGAGCAGTCAGTCGTGCTCCATGGAGCTCCATTCTGTTGGTAATATTTTCTTTTATAATTTATACAGATATTGCGGCGACTATTATCCACATTGGATCGATGTGCATCACGCACATGCACTTTGCCAATTGATACAGTGGAACTTTTGCCTCTTCACTCTAGCAGATTTTCCTTGGCTTGTTTGGAAAAGTTACTTTCCTTGACCAGATAAGGTAGTGTTTTCCGTTGGTTTTTTGCTTGCTGCATGTGATCAGTCCTTATGAACAGGCATCTTCGGTGTCCTCACACCAGTGTTACTGAGTCATCTCTAAGTTTCTCTTACTGAGCTTGTTTACTGATATAAACATGCAAAATGTCTCTCCACTTCAAACTCAAAGCTGCAACTCATGAAATCACCATATGCTGATAAAATAGTGGACAATAATCGAGACCCTTTCCTTCAAGGTTTTCATTCATGAGTGCTATCTGATATGACTGTGGCTCCCCCTTTCAGAGGACTTCAATGTTGTGTAGCTTTGGCAAGCATATATGATCTACAGTGGCCAGTTCAATGTATATGGCAAGCTGCTCATGAACTGACGCTTTTGTTTTCTTGTCAGTTGCGACAGTGAAGCTTGCAACTGGAACTCAATAACATCCGACATCAGTAAAAATCAGTCATAGTCTTGATGGCTAGATGCGAGTATATTTTGAATAGGTTTCTTGATGAAAATGACTTGGGTGCGTGCCTCATAATACTCATGGATGCCTACTTGTAAATACGTGGAATATCACTTTTATTTGGCTATCTGATAACTTGGCTTTGTTCATACAGGTGAACGTCCACTGCCCACACCTAAGTTGGAAGAGATGATTTATGTCCTTCAAAATTTGGCATGACTTGTAATCAACAAAGACACAGTATGCAAGCTTCCTTTACATCCTCACTTGAGAAGAGGCCTAGGGGCAGATGACGACTCTAACCGGCCTGCCCATCTTCTTGTTCTTTTCCCATCTTTTTATGAACTTGTTGAATCAAGGTGAAAGACTCCTACGAAGCATCTTGTATGTGTAGAAGTAGCCAAGAATTAGGGTTATGACTGCTCTTATACGCATCATGTAGCCTTCTTGCCTCGTCAGTTGAATGTCACGCGAAGTGCATAAATATAGTTTTGAATAAGTGCATGCATCATAGCATTGAAATTTATCAGTGATGTAAACTTCATCATTTTGCATGCAAATTATCACTGCCTGCGAGTCTAGCCACCCTGGGAGGGACTCGCATCGTGTAAATCTTTTATTAAAGAATGGAGATTCTTTACATTGATCTAGAGAGGAAACACAAATTAAATCACCAGCTTGTCTAACATGTAATATTCTTGATAATCTTAGGGGGATTTTTTATGCTTACTTCTAAGCTCTGACAAATGAATGTACAGAAGATCTCGAAAGATTAACATTGTATAGAGTTCTGTAGTTTCCATATTTTCACCTGAATACTCCCCTAGCGTGTATTTCGCTTTCTATTGCTTAGTGATAACAACAAACATCTCGCTGCAGCCACATACGTCCAGTACACTTGCTTGCACACAATGCAAACTACATAACGTGCTGGTCAACATGCCGATAGCGAATAATTAACCTAAATTCCAAAACATTGACTAATGCACCATTCCACATGCAGGGAGTCAAGAGCAAGGGAGCTAGTGCAGGTGCTCCTAAGGCTCATTGCCGAAGAACTTGCTCTCAGAAATTTTCAGACCTTGGCTGGACCGACTCCTCAATGACCTTGCTGAGCGCATCTGGATTTTGTAATGGAGATTTCGGTCAGGATTCCTCTCCATTTCTAGCCATGTGTGCCCAAATCTGTATGCTGTACTGTAGTATCATGTACGAATATGTATATTTTCAAGGAGAGCATGGTTTTGTACTGGTTGCTCTATTGTCTGCAATGTCAAATTGGTTATCTATGGCCCAAATTTAATGAGCATTGGTTTTTCATTGGTTATAATCTATTGTTTTGTAGCTATCATGCTCCATTTTATATATTCCGCTGCTCAAAGAAATTGGAATATTCGTTCTTATAATCTGAACGAAGTCGAGTAGGATGCCCTTGACTACCCAACTCTTTCTTGAATTTATGTCATTTACAGCAAGTTTAACATAATGTGAAGGCATGATGGTAAGTCGTGAATTTATGTCATTTCGTGTCAGTTGTCAAACTACTCATTAAGCTAGGTACTCAGTTCTGGACTATGGGTTAACTTCAATGGCGGGCGCAGCACTTCTGTATACGAAACGATTCATCTCTTTACAGTCAGTTCAGAGCGATCAAAACAACCGAACACGGTGATATATCACGGCGTTGTGGCAGCAACCACGGTGCATACTTTCCATCCCCGGCATCCTCTCATTTCTTTTCTGTCGACTCGAATCTGTCGTTTCAAATTCGTTCAATTGCAATGCGTTACTATAACCAAACTCCTGGATCTTTTTCTTCTGCGACTTTTGGTACTTTTGAATGGTTGGTCAAATCTTCGATCGAATTTCACGCCTCAGTTCGAGAGATGGAAAAACCTGATCTGGGATTTTTGTTTAGTAAACTATGTTGTACCTAAAATTTAAGTTTCATTTTCAAAGGATTAGTCAAGTCGGTGACTCAACCACTCACGTGTTCTATAACATTCAAAAAGCCTAGATTAGTTAGGGCGCGTTTGGGAGTGGCTTTGCCAAGCCACTTTGAGCACTCAAAGCCCTTTGGGCTAAAATTTGGTGTTTGGGAAATTATTTTGCAAAGATGATTGAGGCAAAGCAAGCCTTTGGAAGGCTGAAAGCCCAAGGTAGGTAGGAGGCTACCTTGGGCATTCAGCCTTCTCGGAATGTTGAGAGGCCAATAAGTGATAAATTTTCTTCCATAAATATCCTTACTAACATTTCATTTTTCCGGTTTTGCCCTCATAACTGTTCACCTTCTTCTTCGTTGAGATTGGCGACCAAGATTGCGAGGGGCTGACAACGCGCTCGACGACGGGCTCGACGGAGGTCGGCGTGAGGCCGGTGTGGTCATGGCGACCGTCGCCGGCCAGTGGCATGACCTCGGTGACCCTCGGGAGTCGCATCGCCGCGACCTTTAGGTCCCGGCGAGTTCGCGTAACCTCCGGCGACACAGATCTAGGTCGCCGGAGGTCGCGCGACCCAGATCTGGGTTGCGGCGACTCAGGCGACCCAGATCTCGGTCGCGGTGAGGTCGTGCGACCTCCGACTGGGTCGCCCGAGTCACCGAGACCCGGATCCGGGTCGTCGAGTGGCCGCGACCTAGATCTGGTCGCCCGACCTCCGGTGAACCGGATCTGGGTCGTCGAGTCCGGAGAGGTCCCGGGGAGAGGAAGGCTTTCCCGCAAGAGACGACAACGACTGTGAGGGCGGCGTCGGTGAGGCGGGCGGGGTGAGACTTGACGACGGTGGATGGAGCAGTAGATGAAGGAGGACTTGTGGTCTCGGCGGCGCGTGAGGTCTTGCAACTTGAGACCTCGGCCGCCGGCGACAATTTCGATCGCCGGCAGCCCCTACCCTTTGCCGGCTAACCATTTATTTTTTCTTTTAATTTTTTTTTAATAAAAGTCCTTTGTAAATGTAAATTTTTCCAAACACCATTTTGCTTAAAGGTACTTTTACATTATAATTTACCAAACGCAATTTGCATTTTAGAAAACTCCTTAACCTCAAAGTCATTTGCATTTTTCCAAAAACTTTCCCCAAAAGTCCAATCAAACGCACCCTTAGTCGACTGCAATAATACAAATATTGCATGGTTTTTGAGGAGTCCAAGTTAACAGAAATGCCAATCACTTGGATGCCATTTGTGATTGAATGAGCACAATTGAAAAATTTAGGATTGAATTGGCATTTGGACAATATTTCCAAGTTATCTCTTGACATCATGCATTTGATCGAACCTTTTGAAATGTCTATAATGTTTCGATGAATTTCACTATGGTCTGGACCACACTCTAAAACTTGGGGGCAGCATGTCCACGAGCATAAGCTAATCTAGCTGAACAAAGATACAACACTCACCCATCATAAGGGCAATTTGCATATCCATCTAGAGAGTTCTAACAGCAAAACATGGATAAGAAAGAACAATCCATAGGGCAACAACAACAACAAAACCTTGACTTAACACTACCGTAAGATGCGGAAGTGCGACCCGATCGTGCTATTTGTTCCATCGTCTCGCTCTGATCACATGTTTTGATTGAGCCTCGCCGCTGCTGCCACCGAGTTCACGATCCCTGCAGGATGAGTATTCAAATTTGGGTCGTTCCTCATCTCAGCACCGGTCACACCCTCCGCATCTCGACGCGATGCCAGTTTATCCGATGGCAACTTAGAAGTTGCATCCTGCAAGGGAGTTGTGGTCCCACATTGTGTGCACTTTGATTGATACAAGGCAAAACAATGATCAACAAAACAAAGAAGTTTGATTTGGAGCAAATAACTCCATTTGTGGATCAAAAGAAAGGTAAGGATTTAAGATAAAGAGGAAGGTTCATTTGATTTAATTGTAGTGCCAATCTTGGTGATTAAATTGCAAGATAAATGGGAAGATTTATAGTGATTATACCCCCAGAACGTCGGCCAATGTGGTCTTGTCCTCAGCTCTCGGAGTTCTAGCATTGAGAATTGCGGCCGACTGAGCAGCACCGGCGACTCAGTAAGGTTTATTCTATGATCACATAAGAGGAGTGCCAACGATCAATTGTTCGGGGGAGGGAGGAGAAGATCGAGGATGCTGCTTTCTCTATTGGAAGAATAGCCCCAAGGAAAACGCCATCTGGGAAATCTAAATGTGACCACTGTCGGAAGATTGGGCATGAGAAGAGTCATTGCTGGGAGATAGTTGGATATCCTCCAAATTGGGAGCCAAGGCGAGGTGGAGGCAAAGGGAATCTTTCCACAGCAGCTATACATTCTGCATAGGATAGCAATGACGGTTCTGAAACTATTGCAGATACCAATCAAGGAGGTCTAGAGGGGAGTGAGACAACAACAACAATTAGCAATGATTAATATTAGCATTTGGTCAATCTACTCACTACTTTGAATGATCAACTCACAGGTAAGGTCAATTGGCCTAATGATGTCTCCACAAATTAGATTATCGATAGTGGCACCTCTAAACATATGATAGGGCGGTTTTTTCTTCTAAATTAACCGAGAAACGATACGGGTGGATTTCCTATGTGAATTGGGGATGAAGAAAAGAATTTTACTGCCTGGATCGCCCAGAACCAAAATGGACCAGAATTGAAAACGGCAGTTCCTAGGGGAGACAATTCGATTCTCGATTGCAATTTAATGAAACTGATGAGTACCAATTCGAACAAGACCAGTATATATATAAAGAAATTCTATCACAATTACTTAATTATTTTGTAGCTTTCGACTTAACACATGCATGCACGCACGCACCCATGCATGCACGCGCGCGCGCGCGCACACACACGTATATTTATAGTTATTAGAAATTATTCACTAATTTTTTTCTATTGGGTTGTGATAAGGAGTTACACACACACATATGTATATTTGTAGTTATTAGACATTATTGACTAATTTTTTCTATTGGGTTGTGATAGGATTAACTCCTTACCTTTTTTTTTTCCCCATTCTAATAATCTATTTACTTACTTTCTCAACCAAAAAGAAAAAAAAGAAAAAAACAAACGAAGATGAAGGATAATACCAATTGGAGATGCCCAAAAATGTTGTTTTATCGTCATGATACGAAATTAAGAGCCAACGGCTCGTTTCAAGAGCATAATTAAATCTCTCAATAGCCATTCCCATGATTAAATTAGGTTGACACTAAAAAAAATGAATCAAACAATTAATGTTTTAACTTATGTGGAAGTTAAGATTTTTAATGTAGAGTTTAATTCTCGGCATGTTTCCGGTGTTGGGAAATCCCAAGAGGACCATAACATAACCTTTAAAGAAATTAAGCTTCTATCTAATGAGTATTGTCTATTTGTTTTGCCCTATAATTTTCAATCCTTAATTAAAATCAATGGTTTACAATTCAGCCCGAATACAATGCCAAACAAGTTTTGGTGCTCTAAAATAAAAACTAGGTTCAACGTAATATTAATTAATCAATGCAATTTTGTAAGTTTTAGGGACCGGTTTCATGGACCCACTAGGGAATTGGACCAGACCAACAATCTGGTTCTCGGGTGGATTTATAAAATCAACGGGTGGTTTCCGATTTCAATTTTTTGGAACAGGTCTTCAATGGATAGTTTTCAATTCTATGGTTGGAACTGCCCACCCATACTATGCTCACCCCTAATATGAACTCCCGATAGAAAAGTGGTTCATGTTATTAAGAGAGGCGATGTTCATTTAAGCCGTAATTATTTTGCATGATATGCTATATGTTCCAACTTTTAGTACAATCTTATTTCTATTAGAAAATTGAGTTTAGATTTGCAATGCTCAATAACATTCTTCTCTTCTCAACATGTCATACAAGATCTATCCTTGAAGAGATCGATTGAAGTGGGTAATCTTGGATGTGTGGGAACGCATTTGGCTTTCCATCTTTGTATACAAAGGGAAGCACTGCCATGGAGCCGCTTTTCGTCTCATTTGGACAAAGGAAGTAAGAGTTTGACATAAATTGAAAATATCGCGAGGTTGAAAAACAAATCATTTATGGTTCCATTTGTAGATTGCAAATTGCACCATTTTTAACTCAAGACTTGTTCCATCAATCGAAAACTTAACTAGATAAGTTCCATTCATTCTCGACAGCTTCTACATCTTAAGTCATCAGTTGAAGTAATCTTTAACCCTCCGATGAAATTCAGAGCAAAGTTGATTGACATATAGTCAGTTTTGAAGTTGATCCTTTTCAATATGAAGAAATAATATTAAATAAACTTTAAGAACGCAGCAAAGTCAAGATAGCTGTCTCCAAGATGTAACCTGCTTCCTAATCTTGATCTTGAGTAAGATCTGGTCCCTTCTTGTCCTCTTCTTGCCTTGCTTAGTTTCTTCAATGTACTTTTTGCAGCATAAAATTGCAATTTGTTTACGGATAAAAGCTTGACTCTATATCAATGACGAGTGGATTATATTTATAACTCTATTTGTGTCGTGAAAAATAAATATTTTGAAAATTATCTTTTTAAAATGAAATCAGAAAAATATTTATTTATTGACAATAATTTATATCTAAATATTTTATATATAATGAAAATATTTTTCGTTCAAAAGCGGATTTGATGGAGCCCAAGTACATAAATAATCGAGAAATGGAAAATGAAGGAATCGGTGAGGAACTGGAAGGCACTTGAAAGAGGGAAGCGACCGCCAGTCCCACCCCGGAAGAAAATATCTCTTGTTCGTGCGACACCGATGCCTTGACTTATCGGCTCGGGCATGGAGACTTGAGATCTGAGAGTGACGCAAGCAATGACCATATCGCGCAGCCTCTCCACCCCCTTTGACTGCGACGAGATAAAAGTCACATCCTCAAACAATCCCGTCAAAAATCCTCCTTCCCTCTACATAAGTGGCACCCGAGTTAGCCTGATTTCACCGCGGACAGCATTCTTCATTTCTGTTCAAATTAGCAAAAGCTTCAGCTTGTAGCTACAAATTCAATGGCGGAGGAAGTGATTTTGTTGGACGTCTGGGCGAGCTCGTTCGGGATGAGGGCCAGGATTGCCCTGCGTGAGATGGGCGTGGAGTTCGACTTGAGGGAGGAGGACCTGAGCAACAAGAGTCCCCTGCTCTTGAAGATGAACCCAGTCCACAAGAAGATCCCCGTCCTCATCCACAATGGAAAGCCCGTTTGCGAGTCCCTCCACATCGTCCAGTACATCGACGAGACCTGGGGTCACGAGTCTCCTCTCCTGCCTTCGAATCCTTACGAGCGTGCCCGGGTCAGGTTCTGGGCCGACTATGTGGACAAGAAGGTAAGACAACAACCCTTTAGTCTTTCGAACGTTCTGTTATCATCTGTGCTTAACATCGAGACACGAAATGATGGTGCAGATTTATCCGGCGGTGCGAACGGTGTTCCTGTCGATGGGGGAGGACCAGGAGGCGGCGAAGAAGGAGAACATCGAGTGCTGGAAGGTGTTGGAGGGAGAGCTCGGGGACAAGGCTTACTTTGGCGGGGAGAGGTTCGGGTATGCGGATGTGTCGCTGATACCCTTCTATAGTTGGTTATGTGCTTTGGAGACATTGGCCGACTCCAACATCGTGGAGGAGTTCCCCAAGATGGCGTCGTGGGCCAAGCGGTGCATGCAGAGGGAGAGCGTGGCCAAGTCGTTGCCCGACCAGCACAAGATCTGTGACTACATCATGGAGCACAGGAAAAAGCTTCAGGCGCAATAGACAGCTCTCTTGAGTCTGATTATGGTCATCTTATGACTGTTGTACAATAATAAACCCCTCTCCTTTGGACGAGGCTAAGCTCCTTTGTACTTCTATGTTTTCCTTTCTGTATGCGAGTGTTTCTGGATCAGCTAATAAACTATACACAGCATTTCATCAATTCCGTTGATCTCTTTCAGTCACGCTAGGGAATATATCCTCTGTTTCCAATAACAAATCTGCCAAAAGTTAACAAATTTATTTAGCAAACGTTAAAGCGTTCACTCGACAAATTAGATTCACTCAACTTATTAAGCTGCCTTCCCATGGCTTGGCTAAAAAGACGCCATGGCCCCTTGTTTCTCTCTCAAGAGTGCGTGAACAGACGCCCACAGCATCATTAAAAAACATACATCGATAACAGAAGAGAAACGAATGTCAATTGGACTCTATCACATGGGCGTGCTCTATGTGGAAATCTAAAGCGAAGCGAACACTGGAGGAGGTCTGGACGATGATGATGATGAAGATGACGAGGGATCTGCATTGACACTTGAAGAATCTCTTTCTTCTTCGAGGATCGTCGCCAAAGCACTCGTCAATGGGCGCTTTGCCAAGTGAAGGAATCCCGGGGGGGCAACCTCCGTGATGAACCTGGTGCGTTGTTTCTTGGCCATCTAAAAGACAGTCCCCAGTAACGCAAAGTTGGGTGTATGAACAAGTTGAAGACAAACTCTGAGAGCATATATGATTATAAACTCGGAGGCCTCGGAATCCAGTGAAACTTAATGAACACCAGAACAACGAATGAGATGAAGTTGCGGGCATTTCCCCTAGAATATATAGTGGACACTGGTATCTTACAATGGAGGGAGCATGTGGAGAGCGTTCTTTCCGTACTATTTTTGTTGTCGATTGGTGGCACGTGCTATTAATGCCTCGCCGGTCAGTTCTGTTCCTTTTTGTAGTTCTTTTACCATACCTACTCCAAATGAGCGAAACGTTCATTTGATTCTCTCTCCACTTAGTGTAAATTTGGAGTGCCAACATGTTTTATGAAGCTTATGTGTTGGATAACTTTCAATAAGCTGAGCAAGCCGCACGCAATGTACCAATAGGCAGGGTTTTCAGGAGCTAAAAAGATGACTTGCATTTCCTTAGACATACACATAAGTCTAATCATTCTTAGGAACTTGAACTCCAGACATAGCGCAAAGATGCCTTCGCCATTGGCATCGAGCACCAACCAACCTCAAATAAACATGGAAAATAGCACATGAGAAATGTGAAGTTAAAAAACGGAACCGAGAATCCACGAGATCGAAAAAGATCTAGGATACGGATGCGAATATCTTATACGACACCTTCTACGGATTGTCCATGGACACAGACGTCTCCATGTCTCCATCTTCCAGCAATGGCAAGTGGGCGACCACCCACTTTTTGCATGAATTTCCTCAAGTAGATGTCTTACTTATTGCCAAGGAAACCCAAAAAGTGAAGAGGGAGGAAGGAGGGGCATGGGGGGAGGGGGGGGGACCTAGAGCATAATGGGTGAATTATCTTTCTTTCTCAGATTACAAGTGAAACAACTGAATGAATGAATTTTCATTTACTAAGAAAAATATGCAAAAGATCTCGTCAAAAAGTTCAGATTGGAGAATTGCCAAAAGATTGAAATACCAATGTCAAGTTCTTTGAAACTGGACAAAGACGAAGGAGAAAAGAAAGTTGAGCAGAAGCTTTACAAGAGTATTATTGGTTCACTTCTTTATTTTACTGCTTCTAGACCAGACATGTTTAGTGTTTACATTTGTACTAGATTTCAATCAGATCCCAAAGAATCTCATATAAGTGCTGCAAAACGCATCATCAAATACGTTGCAACCACTTCAAAGCTAGATTTGTGGTATCCCAAATAATGAGACTTTACTCTCTTTGGATATTCAAACGAAGATTTAGCGGGTAGCAGAGTCAATAGAAAGAGTACATCTAGTACTTGTAAATTGCTGGGAAACAGGACAATATCGTGGTTCTCAATGAAACAAAGTATTGTAGCTCTTTCAACAGCAAAAGCGGAGTATATGGCTCTTAGAAACTGCTACTCTCAAATTTTGTTGATACGGCAACAACTAAGAGACTTTGTAATCGAAGACACATGCACCGAGATCAAATGTGACAACATCAGTGCAATTAATCTCACAAAGAATCCAATTCTTCATTCAAGGGCAAAGCATATAGAGATTCGATATCATTTTATTAGAGATTATGTTTAAAATGGAGAAGTTATGATTCAATTCATAGATTTGAAGAATCAGCTAGCAGACATATTTACAAAGTCACTAGAAAAAAGTCTATTTGAGTCTATTCATACCAAACTGAACATTATATCTTTATTAATAAAGTCTGAAGGTGTTCAGACTCAGAAATAAAAGTCTGAAAGTGTTCAGACTCAAAATTAAACTTTAAAGATGTTCAGACTCAGTTTGGCCAAAAGTCGCGACTATAAGTTATTCCTATATTAGTAATTTAGATTTATGGGTGAAAATTTGAAGAGGTAAACGAATCATTACTTATTCTATTTTTAGTAATTATCTTTTTAACTTTGAATTTATGACAGCTTTTGTTTTTAAAGGCGGTTGTTCATTTTCAAAAAGACAGTTTTTATTTTTCCTTTATGACGATTCATATACCTCGTCTCGTTTGTCTTATATACTGTAAATTTCCTTCTTCTTTGTTTTCACTCACAAACCCTAGAATATAGAACTTCACTTTTTTACTTTTTCTCTCTAGTTCAATCCATAAAGTTCTCACCTTTTTTCGTGATTGAGTTCGAAAAATCTCTCAAAGATTGTGATAATGTCTTTCCAAATAAAGTCTTCTAAAATTGCAAGTAGGGGACCACAGCGTATGTGTGAGGGTCCTACACTCTTTGATCTGACCAAAGAAGATGAATCTACACAACAGCAGCAGCAAAGTCAACAACAACATTCTCAACCGCGCCACTCTTCTCAACCTAGAACTCAAGTGCCTCCACAACAACAATCAAATGAAGAAATCATCGAAAATGTAGAACTTGTAAGGACTCTTAAGCCCAAATTTCCTTTCAAACTTTACATCGCTTTGAAGGAATGTGGTACCGCAATGACCTTCATTGATGAGTTTTTGAGCGATAAAGGGTATAGAAATAAAACTCATTTTTTGAGAACGATGAAAAGTATGGGTATTGCATCTGCTGGTTCAACAAAAATGGCTTTTGCAAATTTCCCAAGTGATCTACGATTTGGAACATCTAATCAACCCAAAGGGAAAGATGACGATGAGAAGATGTTCACTCACTTTAAGCCAAAAATGGGTGTCACTACGAACATTCGTGGTGAAAGGATTGATTTTTTCACTCTAAGGAGTACAAAAGAACTTATTCTAAACTGCTAAAGCGAGGGGTGATGAACCTTAGGAGTGTAGATTTTGATTTTCTTGATTCGTTGAAAGTACAACTGAGGGAGAAGTTTGCACTATTTCAACTCAAACATTTTTGCTTTGAGACGACAGTTGCTCATCCATAATTTACAGTTATTTATATTCCAATCTATCCTTTTTAGATGCAAATAGATTTTCCTTTAGTGTGAGAGACAAGGATTTTGTGGTCAATGTTGATACTCGGCTGATGTGATTAGGGTGGAAAGAGGGAGTTTCCAACCAATTAGTGTGTCTGTCACTCATGCTACCTTGGAGCTTGTTTGGGATAGAATTGCTGAAGGCAAAATCTCTTACTCCAGAATGAATGCCTCTAATATCTTGCTCCACAATATTGTAATTAATTGTCTCAGACCCAAATCCACATCAAAGACTGATGTCTGCAACTCCGAAGTGAAGCTGATGTACACCATTAACATTGGTTATAAGTTTTCTCTGCCTCATTATTCTTATGCACATGTATAGGACAATGGTGAAGGAAAATGGGCAACTTCCTTATTTTGCTTTTGTCACTAGTTTGTTCAGACATTATAACATTCAGCCTCCCAAAATTTTTGTGTGTTCGAACCATTGGGACTAAAGATGGTTTCCAAGATGTGTCTGAAGGAGTTAAATAAGGTTTTAAAGAGCATTAAGGTGAAGACCCCTATCAAGGCAAGGCAAGACTCTACAGTAGGAAAAAGGAAATGCAAAGAGCCCATGACAACACCATCCAAAAAGAGGAGAGCACTCATTTTGCAGGATGAAGAAGATGAGGATGACATCACTTTCTTTGCTTTTGCCTTAAAGAATTTATAGAGTTATGCTAGCTTTCCAGAGATAGAGGATCAAGAGAATCGAGACAGAAGAAACAGAGAAAAGAGATGAAGGAAGAGAAGCAATGAGGACAAAGGAAGAGGAAGGAAGAACAGAAGAAGAAGGGAGAGGAAGAGAACAGGAATAAGAAGAGGGTCTTAGTGATTCTCATACAGAGGAGGAAGGACAACATCCCCAAGATGCTAAAGAGAGCAAGAGCAAGAAGAAGAGTATTTTTTTTCACCCAAAGGCACAAAAACAAGGGGAGGTGCCGATAAAAGAGGCACTTTTTCACTTGCTTTTACTAGTGATGATGTTAGTTGTTCTCCTACCAATACAAAGGATGTGTATGCCTCTCAATTTCTTGAAGATGTTAATGAGGCTTCATCTCTAAGTCTGGATGCCCTTGCTGAAGTTCCATCATCAGTATCAGTCAACACTCCTCATCTAATTGTACTCAACTGCTTGAGCTTCTTGTGGAGATCAAAGTTTAGGTTTATGGATTGGAGCGTGAATTTAAAAACATGTAGACCGCAAATCAAGCCACTTCAGTTTTTTTGCACGACCAAGTACAAGCCCTTAGTCTTCAAGTTCAAGCAAATGGAAAAAGTGATGATATTGAGAAAATGAAGGAGGACTTGAGAAGGCTGGAAGAGACTATCAAGTCTATGGGGGATTTTCAGCTCGTTCGCATCCTCGAACAACCTTGATTTTATCCAAACTTTTTGTGTTCTCTACTTTTCGCTGTTGACAAAAATGGGGAGAAAGTGCAGATTTGTTTTGATCTTTTGATGACTTTTGAACTAATTTGACCTTGGTTTGATTTTTGTTTTTGTTTGCTTTCGAACTAATGAACTTTAGATATTTGATTGTTATTTGGATTTGGATTTTTCTTGCAGCTACTAAGATTGTGATTTTGATTATGGATGGATAGTTATTTATCTTGCAGGATTAACATGTTTTTTGTGGTTGCAGAATTAATACTATCCAGACCTTAATTAACTTGCTATAAGACATCACGATTTGTTTAAGTGCTGCAAGTTAAAATTTTGTAAATCTGCAGAAAAGTTTTGTCATCATAAAAAATTGGGAGATTGTTAGAGAAAACTCCTTAATTGTTTTGAAGTAGACAAAACATTTCCAAAAGTCTAGTCTGAAAACTTGCAGACTTAAGTATTAGAGTCTGAAGAACTCAAGACTCATCTGTCAAAGTCTGAAGACCGATTAGAATTTATTCTAAAGTCTGGCCTCGCTAGCAGATTCAAGACCGACGAGAGAAGACTTATCCAGATGCAAGTTTATATTCAAGGATTTGGTTCGTACGATTTGATGAAGATCTTGCTGTAATATTATGTTAGCGGGCCCCAAAAGAAGAAACTGAAAAGCCATTAAAGCAAAAAGGAGAGGGAAGAGGGTTCGGTTAAATAGAAGCTGAGAAGTCCCTGACTAGAAAGAAAAGAAAGACAAGAAGAAGAAGAAGAAGAAGAAGAAGAAGAAGAAGAGAAAGGGAAAGAAAGGAAAGGGGTTTTGGTACGTGCACACCTCAGATGCCTCGCCAAGCTAACTCAACTCCATAACGCAACACCTGGTAAGAGATCAAGCCCCTCGTTTGTCCAATTGAAGTAATTTATGGGTTTAGGGTTCAAATTCGGATTTTTTGGAAAATCGAGCGGCGAAGTCCGATTTTGGAGTTGTTGAGCCACATATTTTTGTAGGAACTGTAGTTTAGGGTGTTGTGGAGCCGTGAGATTTTACGGATCATGATTTGAGCTTATGGTTTGTCCAAAACAGAATTTCAAAGTTTCCCGCGTGCAGTGAACATTATGCATCCAGCAGCTTTGGGCTCGTATTTTGTCATTTTTCAGCTTGATTTTAGGATGGCCAAGTTGAGATTCTTGTAATATGTGTCAAGGGCTCTCTATTGACTATAAATACATTCAAATCAGGATTCGGAAGAGAAAATTAAGGCGCGATCAAGTTTTGCGCTTAAACTTTGTGTTGCGAATGGTTTGAACAATAACTTTGGTTATACGATTTGTTAGTGCGTATAAGTCCTTTTGTTAGAGTTAAGACGTAATTTAGTTGTTTCATAGTAGAGACAGAGTTTTATTAGATTTTAACATTTTTCTCGGTTATTTTATAGGGCCTTGAGTTCAACGATACGAGTATCGTTTGTCGTTTAGTCATAAACAATAAGGTGAGTGGTACTATATCTTCTTTTGTTTTATAAAATCATGTCTTGAAGTATGTATGTATATATATTGAATCAAGAAGAGCATTTTTATTGCATAAAAGCCAGATCGAACAATTGCTACTCTTTGGTTGATTGTGAATGTTTGAAAAGCATGTTATACAAAGTTTGTGGAAAAACATATATGAAATTGCTTTGCAACTAATTTATGAAAAGATTTATGATGATTTGAGAAACGGATATGAAATGAATGATGGGCTATGTTGCAAAATGTTATTTGTTTGGTTTAAGGTATTGATTTCTGGATTGGATTTCTAGTATTAGAGAATAGTTATTTATACTCAATATGACTGTGAATCCAGTGAGGTGTTTTTGGGGTATGCATACCAGGTTTAGGATATATTTTTGAGCCTAGCCATCGGTTTTGTAGATGGAGACCTTGTCAAAGGGAGAATCTTGGTCGCATTGTTACAAAACGTTGTGTCGTGACCATAATTAGTTATTGAGCAAAATATTGATCAATGGATAGACCATTGATATGTGTTTTTGATGGAGATTATTCAATGAATTCGACTATTGATACTTGACTTTTGATGGCAATTTAAATGAGTTTTCCATATTAGTATAAAGCTTTGATGATGAGAAATAACTTTTATATGATTCGATATGTATTTTATAAATTGAATTAGCATAATGAAATTTGGTATTGTTTTGTATACATGCATAGTGGTTATTCGATCTGTTTAGAAGATATGTACTACTCACTGAGCTGTGGTTGCTCATCCCACTCCTCCTTTAATCTTTTCAAGTTTCTCGGTTAGCGATGAATAGAGCGAGAGCGCCGTCGATGGGAAACTTTTGGAGAGTTCTATTTTTGTTTGGTATGTTTTAAGAAAGTGGTACCTGCGATCCTTGCTAGTGGTTGGATTGTCTGAGTCTAAATGTCTATAACTTTTGGTGGATTATAGAAACTCTGATGTTGCAACCAATTTGAACGTTTATATGATATTTATATATATAAGTTGATATCAAGTTGTTGGTTGTGTTTGAGGCTGCGTCCTTCGTGTGGAAGGACGGCCATGTCATCCCCATTCTTTGTTGTTTTGGGATGTGACACTTACGGCTGGAGATAGCATCTCGTGATCAATTGTTCTTATTGAAATCAATTCAAATAATTAGATTTGTTGAATGGCGAAGTATACTCGGAAGGTTCTACTTATGGAAACCTATATTCTAATTGTATGAGCGAGCATGATTGGTGGGCTATCATTACATTCCTTAAATAACTCGAGATCTTCTTAACTGATTATGTCCAATGGGTAGATTAGAAGAACTCCTTTGGAAAGTGTCAACGGTCGTAAATGCATGAAGGAGTATATAAAAGAAAATATCTAAAGTCTGAAGATCCTAGTTCTTTGCTATTTCAATTGCTGAGCTTAACTTTGTACTCAAAAGAGAGATCAAACACTTATGAGACATTGAGGAAGTGTAATAGAGTTTCTACACTGTGGAGTCAAGAACATGAGACTGTAAAATCTCTTTTGGTTTATAGTGAAATCTAGCCAATGGACTATTAGTGCGGGAAAGTGGACGTGCGCTTGATCTAAGCCAAATCATTATAAACCTTGTGTTTCTATTCTCTTTTCCTGAACTCCTTACTTTAATTCGTACATTTATATAACTGCTTATAGTCGTTTAGATCTTCTATCTATTATCCTCTTAAGACAAGTTAATTTGTTAAGTCTTGCGAAAATTTATTTTAACACCTATTCACCCCCTCTAAGTGTTCTTATTAATCCTAAAAATTTTCTCACTCAGATATGTGATAAAAATATCTGCAACTAGAGGACTGGTCAAGTGAATAAGAGAACCCGGGCCTAAAATAATATATACGTGCGTGCATGTTCCTTTTTTGAAAGATTGAAGGGATACTTGGAAATTAGTTGTCATAATCCTAACTTATAATCATGATAACAAGAGTTGAAGCTTCATTCTTGGGGATAGTGCCACTTCTACTAAGTATGAACTTCGAGAACTATTCTTGCTAATTATTTCTGTTGAGGGAAACTAGCATGGATCATATAATTATTTTGAAATTCATGTTTCTCTTCCATAAATTCTTATATTTGAGCAACTATTTAGGTACTGGAATGTTTCCATTTTCATTTTTATTTTGGGTTTTACTTAATTTGCAGAGATTGGATGACTCTCTAACTAGTAGTTTCAGATTGACAATCTCTTGAATATTTTCATCTTCTGTTTTAGTGTTTTTAAGCACCAATTGCCAAGTGCGTGAGGGCCGTCAGTCATGCTTCATGGAGCTCCGTTCTGTTGTTAATATTTTTTTTTTAATTTATACAGATATTGGGGCAACTAGTATCCACCTTGGATCGATATGCATCACGCAAATGCACTTTAGCTATTGATACAGTGGAACTAATGCCTCTTCACTCTAGAATATTTTCCTTGACTTGTTTGGAAAAGTTACTTTCCTTGACCAGGTAAGGTAGTGTTTTCTATTGCTTTTTCCCTTGTAGCATGTGATCAGTCCTTAGGAAAAGGCGCCTTTGGTGTCCTCACATCGGTGTTACTGAATGATCTCATAAGTTTCTCCTGATGAGCTTCTTTACTGATATATTCATGCAAACCGTCTCTCCACTTTAAACTCAAAGCTGCAACTCATGAAATCACCATATGCTGATAAAATTGTGCATAATAATCGAGACCCTTTCCTTCAAGGTTTCCATTCATGAGTGCTATCTGATATGTCTGTGGCTCCCCCTTTCAGAGGACTTCAACGCCGTGTAGCTTTGGCAAGAATATATGATCTGAAGTGGCCAGTTCAGGGTGCGTTTGGGAACCACTTCCCAAAGCCCCTTGGGGGTCCAAAGCCCTTTGGGCAAAAAAAAAAGTGTTTGAGAAAAAACTTTGGAAGGGACTTGGGCTAAATGCTAGCATTTTTAAGGCTGAAAGCCCAAGGCAGGTGGGGGCTGCCTTGGGCTTTTCAGCATTTTCGGCATGCTGGAGATTCATCAAAGGAAATTTTTGTTTTGCCTTCTGAAAACCTAATTTTCTTCGCCGTCGCTTGCTGTCTCGCTTCTCTCGTCCGAAAGCCAAGTTTTCTCTCCCCAATCTTCTCCACCGCTCCTTCTCAACTCCACGATCGCCAACCCCAACTGTCGCCGTTGGAACTAGCCACCACTGTCTCCGTCGAAGCCCAACCACCACCGTCACCGTCGGAGCGACGTTCTCTCATCCGAAGGCGTTCTCTCTCCCCGATCTTCTTCACCGCTCCTCCACGACCGCCAACCCCGACCATCGCCGTCGGAACTAGCCACCACCATCTCCGTCGAAGCCCAGCCACCATCGTCGCCGTCGAAGCCCCAGCCACCACCTTCGCTAGCCACCCAATGCCGGAATCTCTTTTTTGCTTCAGTGAGTTCTAGATTCCATTTTCTTTCGTGCCTATTTGAGTTCCGGTTTTGGGTTTCTGGCATCGACATTGAAGTTGGGTTTAGGGTTTTCGGTTCAGTTTCTTTGTTTCTTTATCAATTTCTTTTCTCTTTCTTCGTTATGTGCTTCTTGTTGGAATTGACGTGGCGATGATGTTCTGCCTTCTAAACTTCTTCTTCTCTCAAGCTATGAGAGAAATTGTACTGGTGAATCGAGGGGATTTGTTTGGGGATCTCTGTCACTGGTGGTCGTTGAGGAAAGAGGGTTCATAAGCATGTTGGGTACCTGAATTATGTGTAGATTAAGCTGATTTGGGTTACTGATAGCTTAAAAAGATTTTGATCAGAATCGGCTTCTGCTGAACAGAGTAGTGCATGATATTGCTAGTATGAGTACCTAGAGGGGGGTGAATAGGTATACAACGAATTTTCTTGAAGATTGCACAATACTTTAGACAGTTAAAGAATTTGCAATAATTAAATATCAATCGTGAGACTGAGTAAGGGAAAGAGAGAATTGAACACTCGGTTTATAGTGGTTCGGCTTGATTCAAGCCTACGTCCACTCTTACGCGCACGATGCCGATTGGCTGGATTCCACTATAATCAAAGAGCTGTTACGTGTTGATCTTCCTTGAATTCTAGGTGTAGATGATCTACCACACTCTCTCAAGGTCTCGCCAAGTACAAACACTCTCTGTATACAATTTCGCTCGAACAGTCTCGACTAATAATCAAGGATCTTCGAGACTGGAATTTTTCTATCAATCACACACTTAAAACAACTAGAACGACTTCCTTTTATACTCCTTCATGCCATCATAGCCGTTGGCACTTACCAAAGGAATTCCTCCAATCTACCCGTTGGACGGAATCAATCAAGAAGATCATCCGAGCTATTTAAGGAATCTGATGATAGCCCATCAATCCTGTTCGCCCATACAATCAGGATCTCGGTTTCCAAGAATAGAACATTCCAAGATTATTTCGTCGACCATCGGATCTTCAATCGATCTTAGATAAGAATTAAAGAATCCGAAATAATTATCCAACCAAAGAATCTTTTCCAGAGGATAGGATCGAATCCTCAACCATAAACCTCGGCTTTGGATTTCCTTCGTCACTGGATTGGAAAGACTGTCAGTGAGAACAGACTTAAGTCTTGAGTCTTGAGTCTTGAGTCTTAAGTCTTGAGTCTTGAGTCTTGGGTCTTGAGTCTTGGATCTTGAGTCTCGAGAATACAAAGTCTTCAGACTTTAAACTGACGGTCTCCGAACATCCAGACTTAGACTGATAGAAACGTTTTGTCAGCTTCAAAATATTCTGGAAAGATTTCTCCAACAATCTCCCCCTTTTTGATGGTGACAAAACTTTCTTGTAGATTTGAACAACTTTGACCTACAAAAACATTTCTCAAGCAATATGGCTAATTCAAAAAGATTAATAAAGCAACCAGACTCTGCATCCACAGAAAATTGGTTAGACTTTCATGAGAAACACCATATAACACACTTGAATAAATGCAACCAGTCAAGCATCACAATCCACAATCAATTCAGTCAAATTAACACCCAAGTTCAAGTTCTCAAGTCATACTCAAAAATAAACATAACCACTAAAAAGTTTTTAAAAGATGTTGGTTCAAATTGGTTCTCCCCCTTTTTGTCAGCATTGAAAAGGGTGAGAAAGGAGTCATGTCTGCTTGGGAATGCGCACGATCTGGAAATCCCCAATGGACTGGACTACTCCTTCGAGCTTCTTCAGGTCTTCTCTCATATGAGCTACCTCTTCTCCCTTGGCATTGGCTTGAAGTTGCAGAGCGAGGTCTTTGAATTTATCCTCCAGAGAGACTGAAGATGCTTGTCCAGCATTCTTCAAAGCTTGGATTTCACAGTCCATAACATATATCTGGCTACGCATTTCCAGAAGAATATTCATGATGCTACGAAAATCTGCAGAATCATCCGTCTGTGTACTGGCATTGGCTTTCTCAGATGGTGTGTATTCAGACGATGGTGCTTCAGTATGGTCTGGCAGATTTGGAATCGATGCATCACCTTCTTCAGGCAATTGATAGACCTGAACTTCTTCTGGGTCTTCTGGAGATTGTCTTAGATCTTCACTGACAGCAGCATGAGGTGTAGACCTCTCTTGCTCGCTAACTCCCCTTGTCTCTAGGACATCGAAAGGGGAAGAGTGATGATCATGCTCTTCATTTCCCTTCTCTCCAGATTTGTCAGCAGACTTTTCTTTTTCTCCTTCTTCTTCTTCTTCTTTCTCCTTCTCTCTCTGTTCTTCCTCTTCTCTGTTTTGCTTTTCTTTTTCTCTGCTCTGCTGAAGTACTGTCGGATGAGACACAGAACGTCTTGTTCTTGTCAGCGCTTGGATAGTGGGATCTTCATCATCTTCATCTTCATCCTCAAGGATGAGAGTTCTTTTCTTCTTCTTCGATGGGGCACCCATGGCCTCCTTTCCTTTCCTTTTTGAAGCGGACTTGGACGGAGATTTCACTTTGAATTTCTCCATTGCCTTGGAGAGTTCTTGCGTACGCATCTTCATTAACATTTTCAATCCTACCACCATCTTATCACACGGTCGAACACAAAATGTATGTGGCGAGATCAATGTTCGATGTCTCGAAGATCTTGGTCACCGGACCGGGATAAGGCAATTGTCCTTTGTCTTTTGACACTGCTCTGTACATATGGAAGAGAATAGTGTGCGGGAGAGAAAACTTCCGTCCTGAGTTGATCGCATACATCAACTTTGCTTCAGAAAGAGACACAGAAGTCTTTGATGTAGACTTCGGTCTTAGACAGTTGATCACAATCTTATGAAGCACAATGTTGATGGCATTCATCCTGGAATAGGTAATTTTCTTCTCTACGTTCCTATCTTTGACAAGATCCAGAGCAGTACGACCAGGTGAGACTTTGATTGGAAGATAACGTCCTCGTTCAACTCCAACTATGTCCGCCAACATATTCACATCTACCATGTAGACTTGGTCTCGAACACTGAATGAAATTCTATTCGCATCCAAAAAGCTAAGATTTAAATAGAAATAAGCGGTCAGTTGAGCATACCCATCCGTAGAGTCAGAGCAAAAAGTCTCAAGTTGAAGCAAATTCAACTTTTCTCTTAAGTTCACGTTGATGGTGTCCAGGAAGTCAAAATCGACACTTCTAGGGTTTATCACCCCTCTTTTCAACAGCCTGAAATACGCTTTTTCCTGATCCTTGGATTTAAACAAATCCATCCGATTTCCTTTCACCTTTGCTGCCACACCCAGTCTATGTTTAAATTCAAGGAACATTTTGTCATCATCGTTCCCATCAATCAGATTTTGTCCTGGCATACGAGGATCACTCGGAATGTTCGCTAGAGCCTCCTCTGCCCTTCCTTGAGGAGCAATTCCCAAATCCTCCATTTTCCGCAGAAAAAGATACTCATTCCCATAATTTTTGTCCTTAAGGAAGTCATCTATATACTTTAATGAAGTACCGGTGCTTTTCAACGCACGATAAAGCTTATAGATAACAGAGGGTTTTTGGACTCTTACTGGGTCGGCATCCTCGTTATCTCTTCTTCTAGATGTTGACTTCCACCTTGTGGGGCAGGAGACGATGAATGACGTGGAGGAGAGCGAATCGGATTTTGTCGCTGACTTGATAAGTCTTCTTCTTCAGTAAGATCGAAGTGAGTCGGTCCCTTCTCCATTCTTTGTGGTCCCATGCTTGCGATTCTTGATGATTTCCTCGAAGACGGCATCTTTCTTTGTCTATTGGAAGATTCCTTCACTTGCTTTTCCCAAGAAAAATGACCACTTTCTCGACGATGATCAAGAAATAGAAACAGTATCGGGAGGAGAGAGCCTTTTAGGGTTTTGAAAATTGGGCGAAGAAAGACTGTATATATATATATACCTCGGATTTGAAAAGAGAAGTTTAATCGGTACAAGGAAAGTGTACGAACACTTCTTTTCAAAATCAATAACTGCCAAAATTAATTCCTTAAACAAGACAAGTTTTCAAATTTCACACAAATTATATCTGAATGAAAGAACGTACCTTTTCGAGATAAAATAGCAACTTACAGTCTTTAGCCATGAATGATTGAGTCTCATGATTCAAAGTCTAAAAGATCAGAGTCTTAGAGTTGGTGAGTCTCTAGACTTTAACTTCTTCAAGCTTCAAAATGTTGAGTCTTGAGCGGATAAAGTCGAATTGATTTTTCTCCAAAGGCTTTGTGAATATATCCGCTAGTTGACTCTTCGAATCAACAAATTGAATCGAGATTTCTCCATTTTGAATATGATCTCTAATGAAGTGATGTCGAATCTCAATATGCTTTGCTCTTGAATGAAGAATTGGATTTTTGGTGAGATTGATCACGCTGGTGTTGTCACATCTGATTTCTGTGCATGAGTCTTCAATGCCAAAGTCTTGTAGCTGTTGTTTTATCCATAGAATTTGCGAACAGCAGCTTCCAAGAGCTACATACTCTGCTTCTGTCGTTGAGAGAGCTACGGTGCTTTGCTTCCTTGAGAACCAAGACACATCCCGTTTCCAAGCAGTTGACAAGTCCCGAAGTGCTCTTTCTATCGACTCGAACCGCCAGATCTGCATCTGAGTATCCTAGAAGATTAAAGTCTCCCCTCTTTGGATACCAAAGACCGATGCTTGAAGATGAGGCAACGTATTTGATAATACGTTTCACGGCAATGAGATGTGATTCTCTAGGGTCTGATTGAAACCTAGCACAGATGCAAACACTCAACAAAATATCAGGTCTAGAAGCTTGTCTATCTTCTGAGAACATGACATTGGTATGTCGGTCTTTTTGCACCTTTCCAATCCAAATCTTTTGACAAGATCATTAGCATATTTTTCTTGGAAGATAAAAGTTCCTTCCTTCAATTGCTTTATTTGAAGGCCGAGAAAGAATGTTAATTCTCCCATCATACTCATTTCAAATTCGTCCTGCATAGACTTAGAAAATTTCTTGCAAAGACTTTCATTAGAGGATCCAAAAATAATGTCATCAACATATATTTGAACGAGTAAGAAACTTTTGTTTTCCTTTTTGATGAACAGAGTAGTATCTACTTTACCTTTGACAAATCCGTTACGTAATAAGAACTTACTTAGTCCGTCGTACCAAGCTCGAGGTGCTTGCTTTAGACCATACGAGCCTTTTTCGGTCCCAAGACCGAGTCGGCTTCTTTGGGTCTTCAAATCCAGGCGGTTGTTCCACATAAACTTCCTCTTGGATAAATCCATTCGGAAAGCACTTTTGACGTCCATTTGGAATAACCTGAAATTTTTGTAACAAGCAAACGCAAGTAATAGACGAATAGCTTCTAACCTTGCAACTGGTGCGTAAGTCTCGTCATAGTCTATTCCTTCTTCTTGCGTGTATCCCTTGGCCACGAGTCTTGCTTTATTGCGTACGACTTTTCCTTCTTCGTTCATCTTGTTTCTAAACACCCATTTGGCTCCAATAACAGTTTTACCTTTCGGTTTAGATGTCAATTCCCAGACATCATTAATATTGAACTGTCTGAGCTCCTCTTGCATAGCTTCGATCCAGCTTTCATCAGATAAAGCTTATTCTATGCTTTTTGGTTCAATTTTAGAAATGAGAGCAACAGCACTAGACTCTTCACGTCTTTTTGATCTGGTGCGGATTCCTTCATTGATTTCGCCAATAATGAGATCTTTAGGATGACTGGATTTGTGTTTCCAGTTACTGGTTGATTTGCTTGGTTGATGATCTCTTTCTTTATTTGAATCTTCATGAGCTTCTTGATGTTGGACTTCCAGAGTCTGAGATGCTTCTTGAGTTGAAGACTTTGGAAGGTCTAGAGTGAGTTCAGACTCTTCATATTGAGTCTGGCTGGATTCATCTTGCGCTGAGTCTTGGAATTTGACATTCATTGATTCTTCCACAGACTGGCTTTTCTTGTTATAGACTCTGTAGGCTTTGCTTAATGTAGAATATCCAAGGAAGATACCTTCATCTGATCTTTCTTCAAACTTACCAACTCGATCACTTGCATTTTTCAAAATAAAGCATTTGCAACCAAACACATGAAAGTATGAAACAATAGGTTTCTTACCTTTGAATAGTTCATAAGGGGTTTTCTCAAGAATAGGTCTTAGGAAGACTCTATTGATGATATAGCATGCTGTTGAAACAGCTTCAGCCCAAAACCGTGAAGAAATTTTGCTTTCAATTAAAAGTGTTCTAGCCATTTCTTGAAGAGATCTATTCTTTCTTTCCACAACTCCATTTTGCTGAGGAGTGTATGGAGAGGAGAATACATGTTTAAAACCAGATTCATCACACAATTTTGTGAAATCTTGATTTTCAAATTCACCTCCATGATCTGTTCTTATACTTGAAATAGCACATCCTTTTTCATTTTGAACCTTTTTAGCAAATTTCTCAAAGTACGAAAAGGTTTCTGACTTACTTGCAAGAAAATATACCCAGGTAAAGCGAGAGTAATCGTCTACAATTACTAGACAATACTTCTTACCTCCAATGCTCTGGGTTCTTGTTGGTCCGAAGAGATCCATATGAAGCAATTGCAGTACATGATTAGTAGATACATGATTTGTTTGCTTAAATGAATTTCTTACATGCTTTCCCAGAATGCATGGAGTGCATGAGTCAGAGTTTTGGTATAGCAATTTGGGTAGTCCTCGAACAAGCTGCTTTGATGAGATTTTGGCTAATTGCTTCATATTGACATGGCCAAGCTTTCTGTGCCATATGCTTGCTTCATCTTGGATTGAAATTAGACATTGAGATTTATTCAATTTCATGTCTAAGAGGTAGATGTTTCCATGTCTTCGACCCATGAAAGACTCAGTAGAATCTTTACTAATTCCATAGCAAATTCCTTCTTGAAAGGAGATCTTGAAACCAGTATCACACAATTGGCTAATGCTGAGAAGGTTATAGTTGAGTCCTTCTACTAGAGAAACATTGCTTATTGTGAGATTTCCAATTTTCACAGTTCCAAACCCCACGATGCTTCCTTTACCGTTTCCTCCAAATGAAACATTTCCGCCATTTACTTGAACAAGCTTTATGAAGCACTTTGAGTCTCCTGTCATGTGTCTTGAGCATCCGCTGTCAAGATACCATTTTATCTTTCTCTTGACGGAGACCTGCATTCAAGTGAAAGTCTCAAGCTTTCTTTGGTACCCAAATTTTCTTGGGTCCTTTGGAGTTAGTAGGATAAGCATTATTGGGCCATGCTTTCTTAACAGGTTTCCAAACCATAGGACAGTCTTTTTCAAAATGATCTAGACTGTTACACTTTGAACACCTTAGAGCATTTCGACCAACAGACTTTACGAAAACTTTCTTGAAATGATTTTTGTAAGCTTCTCTTGACGGTCTTTTCTTAATTCTTTCTTTAACTTTAGGAAAATCAATCAAGGGAATTGTTTCCGCTGTCATGCCTAACCCAGACTTATTAAAATAGGGTCTTTGAACTGAAAGCACTTTTTCAAGCTTTTCGGATCCTATCGAAAACTTCTTTGAAATATTTGATAAGTCTGTTTTTAAGAAAACATTTTCTTTCAAAAGATTATCTTCTTTTTCTTTAAGAGCGGAAACATTTAGGTCTAGACTTTTAACTTTTTCTTCTAAAATAACTTCCTTTTGTTTCAAATTGAGTTTTCCTTTTTAAGTTCGGAAATTCTTTTGAGAGAAGTCTTAAGACTCGAAACACAGTTCATCAATATATTTAGAGACTTTGACAGGAATTTTAAAATCACTTACCTCAAATTCACGTCTTCGAGTCTCGAACAGACCAGAGTCCGAGTCCGAATGTGCCATCAAACATATGTTGGCATATTCATTATCACTCTCTTCACATTCTCGTATCACTCCGTGTTTCGGCTTTGAGAGCCTTTCGAAACTTCTCGGCTTTTCCTCTTTTCTTTTTTTCGAAGAGGACAGTTGGGTCTGATGTGTCCCTTCTTCTTACATTCGAAGCAAACTACATCTTTGTTTTGTTCCTCATCATCAACAGACTTGGTCTGCTGTCTCTGAAAACTTTGTTTCTTTGGGTTGAACCTTCTGCCTTTTCTATTCAGTTTTCTGAATCTTCTTATCATGAGGGCGAGCTCCTCATCATCCATATCATCTTCGAATCTGCATCATCGAATCATCATTCGATTTTAGTGCAATAGATTTCTTACCTCTTGGATCTTCGTCTTCATTAATTCGTTCCACTTCGTAAGACCAAGAGTTCCAATCGCTCGTCTACGAGATAATGGCATGATTCTTTGCGTCTCTCTTATTGAAGTCTTTATATGATTCCAATCCTTGGAGAGTCCACGCGAGAAGCTTGTTCACCTTCATGGGATCAGAAATTTTTTGTCCTTGATTCTCAAGACGATTGACAATATCTCAAAACGACTAAACATGTCGGTTATAGATTCTCTTGGTTTCATTTTGAAGGCTTCATATTGACCAAGGAGAATGTTAATTCTGGTCTCCTTTACTCGTTACGTCCCTTCATAGGTGATGTGTAATCTATCCCATACTTCTTTTGCTGTAACACAAGAAGATATTCTATTATATTCAGTTGGAGATAAAGCACAATATAAAGAGTAAATTGCTTTTGCATCGAGTGCTTGTCTCTTGTTTATCTCTTCCGAGACATTCCGCCGGCTTCAATAGTGTCTTTCCCTCTTTCGAGATTGATGCAAAGAAAGGAGTGATTCCTCTTTCCACAACGTCCCATTCCGGAGGATCCTTTGATCGAAGGAAAGCTTTCATCTTGTTCTTCCGGATGTTGTAATCCTTTCCATCGAAGTAGGGAGGTCTGGTATTGCTTTGCCCTTCCATCAGCCCCGGTGCTAGCATACTAGCCATGGATCTTTTACTCTGAAGTAAAACACTTCAAACAAAGTGAGAACACGGGCTCTGATACCAATTGATATTGCTAGTATGAGTACCTAGAGGGGGTGAATAGGTATACAACGAATTTTCTTGAAGATTGCACAATACTTTAGACAGTTAAAGAATTTGCAATAATTAAATATCAATCGTGAGACTGAGTAAGGGAAAGAGAGAATTGAACACTCGGTTTATAGTGGTTCAGCTTGATTCAAGCCTACGTCCACTCTTTCTCACCGACACCGATTGGCTGGATTCCACTATAATCAAAGAGCTGTTACAGTGTTGATCTTCCTTGAATTCTAGGTGTAGACGATCTACCACACTCTCTCAAGGTCTCGCCAAGTACAAACACTCTCTGTATACAATTTCGCTCGAACAGTCTCGACTAATAATCAAGGATCTTCAGACTCTGGAATTTTTCTATCAATCACACACTTAAAACAACTAGAACGACTTCCTTTTATACTCCTTCATGCCATCATAGCCGTTGGCACTTACCAAAGGAATTCCTCCAATCTACCCGTTGGACGGAATCAATCAAGAAGATCATCCGAGCTATTTAAGGAATCTGATGATAGCCCATCAATCCTGTTCGCCCATACAATCAGGATCTCGGTTTCCAAGAATAGAACATTCCAAGATTATTTCGCCGACCATCGGATCTTCAATCGATCTTAGATAAGAATTAAAGAATCCGAAATAATTATCCAACCAAAGAATCTTTTCCAGAGGATAGGATCGAATCCTCAACCATAAACCTCGGCTTTGGATTTCCTTCGTCACTTGTGGATTGGAAAGACGTCGGTGAGAACTTGAGTCTTGACTTAAGTCTTGAGTCTTGAGTCTTGAGTCTTAAGTCTTGAGTCTTGAGTCTTGGGTCTTGAGTCTCGGATCTTGAGTCTCGAGAATACAAAGTCTTCAGACTTTAAACTGACGGTCTCCGAACATCCAGACTTAGACTGATAGAAACGTTTTGTCAGCTTCAAAATATTCTGGAAAGATTTCTCCAACAGTGCACAGGGGTTGCGTTTTGATGGTTGGTTAGGTCAGATGAGTGTTGATTTCAAAGGGTGAACATTGAGAGATTGCAGTATGGTTCCTCTGTTTTCCAGATCCAAGGTCATGCTTTGACTAGGATTGATCTAGGGGGAAATAGCTGCGCAAATCGTAAGCTCGAATCCATCTTTTGCCAGAATCAACTGCTTCCTGCTCTTGAACAGTACAATGATATGTTGAAGTAGTTTCTAGTTTGAGGTGCTTTAGAATCAATGAAACACGAAGATACACTAAAATGGATGACAGAGTGCATCAAACAAGTGTATGAGAAACCTGGCATGAGACGAAGTAGAAATGCGGTATCCGATAGTGTCTTTGATTAATTAAAACAAGATTGTAAAGCAAGTCGGTTCTAGTTGAAGATATGGTTAATGGCTTTGTCTGTGGATGGTGGTGCATGGTGGCTGCATATAGCTTGTGGTTATGCACAGGTTACTTTTAATTTGAAGCTTGAATGTGTAGATTATGAAACTGGGTATCGGTTTACTTAATGATGCATGCTACATGCTGCTACATATTTTTTAGTATGATGCCATACTGTTGATTTCAGATGTTAAATATTTGAACAAAATTACGTTAGAGACAAATAGGGTTGAAAATTAGTATAATATAGTGATATTGACTCTCTATGTGCAGTCATAGTTCTGTGCTATAACCTATAAGTTCTCATCTGAGTACACCATGACAATGTCTCCTTTGATTGGACTTTCTCTTGAAGAAGAATTGGTTGACTCTTATTCTGTTTTTTCTCCTTTGATGTGCAGACTTTTCCCCCTTAGTGTAATTTCTTCATCCCGAGGAGAGACAGAAGTGTGCAAGTTTCTAGAGGTCCTCAGTTTACCGAGGAAGAAGGCTGCGGTCCTTGTTCATATTCTTTCACCGAAGTGCTCCCCTCTTTCTTTGCTCAAAAGGTGTCGATTGTCATACTTTGAATTTAGGTTCTTTTATTTCTATTTCTTATGTTTTTGTTCATTTTCCCCACTTACATATCTAGCTTGGTGTGCTCTTTCATGGGTTTATATAAATTGCATTTTAATTTATTTGTAGTGTCCCTTACTTTGTGATTTTAGTTAACATCATCTCTTTTCATTTTTCAAATATGTTTGTATTCATTTTATTGAAAGATGACAAGTTCATCAAAGGAAAAAGCATATTTGAGTCCTGAAGATATAGAAACTTTTTGTCGATTATGCATTGAACAAATTGAAAAAGGCAATCGTTCTGTGAGCAACAAAAGGGATGGATGGACGGATATAATTAACAAGTTTGAGGAGCTGAGGGGAAAAAGGTATGACAAAAATAAAATGAAGAACAAGTGGGATAATTTAAAGGAAGAGTGGAAAAAATGGAAGCAATTGGTTCAAAAAAAAAATGAGATTAGGATGGGATCCGAGGAAGAAAACCATTGACGCGAGTGATGAATGGTGGGAGAGAAAAATTCAGGTGTTTATTTAATCTTTTGTTACTTTTTGTTTTGTAAGTTTAACTTTTATAATATAACTTCTAAAAATATTTTATTATAATAGGCCAATCCTAAGCTTAGAGCATTTCGAACGAAAGGTATACATCTAGATATTGAAGCTTTGTTGGATCAAATGTTCCAGGGTATAGTTGCTACTGGAAGTGTTACCTGGAATCCTGCACAAGGTTTATGCAATAATGAGAATGTTGACACCACACAAGTTGATATTGGTGATTGTGCAGGATCTACTGATGATACTTTAGAGGGTAATGTAGGTGAAACAAATGCTCAACCAAATCAAAGTAAGAGCAATAAATGACGATAGAAAGTTCAATGAAGCAAGCTCGAGGAAAGAGAGGAAAATAATTGACCGGACCTAATAAGTTAGCATCACAAATTGACAGACTTTGTTAAGCTGTTGAGAGTAGGAGCAATGCAACATCGATTGCAAAGGAGTTTGATCCTTATAAAGAAATTGTGCAAACATTGGAGGCCATACCTGAGATTAAGCAAGACAGAAAGTTGTTCTTTTTTGCCCTCTCTCATTTTACTGAAAAGAAAGACAATAGGCAGATTTTTATAAACTTGGATGAAGATGAAGAAAAAGTTGAGTGGCTAAAGTATAAGTTGGAAGAGCATGATAGTCGCCATTAGGATATTAGTTATTTCTTTAAGCTCTTTTATATTAATCTATGTTGTAATGAGAGATTTATTTTCGGTTGCTAAATTGCACTACTTGTGAACTCTTCTTCTGATTATGTTTTAATGTGAAACACGTGTTTTTAGCTTATATTATTTTGATTTGGTGGGATTTGCATATATATTATGGAAAATAATTGTTCCATTGATAGATGATTATTCATAACTTTTCTTACTGTTTTATTACTTTAAACAGATATGGACGACTCCTAAAAGAGAAATCCATGAGAAAGAGGAAGAGGAATTCAATCAACTTGTGGAAATTACTCAAATCACAATCACTTATCAAGCAATATACAGTCAGAAAAAAACCTTGTAGGACATCATCATATACAAGATATGCATGGTTAGAAGAGTTGATGGACGAAGATGTTAATCCGATAAAGTGTTATCAAATGTTTAGGATGAATAAGATTGTATTTAATAATTTAATGCATGATTTAGTAACACGTTATGGTCTTCAAGGAACTAGAAATATTGATGTTAGAGAAATGCTTTGAATATTTCTTCATATTTTAGGACATGGTATAGGTAACAGGTTAACACAAGAGCGTTTTCAACGCTCTGGGGAAACTATAAGCAGATACTTTGGCTTAGTATTAGACAAAGTATGTGAAATGGGAAAAGATTTGATCCAGCCAGCTGATCGGCAATTTAGGGATGTTCCGTAGAAGATAAAAAATAATGGAAGGTTTTATCCATATTTTAAGGTATGTTTTGATTATTCAATAGAAAAAAGAACTAAATACAAATTTTGATAATATAATAATATTTGCATTTTTGTTTTAGGATTGTATTTGAGCTATTGATGGCACTCATATCCCAATGGTGTTACCTATAAAAGATCGATTCATTTTATTGGTCGAAAAGGTACAACGACTCAAAAAGTCTTAGCGGTGTGTAATTTTAATATGGAATTCACTTATGTTTGGGCTGGTTGGGAGGGTCAAGCCCATGATACTCGTATTTTCTATGAAGCTTTAGGGAGATGTGATATGCAATTTCCTCATTCTCCTCCAAATTTGTTAATTAATGGTTTTTTAACATTAATATGTATAAATATGGTATATGTTGATCAAATTTATATTATATTTTTGCAGGTAAATATTATTTAGTAGATGCTGGATATTCAAATTCGCCGGGTTATTTGGGACCATACAAAGAAGTTAGATATCATTTGCCAGAATTTCAACAATGTCCCATCCCTATAGGCTATCAAGAGGTATTCAATTGTGCTCATTCCTCGCTGCGATTGGAAATTGAGTGAGCTTTTGGTGTGTTGAAGAAGAAGTGGAAAATCCTAAAGTATATATCAAATTTCCCCTTTGAAAAGCAAGTAAAAGTTGTTATAGCAGCAATGACTTTATATAATTACATACGATGAGACGCTGCCAATGATAGACATTTTGCAAGAGCAGATTTGGATCCCAATGGATATTCAGTTGACCTTCATAATACAAATGAGGAGGCCGGTACCTCAAATGACAATTTATTTTCTGACATGACGCATTTACGAGATCAAATAGCAATGAGTTTAGTAAATACTTGAGGAGGATGTTTGTAATTTTCAATGAAGACCTATTTATTTCTTTGATGCATATGTAATCATGTTTATTAAAATGAAATTACTATTTCTTTTTGTTAATATATCTCTTTTATATATACATCTCGGTGCAAAAAAAAAGTCATTGAATTTGTTAATATATATATATATATATATATATATATATATATATCAATGCAAAATATATAAAAAAAGTCATTAAATTTGTTAATATATCTCTTTTATATATACATCTCGTGCAAATATATATATATAAAAATAGTCATCAAATTTGTTAATGTATCTCTTTTATATATACATCTCGGTGCAAAAATATAAAAAAAAAAAAATCACTATTTTTGTTTTCAATTTTAAAAAATAAAAAATGAAAGCTTAAATTAATTGTGCTAAAGGACTACACATATTTGATATGTGTTTACCAAACAGCATTTTCCCAAAGTTGTTTCTGAAGGTGCTTTTCAATTATAGTTTACCAAACAGTTTTTGCATTTCACCCAAGGCCTTTAAAGGCCTTTGCATTTCCTTAAAGGCTTTTCCCCAAAGCAGTTCCCAAATGCACCCAATGTATATGGCAAGCTGCTCATGAACTGACACTTCTGTTTTCTTGTCAGTTGCAATAATGATGCTTGCAATTGGACTCAATAACATCCGACGTCAGTAAAAATCAGTCATGGTCTTGATGGCTGCATGTGAGTATATGTTGAATAGGTTTCTCGATGAAAATGACTCGGGCGCGTGCCTCGTAATACTCATGAATGCCTACTTGTAAAAATGTGGAATTTCACTTTTACTTGGCTATCTGACAGCTTGGCTTTCTTCATGCAGGTGAACGTATCTGTTCACAGCTAAGTTGGAAGAGATGATTTATGTCCTTCAACAATTGGCACGACTTGTAATCCACAAAGAGAGAAAATGCGAGCTTCCTTTACATCCTCACTTGAGGAGAGGTTTAGGGGCAGGGGACGACTATAAACGATGCGCCCCAGCTTCTTGTTCTTCTCCCATCTTTTTGTGAACTTGTCACATCAAGGTGAGAGACTCCCACGAAGCATCTTGTTATGTGCAGGAGTAGCCTTGAATTATGGTTGTGACTGCTCTCATATGCATCATAGAGCCCGCTTTCCTCATCAATTAAATGTCATGCGAAGTGCATGGATATAGTTTTGAATATGAGCGTGTGGCATATCTTAGTCTAATGGCATTGGAATTTATTAGTGATGTAAACTTCATCATTTTGCATGCAAAATATCACTGCCTGCGAGTCTAGCCACCCTGGGAGGGACACCCATCATGTAAATCTTTAGTTTGATCTGTATCTGTCTTCATTCCACCATTTATTCAAGTAGTTTTTTCTTAGCCAAATTGCCTGAGGCCTATGCTTTTTTGAATCCAATCGTAGATTTTATGCCAATAATACCCCTTCTCTTTTTTCTCTTAGCCTTTGTTTGGCAAGCTGCTGTAAGTTTTCGATGAGATCTTTAATACTGTCCTAGACATGATTTATTCGAAAAAAAAAAATGGGAACAATGGATAAGATCGGATAAGTCTTACGGCATGAACATGAACCCTCGATTCAAACAATTCTTAGATAGCTGCAAAAAAATCTGACTCCCTCTTTCCTTTCCTCATTTGGATTCTTTTTCATTTATTGAAAAACCCTTTTAGAGTCATTTCAAAATAGGAAAGATTTTTTTTTTTTATGAAAGACTCGACTCTTATTCCAAATGAATTTCTGAAAATTCTTTTTGATTTTTGATTACGAGAAATCATTTTGTTTATTGGTGTCAAAATAGGATATGGGGTATAAAAATGGAGAATCTATTCTCTTTTTTTTTTCAACACAAATTAAATCACGAGCTTGTAATAGTAATATTCTTGATAATCTTAGGCTTACTTCTAAGCTCTGACAAATGAATGTATAGAAGATCTCAAAAGATTAACATCGTATGGAGTTCTTTAGTTTGTATTTTTTCACTTGAATACTCCCCTAGTGGAAAGAAGTACATCAGAAGTGCCTTTAAATTATGTACAATACTCACTTTAGTGTCATAATTTTTCATCAGCTCACTTTGGTGCCAAAATTGGAGAAAAATGATCACTTAAGTGCCTTCAATGAAAAATTCCAACTAGAGAAATTATGTGATTTTTATAATTAAAAATTTAATTTGATGTGACACTTTTTAGCATTGAAATGATCACTTTTTCATTAAGATTGGCATGGAAGTTATCATTTTTTTTAACAATGATTAACACTAAAGTGATTTTTTTTATGACGTCATAGGGTTTTTTTGGCACTAAAGTGATTATGGCATTGAAGCGATCACTTCTCACAACAATTGGCACTAAAATGATTGTCTTTATACAACAACTAGTGTTAAAGTAATCACTTTTTAACTTGCTACATAACGTCGTTTTGAGATTATATGCTGACTGGATATATCGACAAGCCACGTAAGATTGAGAAATTAATAAAATATTGCTTATATCGAAATCGGTACTTAAGTGATCGTTTTTTTTTTTTTTTTTTTTTTTTTTTTTTGGAAAGTGGTACTTAAGTGAGCTAATGAAAAGTTGTGGTACTAAAGTGAGCACCATACACAAGTTAAGATACTTTTGGTGTACTTCTCTCCTAGTGTGTATGTTGCTTTCTCTTGCTTAGTGATAACGACAAACATCTCGCTGCAACCACATACATTCAGATGCACTTGCTTTCACGCAATGCAAACTACATAACGTGCCGGTCGACATGCCAATAACGAATAAATTAACCTGAGTTCCGAGACATTGACTTATTCACTATTCCGCATGCAGGGAGCCTAGAGTAAGGGAGCTAGTGCAGGTGCACTTAAGGCTTATTACCGAAGAACTTGCTCTCGGAAAGTTTCAAGCCTTGGCCGGACCAGCTCCTCAATGACCTCGCTGTGCGCATCTGGGCTTTTTAATGGAGCTGTAGGTCATGATTTCTCCCCGTTTCTGGCCAGGTGTGCCCAGATCTGCATGCTGTACTGTGGTATCATGTGCGAATATGTATATTTTTCATGCTTTCGATTCAATGAGGGCATGGTTTTTTACTGGTTGCTCCATTGTCAGTAATCTATTTTTGTAGCTATTATGCTCCATTTTATATGTTCCACCGCTCAAAGATATTGAAATCTACGTTCATATAATCTGAACGCGCTCGAGTAGAGCACCCTTGACTGCACACAACTTTGAATATATGTCGTATACAGAAAGTTTGATGTAATGTGAAAGAATGGCGCTAAGTCTTGAGAGAGAATGTCATTCACATGACAGTTCATTTCCATGCTCCCTAGAATGATTCTGAAAGGTCCAATCTTTTTCCGTCTTCTATCATATCAATTCGTCAAACTACTGATTAAGCTAGGTAATCAGTTTTGGACTATGGGTTAATTCAATGGCGGCCACGACGCCTCTGTATCTGAGGGCAAGGCCCGCCTGGCCACCGGTGGGGCTGGGCTCGGAGTGAACGAGAAAATTGACCAAGGCGACATATCACAGCACTGCGGCCGCCACCACGATATGCATACTTTCCATCCCCGGCATCCTCTCGTTTCTTTTCTGTTGACTCGAATCTGTCGTTTCATATTCGTTGAATTGCGATGCGTCATTAGAACCAAACTCATGGATCTTTTTCTGCAGCGACTGTTTGGTACTTTTGAATGGTTGGTCAAACCTCCGATTGAATTTCACGGTTCAGTTCGAGAGATTGAAAGACCTGATCTGGGCTTTTTGTTTAATAAACTATGCTTTTCACCTAAAATTTGAGTTTCATTTTCAAAGGGATTAGTCGAGCCATTCACTCAACCACTCGCGTTCCATAGCATTCAAAAAGCCCAGATTAGTTGGTCGACTGCAATAATTCAGATGTTGCATGGTTTTTGAGGAATCCGAGTTATCGGAGATGCCAACTGCTTAGATGCCACCAGTAATGGAATTGGCACAACTGAAAAGTTTACAATTAAACTAATTTTTGGACAATTTAATGCCAACAACTTGGATTCCACCAACGATGAAATTTGCATAATTGAAAGGAATTGATACAATTGAAAATTTTAAGATTGAATTGGCTTGTGGATAATTTTTTCAAGTCATCTCTTAGTAGCATGAATTTGACTATACCTCTTGAGATGTCTATAACGTACACATGTTTTATGATGAATTTCACGATGGTCTGAAACACATTTTAAAACTCGGGGAAGCATTTGTACATTGGATAAGCACAAACTAATCTAGCTTAACAAAGATACAACACTTACCCATCTAATGAGCAATTTGCATATCCATCTACAGAGTTCTAACAGCAAAACATGGACAAGAAAGAACAATCCATAGGGCAACAACAACAACAACAAAACCTTGACTTAACACTAACATAAGATGCGGGAGTGCAATCTGAACGTGCTATTTGTTCTGTCATCTCGCAACATCAATCACATGTTCTGATTGAGCCTCGCCGCCGCCGCCATTGAGGCTGCAATCCCTGCAGGATGAGTATTCAAATTTGGGTCGTTCCTCATCTCAGCACCGGCCACACCCTCCGCATCTCGACGCGTCGCCGGCTTATCCGATGGCAACTTTGAAGTTGCATCCTGCAGGGGAATTGTGATCATACATTGTGCATACTTTGATCGATACAGGGCAAAACAATGATCAACAAGACAAAGAAGCTTGATTTGGAGATTATAGTTCCACGTGTGGATCAAAAGAAAGGTAAGGATTTAACATTAAGAGGAAGGTTCATTTTTTATTTAATCGCGGTGCCAATCGTGCTGATTAAATTGCAAGATAAATGGGAAGATTTTATGGTAATTATACCCCCAGAACGTCGGCCAATGTGGTCTTGTCCTCAGCTCTCGGAGTTCTAGCATTGAGAGTTGCGGCCGCCTGAGCAGCAGCAGCGACTCCGCCGGGAACTATGGTGGTGCGGCCCGTGGCTCTCACTTCTGCCGCCTGGATCGCGGCAGCGTCGCTCCATTCCACGGGCTTCTGCCCAGCTGTCAGAGCGGCGGCCTCGAGCGCCTCGCCGATGGTGATAGAACCAATGCCGTTTTTACCGGCGTCAGTCTGATAGATCGAGGATGGCGTCATTGTTGGGATCGGAGAACGCCGGTTGAATTGACTGACGACCTGCGAAACGATGATTCGACGTGCAAAATGCTGATATCATCTTATCGAAAGAAGAAAATAAAAAGAAAAAACAATGAGCATGATGTCAAACCTGTCCCCCGACGGACTCGGTTATTACGCGCCGGCCGGGAAGATCGGTCTCGGTGATGGTCACTCCATCTTTGCTGGCGACTTCCGTCACGTCGCCATGGCCCACGAGCCCGGCCCTCTCATTGCGCGCCGCCGCCGACTGCATGGCAGCGGCCGCGTGGCCCCTCTGGGTCCGGCCGAACATCTCGTTCTCCGCTGTTTGCATCATCGCCGCGTCCCTGGGCGTGACCGGCTTCTCCGCAAGCTCGCCGTCAACGGCAAAGATGTCACCATACCGGATGGCGTCCTCAGGGGTCCGCCTCGGCTGCTCTTGGCTCATCCTGTGAGTGAACTTTCTTGGAAGAACCTTACGATATGAAATACTTCTTTGTTTCTAACGCTGTATTCTGATTATATTCCTCTACGGTGGACAGAAGAAGAGAGATTTGGAGATACGGTGGGGATGGTTATATATACGTACGTACGTCGTTGCATGGGACAAGCGGGTCGAGACACGTGGCGGCTCCAGAGATCGGCATGATTACTGGTGCTCCTGGAATTGGGGAATTGGCAGTCAAATTGGTGGCTCGCAAGGGAGGATTGTCATACGATGATCAGGAGTTCAGGACAAGTGGTGATTACTGAGTGAATCCGATACCTTGTTCTTTCTAAAGATATGGAGGGAAAGACATGGCTATTAGGAAAATAAAACCGCCTAATACCCCAAAAAATCTCTAACTTTAGCTCTTATCCCAATTTTATCTTTTGTCTAGTAAAGAAACTCCAATTTTAGGTTATATCTCAATTCTATGCTAAATTTTTTTTATCTTATAAAAAACTTTCAACTTTAGGTTATGTCCCTATAATTCTGCCCTAAACTATTTTTTGTCTTATGAAAAACCTTAAACTATAGGTCTTGTTTCAATTGTACCATAATGTAAATTTTGCCTTAAAATTTTTACATTCTCATAAAAAAAACACAAAATTTTCTTTGAGTCACAAATATGCCCACATTAATCCTCCGTCAAAAATGTCATGTTAACAACTAAGAGATTGAAAACTCTCAAGCACAAGCTATTTGAGTGTCCCCAGCATGAGCTTTCCGACTGCGAGAGATGAAACATTCTCAAACACGATAGATCAAAGATTGAGTGCAAAATCACTAAGGGAAGTTTTGACAAAGTGTTAATGGAAAGTAGATTTGGAACTCAAGTAAAAGTTGGTGATCTTTTATGAGACAAAAAAATAAGAGTGAAATTGAAACTGGACCTAAAGCTAATATTTTTTATGAGAAAAAAAATTTATGGTAGAATCGGTACCGCATCTAAAGTTGAGTGATTTTTATGAGACAAAAAATTAGATATAATTGGATTGGACCTAAAGTTGGGAGCTTTTTTTGGGACAAAAAAATGTTTATGGTAGAGTTGAGACATCACCTAAAGCCGAGGTTTTTTATAAGACAAAATGTAAAATTGGGACAAAAGCTAAATTTTGAGGTTTTTAGGATATTAGGCCAAAATAAAACATTTAAAATAGATTGAATTGCTAAACAAGATAGGGCTGGATAAGTTTTCATTATTGATGAATTATACGACTAATCTTTCATAACTTGAAGCACTTTAAGCTCCGTCTGTTTCACAAGAAATGAATGATTTGGAAAATATTTTTAAGTAATAGCTTGTATCAATTGAAATGATTAATCAATGAAAGATATTTTCATTATCTACTACAGTTTACATCTAAATATTTTTGTTGGTGATAATAATAATTTTCGTTCATTCATTTTTGTAAAAGAAACAAATGATCGTTTTTAAAAAAATGTTTTCCAAATAATTTAATTTCTGCAAAACAAACTCATCACGATAGTTAATGCTTGATTGAATCTTGTTGAATTGTTTCTCCATAGACATTACTTAGGACATCATACTCTTTGAAGGCATGAAATGAATGATTCCAAGATCGTCTACTATTGCGGATCACATTTCTTGAACTCGGCATCTCTTCATTTTCCCCATTTCCGCTTCAGACTCCAAGAGCATTTTCAAAGTTGTACGCCATTAAAAAAATCACCAATTTTCTTACTATTAAATCCTTTCAACACTTAGCTGATTTAATCCATAATTTTAGCTAAACTCTCCTTACTTTTATCCTACCTCTCTCTTTCTCTGTCTACACACTTCCAACAATAACTTTCCAAACATAATTCTGCAAGAGCACTCCTTCTTGGTGCTGGCAAAAGAATAGTATGTCAAACTTGTTCCTACTTATTTCACTACTCTCTCTTCTCATCTTTCATTCTTTCATCATCAGATCTGAAATTTTGCCGTTCCACAATGGCCGAGAAGGCGAGTGGCGCCTCCTCCGGCCGAGCATCGGCATCTCGGCCATGCACATGCAGCTCCTCCACAACAACAAGGTCGTCGTGTTCGACAGGACAGACTTCGGCCCGTCGAACATCTCTCTCCCGGGTGGCCGCTGCCGGTACGACTCCAACGACACGGCCTTGAAAGTCGACTGCACTGCGCACTCGGTTTTGTACGACGTGGAGACGAACAGCTTCCATCCTCTCATGGTGCAAACCGACACATGGTGCTCATCGGGTGCCGTGAGTCCGGGTGGCTCTCTCGTTCAGACAGGAGGATTCAACGACGGCGATCATGCGGTACGCATATTTACCCCGTGCAATGCCGATTCATGTGATTGGGTCGAGTATCCTGGTTACTTATCTCGACGTAGATGGTACGCGACTAATCAAATTCTGCCGGATGGCCGAATTATCATCATTGGCGGGAGGAGGGAGTTTAACTATGAGTTCTACCCGAAGAACGAAGACCCTTATTCTGCTTCTTCGGGGTCTTTTTGGCTTCAATTTCTACTGGAAACCAGAGATGAGAGTGAGAACAATCTGTACCCTTTTGTTCACCTTCTTCCTGATGGAAATCTCTTCATCTTCGCCAATACAAGGTCCATATCTCTAGATTACAACCGCAACAGAGTGGTGAAAGAGTTTCCTCCGATCCCCATTAGCGATCCGCGAAACTATCCTAGCTCGGGCTCGTCGGTCTTGCTTCCTATTGACGAGAACAGGGCCATTGAAGCGGAAATCATGATTTGCGGCGGTGCACCGAGAGGTGCGTTCGCAGAAGCGGGCCGAGGCAATTTCGTGAGAGCAAGTTCTTCATGCGGGAGGCTTAGGGTTTCGGATGAAAACCCTAGATGGGTAATGGAAAACATGCCGATTGCTAGGGTCATGGGTGATATGCTTCTTCTAGCCACTGGAGACGTCGTCATCATCAACGGCGTGGAACGCGGCACCGCCGGCTGGGAGCTCGGCCAATCGCCGGTGACTAGACCAGTCATTTACCGGCCGAACGGGAGCCCGGATTGGAGATTTTCGGTCATGTCGGCTTCTCCAAAACCGAGACTCTACCACTCGTCAGCGATTTTGCTAGCGGATGGGAGAGTATTAGTCGGAGGAAGCAACCCGCATAGATACTACAACTTCACCGATGTGGAATATCCCACTGACTTAAGCTTAGAGGCCTTCTCGCCGCCTTATCTATCGATCGAGCACAAACCATTTCGGCCTCAAATTTCATCCGTGAACGAGATTCTGATGCTCGGGCAACCCTTCTCGCTCACCTTCTTCGTGCCCCTGTACTTGTCCGAGAACTTGCTATCCGTCAGGATCGTCGCTCCTTCGTTCACCACGCATTCACTGGCGATGAACCAGAGAATGGTGGTGCTCAAGCTGGTCGGGGTGTCGCGCTTGACGCCGATTCGTATCAATTGACTGCGGTCGGGCCATCAACGGCTGAAATCGGGCCGCCGGGCTATTACATGTTGTTTGTGGTGCATGCTGGTATACCAAGTTGGGGGAGTTGGGTGAAGATACAGTGAAAGTGGGTTGGGATGATGTTTTGGTTTTGCATCAAATAACAATTTCAGGCCTGAGAGAGTGATGTGTCCTTAGAATGGTGTAATGTTATTAAAGAAGATTGTGTTCAACGGGAAATTGCAAAAAAAAAGGGCATTTTCCTTTACAAAATTCATTTACTAAGCGTTGTGGTGAAAACACCCTTCCTCTCACATTATTCTCTAATTTTCGTTACGGTTCGGATTTTGCCTAATTTATGAGATTAGCGATTTGTAATTATTAATCCAGAACTTGCTTGTCTAAAGAGGGCTTTCTCGTCATGAAAGATAGTTGGGCATTTTTTTTATAGTACTAAATTATGGTCTAAATTGAGTCGCCTCATTACATGCTATTTTAACAAGTCATTTTTTATATTGGCCATTTTGCAAGTAATTTTTTATGGTAATATCAAGACTAGTTCACAAAATTAATATACCGAGTAATACAACAGTCTGTAATTATGTTCAAGCAATTCACTTGAAAAGCCTGCCGTATCATTTACTAAATCAAATCCGTAAGTTCGTCTATGTCTAGCGTGTTTTCTTTTCTTCTTTTTAGAACAGAAACCGCAACTATGAAAATCGAGAAAGGAAGGAAACAGACTGTTATGGGTTAACATGCATGTAAGGTGTGGAGAGAAAATTATCCAGGTTTCATTAAAGAATTAAATTTTCCTCTATCCTTAATCGGGGAATCACCCAGTGTAAACTTGACTAGAAATTTACATGGGCAATGCCATAATTGTAATCCGATAACCATAAGTCTCGGTTCTTCCAATTAGGACGCATCAATTGCTCATTTTCAGGTAAAAAAAAAAAATAAAACACACTATATATAAGATGTAGAAGCCTCCTTCCCCTAGGTAAATTATTCGTATGTACTATTCTCTCTCTCTATATATATAATATATACAATATATATACAATATATATATATGTATATATATATATATTATGACCTTGAGACCTTCGAAAACATTAATGTTTTTTTCATTTTCTGGTACAGAACACCGACATGCACTTGACCGTAATAAAGTGCAATGTGCAAGGCCAGTGTGCACATAGACTTGTTCTAAGGTTAAAAGTCAAAAGGTAGTACCGTGTTCATACTTAGCATATAGAAAATTTGGCAAGAGAGGCAATTATTTTATGGGATCAAAGATAGATATTTCCTTAAACTTGCGGTGACCTATATGCTTTAGTGGCTAAGCAATTAATTAAATCAAAGGGAGCTTTCCAAGCAAGAACGAACTGCATGACAACTCCCCCAAAAGTTTCTAGATGATGATGGACAATTCGATCTTTTCCCCCACCCTCCTCCTCCTCCCGCGTTAGGTGGACCATCTTTTGATTTCGTGGAATTCTCTTAACAAAATTTGAATCTATAGATCGAACGCAATAACAACCATTGATTTTGTGGGAGCTATAAAGAGGAATGCAGCAAGGCTTACCACAAAAGATCATTCAACGAAATTGTTTTAACGATTGAGAATAAGGGGCTCACATGGGAAAATCTAATATATAGAGAGAAAAGATAACCATAAATGAACTAAAAAAGATGTGAGGATTTTGATGGTGATATCATTGGAGGCTGATGTAGCTAACTTTAGAGATGACTTGTGTAAGGGATTGGATAGTAATTGACATTGCCTAAGGCAATGGACCGTCATCCAATTGCAATCGATATGCTTCCCCAATTTCTTCTGCTAATACAACAGCTATATGGTGGCGGTTGTCCATCTGCGCGCTTCGTTGGAAAAATCATCGGAGACATTGCCTACTCGATTCCAAATGAATTAAAATTCTACGAAAAAAAATGGCTTTAAGTGCAATCACCGTCGTGAGATCCTAATCCAAACCAAGCTCCTTCTGTTCAATTCCTTACTCATAGCTTACCCTCTTTTCTGCATTACATTTATGTTTCATTCCAAGGAAAACTGTTAGTAGAGAATAGCATTTCCCCTCGAAATTCACATGCATTGACAAGAAAGGAAAGCAAAAGTAAAGGGGATAAAGCTGAAATAAGACAATTTCGAGTGGGGAAACTTTTTACCTTTCTCGAAGTTTGGGGAACAGTGTGAGAACGGAAAGATTCGGGGTCGTCGTGATATCAGGGTCAATCTCCAATGAACTTTCTATGAATTGATGCCAAAAGTAAGAATTTAGTTTCGGCAATTGACTATAAAGCAAATTTCAATTTTTTGTTTCCTTTTTAACCAATTCCTTGTAGCAAATATACAAACACAACAGCAAGCTAAATTCAACAAGAAGGTGTTCGGTTCTCCAGCTTGGGGCACTCAATTTTTAGCTGCATCATCGTTTGCCAACTTTTCCTCTAGGTACAATTAGGATTTTTTTGTTGTGATAGGCCCCTCGATTTATTTGATTTGTGCAATTATAGAGCAGATGTGAGCTTTGCATCTCGAAACTAATGCGACACAATTTGACTTTCTTAGCAATATATAGAAAAGTCAAAGGGGTGCGGGATGTTAGTGAGGCGGCGGAGGGGTGGGTGCCAGCCCTCCGCCACAAGCGAATTAAGGACTTTTATTGAAGGTCCGGTGACCATTAAATGATGGACTCTTGAATTAAGGATCAACGAACCATTGTCACCGCTGTGCATTGGTCCAAGCCGTGGTTGGAATTGACTCTCCTAGGGTGTGTTTAATAATGTTCTTGTCCAAAAATTATTTTTGTCCAAAAATTGTTCCAAAAAACATAAATAGAAAAAAACTATTTTTGTTTCCAATGAACAATTTTTTAACAAAAAAAACATGTTAGGTAACCGCACAAAATTTCTGTCCCTGAAATAGAAAAAGAACAAAAACACGTTTGGTAAACATGTATAATTTTTTTGTTTATTTTAATTTTTTATATTTTAATTTTAATTTTCTTTTTTTTTTTCTCTTTAACGATTGCCGACCATCGTTGTGGCCAGTGACCAATTGGGAGACGTTCGGCGAGCTCGCCGAAGGCTAGCCTCTCCCAAGCGGCATGAGGTCGACCTCGCCCTAGCCTGGCGAGGCTCAGCCTCGTGTCGCCGGCTGGGGAGGCCGACCTCGCCTAGCCACTAGCGAGGCTCGGCCTACTGGTCCACCGCTAGGCGACGCCATCTTGGAGGTGGCCTGGCGAGGCTCAGCCTTGCCGGGGACCAGTGACACTTTGGTGAGGTCATCGGCTCTTGACGGTTGGTCGCCAGCCATGGCTTTGGTCGCCGATCGGCCAAAGAAAAAAGAAGAAGAAAAAAGAGAAAAAAAGAAATAAGTTTTGTGTTTTTATTCTTTTGTTTTTTCAAAAAGTGTTTTTGGGAATAAGAAATAAGTTTTTGCTCTTTTTTTGTTGCCCAAAACAAAAGAACAGAAATTATGTTTCGGAGAAAAAAAAACACAAACAAATAGATCCTTAACGGGGGCTTGGGTCGGGTTTGGACGAGGACTAGTATACTTTCACCTCGTCACAAGTAAAAGTGGGTTGTCTTCCGTTGGAGGGGATGTTGGTGACTACGCTTCAACAGTTGTTGCACCAGGCTCTTGCAGCACTTTACAACAGTTCATACGAAAATTACTCGACCGAACTTCAAGGTGTTTTAGTTTTAAAAACATGTCCCGCCGAATAAATGTGCTCCAATTATAGCATGATTAGAACAGTCAGCACCAAACAAACTCTTAACAATAATTCATTACATGCGAGACCATTGACTTTGTTACATTAATAGAAAAAGAAAAAAAACGACGGATTTGAACGTTTCCCTATTATTGTCATGGCATCGAACGCGTCGAATATGCAAAGATCAACATTAACACAAGTGAAAAAAGAAAGAGAAACGTGTTCATTAATTTACTAGATAACATTATAGTTCTGCCTCTACATGCTTACGTTGTCACACTGTTGCAACACACATATTGGTTATGCCAGTAAAAACTTATAGATTTGATGTCACATTCAATAAATGATTTATAACACATGTATATGATGTACTCAATGTGTGCGGGCCAACCCTTTGAGCGAAATGCAATAAAAAAAAAAAAACAAAAGTCATGGACTTACCCAATCGTCTTCACTCCATAAATACTATGAAATCACCCAATGGATGTTTTCGACATCTAAGGTCGCGGACCAATCATAAAATCCTATTCAATAAGTAAAACACATTGGGTAACATGTCAATTATTTTATTTTAAAATTTTTTATTTCTTTTGTTAATGTCACACTCTTACTTTCAGGCTTCCTAAAAAAATTTAACATTTCATCAACTCAAATCAACGGGCAAAATTCCGTCATTTTTTTTTTCCTTCAATAAAACAAGAAAATCCACATCGGTTAATTTGGCACATTGTCATCATTGTTTTGTGAGGATGGGGACGTGAAATCGATGCTCCGCGGACACGTGGACGACTCCGATTTCCCCTCCGCACCTCTCCATTTGGCACGCTACCGTTAAAAAAAAAAAAAAAATCAAGGGGGGGAAAAAGGAAAATCAGAAAGCCACGCGGAGCCCGGCCATTGGCCGACGGCCGCGATGGGGAGGAGAAGGAAAAATCTAAAACGACGCGCAGGGGGAACGGGTGGGGGCCGTCGGCTCCCAGTCCCTGTTTCGTAAATACCCTCGAAGTCGAGGCCCCTTCATGTACCGCCCGTCGTGCACACACGCGCACGCGAAGGCAGCTCCGCTAAGTTTTCCCTCCCTCTCTAGCTCTCCTCCCCCGCGGCTCCTTGACTCCGCCCAATTTCCACACGCAGTAGAGAGAGAGAAGAGAGAGAGAGAGAGAGAGAGAAAGTAGAGATGGAGAACTGCGCGTGACGGTGCGGGGGAGGGTGATCGAGTGATCGAGTGATCGAGTGATCGCGGGAAGCGAGCGATTCTAGAGAGAGAGAGAGAGAGAGAGAGAGAGAGAGAGAGAGATTGAGGGAGTCGTGTTTGGAGGGGGTGGGAGCAGATGAAGCACATTTTCAAGAAGCTCCACTTGGGCCACAACCACGACCCGGGCCGATCCAACGAGCCCCCGCCGCCCGCGCCGTCGCCGACGCCCGCCCCGCCCCCGATCAGCGGCCGCCCGCCGGCCAGGGCGCCGGGAACGCCCCGCCGAGCCCCTCGGGCTCCCCGGGGCCCCGGCGGCCGCTCCGGCGGTTTCGGCGGCTCCCGCGGCTCCCGCGGCGGGCGATCGGTCCGGGGACTACATAACGTCGGAGGAGGACTTCCAGATGCAGCTGGCGCTCGCGATGAGCGTGTCCAACTCGGAGTTCCGCGGGGAGGATCCGGAGAACGATCAGATCCGCGCCGCGACCTGGTTGAGCTTGGGCGGGCATCCGAAGGGCGATGCGGGGAGGAAGAAGGATGAGGTCTCGGCGGAGACGCAGTCCAGGCAGTACTGGGTGAGTTTGGCGGTGTAATTGTCGCTGCTTGGTGCGTGAATTTGGTGGATGAGCTTGAATTAGGGGGTTTTACTAGGGATTTTATAATTCTTTTGTTTGATATGCTCGGATGTTGTAATTTTTATGTTTGGGATTTAATTGATTGCTCACTGATATGGATAAGATGATACTGATGCTTATATGGATCAATACTTGGGGAGTCTTCTTTCCATTTCTGAATTGGGTAAAACTTAGGTCTTGTTGAACCCTTCATTCTGCTTCCGGTGCTGGCATTCATCTAGCGATTGTGCTCAGTCTTGTTAGAGAGGCATGCATATTCATGAAATCTAACTCGCATGATAAGGGGAATCAGAAAGAGCTCATTGTTTCCTCTTCATCTGACTCTGTTTTTCTTAGGTTTCTAAATTTATTTGAATGGTGTATCTACTCAGTGTGTTACATGTGCTGAATTGCTGGTAGCGTGTATGTGTACGGGCTGTGGGGTTATGACTTTCAATTGGTTTCCTTCTGGTGGTGATTCTGAATGGTATTACCCATATGATTCAACTGGAAGACTCAGAATGGATTTAATATAACAATTTTGTATGACTTTTTTTTCCCGGTGGGGATGAGTTTGTAGCACCTTCACATGGCGTGTAGCTGCAATGACTAGTGTTTCTTCCTTGGATATGTTCCTTTCAACATCTTCGAGGTTAATAAATTTTTCTATATCTTCAATGGTACTGTTATCTTATTTTTTGGCTAGACAAACCCATCTCAGCTGTTTGTAAGATCCCCTTAATATAGAATTGGATAGGTTCCTGTTATTCTTTTAAATTGCTTGATTTTCCATTTGCCAATCTTGGAATCCATAAAACTTCTGTCAATCCTTCAGTCACACAACTGGCACTAAGATCCTTCAGTCACACAACTGGCACTAAGAAAGTACTCCAACTTTCTCATGCCACTATTCTGCATTTGTTTACACAATGCTTCTTTATGGTTTGCCGGTGATTAGACTAATTTTAAAACTACTCTTCCCGTATCTAGAGATTGCAGTGTATGTTCTATATTGCATTTAAGCCTTGTAAGAAGTGCCTAATTGGTTTCTGTTCATGGTTTTTGTGATGCGTTACTGGTCAGTACACCCTCTTGTGAGAGGTGATCGGTTACGTTCTTCTTACTTTGGTTACTGTTATTTACTTGACACGTCTAACGCTAATGGGTGTGCTCCTTGGGGCTGGGTGCACGATTGAAATTCTGGAAAATGACTTATCATGCTTAGCTCTTGCTAAAATTCGTGATCGATTGATGCCACCACATAATAAAATTGATTGATGTCTCTATAAATCTTATAATGCTAACTAAGTTTTGAAGAAATGTATGGTCCTTATCTATTATAGAATAGAACACTGCACTTTCTATAACCTAATTGGGCTTGTGGAGTCATAGAAAATTTGGTCAAATATGCCTATCTCTTCATTAGTGTTGTAACGTATGTTGTGCTGCTGTTTCTTTGTAATTTCCAGAAACAGAGGAAGGATAGTTACATCATCACTGGTCATCCCAGACATATGCTTCAAAATGCATGTCAACTATAAATAGTGAACTAAGTGAGTCTACTAGTTAAGTACCTCTTCTTTGACAAGTGGTGTATCCCGTTCTATTTCTTATATGACAAACTGTAATGTCACATAACCTAGGTTACTACGGGTATGGCATCATTAAACATCTTGATATGCTTCATGCTTGGTTTTGTTCTGCAGCCATTACTTGTATGTCGGGCTTCTTGGTTTCTGCCATTTTAAAATAAACCAAATGCGCTTTGATGCAGGAATATAATGTGATTGATTATGAGGAGAAAGTGGTGGATGGATTTTATGATGCATATGGCATCTCCACTGAGTCAAGACTTCAAGGGAAAATGCCTTCTCTAACTGATCTGGAGACTAACCCTGGGAGTTCTGGCTTTGAAGCTATAATAGTTAATCGCAGAATTGATCATGCTCTTGAAGAGTTGATGCAAGTTGCTCACTGTATAGGATTGGACTGTCCTGCTACTGAGGTTACTGTTTTGGTTCAAAGGCTTGCTGAACTGGTAACAGGACATATGGGTGGCTCAGTGAAGGATGCTAACATTATGTTGGCTGGGTGGATGGAGAGGAGCACAGAGTTGAGGACATCTCTTCAGACGAGTGTGTTGCCAATTGGGTCCATAAATGTTGGCCTTTCAAGACATCGTGCTTTGCTTTTCAAGGTTAGCTTTTACCACATCTAAATTGGGCTTTAGCAGTTTGTGCTTGTCATCTTCTGATAGTGGAGCTTGGGGCAATTGGTTGATGTCATATTTGAAGTTTAAGTTTTGTGATCTTCTTTAGTCATGGCACAAAATACAATACGTTCAAAGTGTTCTGGATAATTGATGATCTACTATCATGAATAATGAGAAAAAGATTCAGTTTCCTGAAGTGATAAATTTTATTATGTGAAGGTCTTAGCAGACAGTATAAATTTGGCTTGCCGACTGGTGAAAGGTAGCCATTACACTGGCGTGGAGGATGATGCTGTAAACTTGATAAAGTTGGACGATGAAAGGTGCTGGTTGGCTCTTCTTCTCTTATGTTATTGTAATCATATAATTACTTACTGTGGTGCTTTCTAGATTTTCTTTTGGTCACTGATTGTCAGTATCTTTTTCCTTATGATGGGTTTGAAAGGGGCATACTTCTGTGCAAATGAATTTTTATCTCCATGGTTGCTAAGATATCAAGCTTCCCCGAGGATGTGGCAATTTAATTTGCACATGTAATAATCAACTCGAGTTTCTGAAGATTCTGGAATTATGTTAAACTATGCACATGCTTATACTTTCATTTATCTTAGTCGTAAATGCCTTTGTTGCTAAGAGAGAATAGATCATATTTCCTGGCATTAAGAGGATACCTGCCTATTATGAATAAGCAACTGTCATGGATTTCTGAGATGAATTTGTCTGTGCTACCTTCTATTATGCAGGCGAGATATCTAGTGGGTCCTCCTTTCGCTTATTACTGTTACTTTTGAATTTAGCAGAAATAACTACTGTGTGTGCATATATTTTGTATTTCTTCCAATAGGAGCTCTATGATGTTTATCATTGCTTAATTTCTCTTTTGTAGCTTCTTGTCATTGGCTTTGTTGGAGAGATGAGAGCATTTCTTATTTTACTGTTTTTAAGTTTGTAGACCAATATATAGTACAACTTAATTAAAATTTTTGTGTCCCTTAGGCTGCAATTTAATGTGTCCTGGTTGCAATACTGTGCTTACTTTATGGTTTTCCATCCTTGGGAGAATTGAGATGCAAAGGCAATGGAGCTTCCTGTTCATTTAAAAAACTATATGTACTTCATTCTGTTGTAAACATTTTCCAAATTAAAATTCACGAACATCTCCCGTTAAGGAAGATAAAAAAAAACTGACATATATCTGCATTTTTTACGTGGATGTTAATTAGTTGAGGTTATGATTTCTTGATCACGGCCAGTTAATGTGATCATCAAGTTGCAGCACTTATACTTCAATGTATAAAGCATTTATCTCTCAGGGCCTTCCCTTCCCTTTTATATATAGTCTTTTAATCTTTAAATTTTAATTCACTCGAGCTTGAAATGCACAGACCTTGTAATATGTGATATAGCATAATACTAACGTTGATGGTTTTCATTTTCTCTACCATGGGGATTTCATATGTGTGTTTTTGATTCAGGGAGTTTCTGGTTGATCTCATGGCTGCCCCTGGGACGCTTATACCAGCTGATTATTTGAGTGTCAAAGATAATACGCCTTACAATGCGAAAATTAGTAAACTTCCATCTTTTCAGTCGCCTAATGACTTCGGAGTTGTTCGTTCGAGGCTAAAGCCTTTTGGTGGCGAAGGAAGCAGCCAAAGTTCAGTGATGGAAACTTATGCTTATGTAGATAGAAAATCAAGCTCTAAAACAGCAGAATCCTTCCCTCCTTTTGCATTTGATAGTCATGATCCTGGTGTTGGTTCTTCCAGAGTATCTGGTGGTGCAGCTCAACGGTTGAATATAAATGTGGCCCCACAGAGCAAAAATAATAGTTCAGAGGACCCCACAAATCTTTTTGCAGATCTCAATCCTTTTGCAATCAAAGACTCTGGCAAAGCCCCAGTGGGAGGCAACGGCACAGAAATCAAAATCAATGAGACGCCAAGACAGAAAAATAACCCTGCTCCTGGTCGGCCTCCTGTTCCATTGATGCCAACAAAACGGCATCCTCTCAATGAAGTACCAAGAAAGAAAGAATATGGTTTTAAGGAAGGTCTGTTCCCAAGAAATAATCGCGAACCTAATCCTTATGATGTGTCATCATCCATTGGCAGCTGTACAACTGATAAAGTCAATCCAGACGGTTTTAAGTTACCTAATAATTTGAAGCAGTCCACTCAAGAGAGTAGTGGCGCCAAGTTGTCAAACAAGTCAAATCAGTTGATCAAACAGAGCAGTCACTGGAATCCTTTCAGTGATAATAGTCCAATGTTGGGATTTGGCACAGGTCAGTTTGATATGATGCCTCGTGAAGAGCGCTTGAATGCACAAGTCAGGGAAGACCCTCTTAGGACTCGGGAGAATTTGCAAGATGGCATAGCAGACTCTAAAAGAGGACGCGATCGACATGAAATTGGTTTTCTTGATCCAAAAAAGTGCACTAATGACAGATTCATGAACACAAACTTGATGTCCAGGGATTCAGAAAGCCCAAGCTCATCAATTGATAGTATTACAAATAAAGTTGATCAAGTGCTTGATGATGTTGATGTTGGTGATGAGATTCAGTGGGAACATTTGGTCATTGGTGAAAGAATTGGACTAGGTATTGCTTTTGATCAAGTCCCTGATTGGATAGATTCTTTTCATATCCTTATGCAGGTCCATATATTAGCTAAAAGAGAACAGGACTCATGGATACAAATATGTTGATCCTGTTGCTGCATTTTTATGACATTTGTTTAGTATCATGAGATATGCTTTAGTACTATTGTAGTGCCTATTATGCTCATGCTAGCTAGCCATGTAACCAGAGATGAAGTGCATGTCATCTGAGAAAAGTTTTATATAGCAATCCAAATGTAAGCATAATTGCAGTAGTTATTATAGAATGGACAGCAGTTTTTTCTTACTGAATTGCATTTTCTGTTTATCATGTTACAATTTTGTGTTCTTCTGAACAGGTTCTTATGGAGAGGTCTATCATGCTGACTGGAATGGCACGGTCAGTTTCAAATATTTCTGAATTCTCACAAATTAAGAATAGGCATGGGATTACTTACTTAAAGAGGTTCTTTATTTTTAGAAGTATGACTTCTATTTGTTTGAATTTATGGAATGTGCATATCCATTGGCTCCTTATATATGACTGCTTTGAAGCAAATGATCGTCCTTGAGTATGACAATTGGTCTTTGGGTCAAAAGAAATGACATTTAGTCCTGCTTCAGTGTTCTTCTTTTGCACTAATGTTTTAGATTTATAAACTAAGCAGCTAGCATTGAATAGTGACATCAGATATAGTATCAAAATCTGGCATTTCAACCTAAGTTGTAAAAAAAAAGCACCAGAATTGGTACCTTGACATATATTCATGACTTGTTTGACTGGTTTCAACCATAATAACTAATTGCCCATTGCTCATTCATGGCCTTGTCTTGCTACTCTCTCTTTTGTATTTTGGATAAGCCAAATGGACTTTTACCTTTGGCTCCCTTGCTACTCTTTTATTAGGTGCTGTCAAGATTCTTTTTTTATGTTAGCTCTTCGGATGTAATCAAATCCTTACTGTGAAGACTGAAGAAGTTAATAAAAATAGTCACAATGAATATACTGTTGCAAAGTCTATTTTTGTACTCTGCTAATTTGCAACTCAATCGAACCCCATCCATGTGGTAGAAGCACTTTAAACGATGGGTTGTTTAGGGTTTGTTGTCTTATGTTCGTATACTTACGTATTAAGAAATGGGAAGAGAACAGCAGATGACTCGTTTTTTCTTGTTAACATCTTCAAAAGATCTGTATGCATTTACTATCAGTATTTGGCAATTTAGACGTTACCTTTTGCAAAATACTTGGTGGTCATGTGTTTTTAGTGTTTAAAATTTTATGATATGCCATGAAACATAAGTTAAAATGCATTTTCAACTCTTAACATCTTGCTCAACTTCCTCGTTCTGCAGGAGGTGGCTGTGAAGAAATTTTTGGATCAGGATTTCTCAGGTGCTGCTTTGGATGAGTTCAGACGAGAAGTAAGCAATAGATAGGTCTTTGATTTGTGCTTTTCATCTTCTGGTTCCTTTTCTTTTTGGACCAAAATCCTCCAGCTTTATTCGGAACTCAAAAATTGTAAAGAATAAAATTTGGAAGAACATTGTAAAGAAAAGAATAGCACAGTCGTTTGCTATACATGATGAATTCGCAATTTGCTTTTCTGTTGCTTTGTTAGTTTTGGCACAGAGTTGCCGATTTGATCTGCTTGGTGCTGTGAATAACATTGAGACATTCAATTAATGTTCTTTGCATAAGATCTGAATGGCACACAAAGTCTGATAGGTGAAAGCAAAGAAGAGAGACTATGTCACACTCGAGTTTAATTATGTGTATCTATATGTATTTTTGGAAAGATAATGAATTAGTGTGTTCAGTAATTGTTTGTGTTTTTCGTGAGAATAAAACTGAAGATGAGCAAGATATGCTTTTCCAGTATAGCCGGCTACAGTAAGATAAATTCCTATCCACATTTTTTTTTTTTTTTGGGCGCTTCTGTGCCAAGGTTGCAGATAATGCATAGACAATGTCATCAGAATGCCATTCTTTTCATGGATTCCAATCTGTCCACATCTAACTAAATGGTTGTGTTCATCAATTAATTTGTTTGTTTAATTTGCTTAATTAGCAAGAAAAGAAAGGAGGACTAATTAGAGCAATGAGTCAAGAAATGGTTTTCCAATATATCCAGGAAGATAACTGACCATGCATCTTGTTCATCTGTTCCAAGGTGCGGATAATGCGTAGACTGCGTCATCCAAATGTCGTTCTTTTCATGGGTGCTGTGACCCGTCCTCCACATCTGTCTATCATTACTGAGTTTCTCCCAAGGTACAATGTTTTGTACTTTAAAATATTTTGGTAGGATGGCGACATCAATTGTTTCTGGGGGATGCAGCTCATTTATCTGCTGTTAAAAGGGTGTTATTATTTTGATGGCATGTGACAATCTCATTTTGCTGTCTGATTTTTACTGTTGTTTACTTCTCCAGGGGAAGCTTGTACAGAATTATACATCGTCCTCAGTGTCATATTGATGAGAGACGTAGGATAAAAATGGCTCTTGATGTGGTATGAAATAATTGGTCTCCCTTCTCTTTGGTGTTGGAGATATAGAGATTTCTTTTTCTGAAATTGATATAAGTGCTTGTGCAAATTTTACAGGCAAGGGGAATGAATTGCTTGCACACAAGCGTCCCAACAATTGTTCATCGAGATCTGAAATCACCAAATCTTCTCGTTGACAAAAACTGGAATGTCAAAGTATGTGAAATTTACCAATGTTGCATGACACTTTTTTGACTCCTTTAAATAATGAATCAAGCTATTCTCTTGCCTGCATTTCATTTATCTATCTCCTAGGTGCTACAAATGTCTTGCTTCGTCTTTTTCTCTTCCTCTTGAGTATTCCATTCCCTCACTGGGGGAGCACCTCAGATATGATTGTTAATTGACTAATATTTGCTGATTCTGGAACAAGTTTTATTTCTCGTGGACTCTTGACTTTTCATTCTCACTCTTCACTGCCATCCATGTACTTACATCTGAACAGTGATGTGGATGATTCTTGATTAACCGAACTTGCTGATGTGATGCAATTTCCATCGGAAATGTGCTCTGAGCTTGATGTAATTGATGATCAAAGTGCTGCAGTATAATATTGTTTGCATCCACACTAAATTCTACCATTGTCCAGGTCTGCGATTTTGGGTTGTCACGTTTGAAGCACAATACTTTCTTGTCATCCAAGTCTACTGCTGGAACGGTAAATATGCAAGCTTTCTGGAAAATCGTTCTTGAAGAGTTTGCAAGGATGGAGAGAGAGTTATTTAACTATTTTAGAAATAGAGAAAGACATTTGAATGGTTTCTACTAATAGTTTTCATTGTAGTTAAATGGACAATTAGCAACTATAGAGAAAATGAAGAGAAAACAATGGGAAACTTCATTTTTGGTGATTTGGGAAGTAAACTTCTTCTCCGGTACAAATCTTGAACAGCCAGACAAGCAAGTATATAACATTTCAGCTTGAGAAACTAAAAAAACATTTTGCCAGAGCATTACCAAACAATGCACTAGGAGTCTTGAGACTCTTTTTCCAGATTTATTTTTATACGAGGATTGCAAAGAAACCATTCCTGATGTTTCTCAAGATTTTGAGCTGGTCCTAATGTGAAGTTCTTGATTGTGTCAGCCTGAGTGGATGGCGCCAGAAGTTCTCCGCAATGAACCATCGAATGAAAAGTGAGTTGTGCATTTCTAAGCTAGCTTCAATTATTTTCTCTGGGCTTGCTTTCTTGAGCTCCTGTCACTTGGATTTTGCAACAGTCAAGCCTAAATGACTTCAGTTTTGACATGAGCATGCTCTGATCGTATGTTGTAATGATAATATTTGGCCTTGTTTTTCTAAATGACTTCTGGTTGAGTGAATGTGTATGTTGATTGTATGTTGATGCTCAAAGACTAGGATACAGAAATTTGGGAAGATGGGACTTTATTTGATCAGACTCTCTTCTTGGGTGTGACTGTCAGGGAAAAACAGTTCCATAAGAGAACTATATAATAAATTTTATTCATTCTCTCTATCTGCTGATATCGCAAGTGGTGCTAAAAATGGTATAGTTAACCACGGTGCATCCTTGTCATAAACTTGAGCTTTAGAAGAAGCAAGTAATTATTCAATGTCTCCTGGGTTGTGCAGATGTGACGTCTACAGTTTTGGAGTCATTCTTTGGGAGCTTGCCACATTGAGATTGCCTTGGACTGGGATGAACCCAATGCAAGTTGTAGGTGCCGTAGGTTTTCAAAATCGCCGCCTCGAGATCCCCAAAGAAGTTGATCCCTTGGTTGGGAAGATCATTTGGGAATGTTGGCAGACGTAAGAAAATTTTGAGCGCAGATAACATGAGCATGCAAAGGTTATTCTGTTGAACTATTTTCTCATCATTTGCTGATGTCATCTTACAGGGAGCCAAACTTGCGGCCCTCTTTTGCAGAGCTCTGTGTAGCTCTCAAGTCCTTGCAGCGGCTTATGATTCCTTCTCACTTGGACCAACCAAATGGACATCTGGCGCGGGACCAGCAAAACTCTTCTCTTCCCCTGGAGATTCAAGTAAATTCAACACCTTGAAACATCTTCACCGAGTGAACAAGAAGTTCATGGCATCACTTCACTGCTATGGTGGCATTAATCAATTCATGATAAATGTATACTAGAGGAAGAAAGAAGGAAAGCCTTGTAGGAGAAAGGTTTCATGCTGTACAGTAATCTTTCTGCTCCTGCAGAGAAAGACTGCAGGTGTCATTTTGTACAGTTCTGCATCCGCAGTTTCTTTTTGGAGGGAGGGATTGAGGATGTGATGTACAAGTGTATATACCTCTTTAAAGACAAGGGGAAGCTGTTACTATGAAGTACATGTCTCTTGCAATATAGGTTTCTGATCGAGGATTGGATGTAACTGAGGAATAATTTGTTCGGCGTGAGTTTGTATAAAGTGGTTTGCCCGATTTTCTCTCCTTATGCCATCTGATGAGTGCTGCTTGCATATCTGCTTATTAATCACGGGGTATTGAGGACATTAATCCATTGAGATTTATGATCATAATGATTCACTATTTTAACCCTATGCAGGAGAGAAATGATGAATGTGACCGGATTGCCGCCATGAATTAGGATTGCCGCCAGAGTGAATTAATGCATATCTCGGTCATTAGACAATGGCTTGTCTCTGCCTAATTTTAGAACACGACTCTTTTTTTATCAAGTTCAACTCTACTGAGATTATAATGAAATTCCTTGCATGTTAGGCAAATGGAACAACCTTCGTACATAGATGAGAATGCCAGTTTGCATTGGGGTGTTGCCAATGCATTGACCGCGGCTACTAGTATTATTCATTTCCTTAATCATCTTCTCCGCACAATTTTGTTTTTAAGCAGTTTAGAGTTCTGGAGAAGAACATTATCGTAACTCTCTTCCAACCTCTACAATGTTGTGTATGCATACATAATAGTGCAGTATTTCTAATCTCTACTCTCTGCACTCATTAACAAGGAATAGCCAAAGCCCTTCCATGAAATCCTCCTCCGAAACTCTTCCACATGCCTCTGTCTTGAGCTACTTACAAATCAATTGTCTCCTTTTGTATACTGACTTAGTGGCTATTACACGAAAGACAAATCCAACGACGCATTCTCTCTCTTTGCTCCAGAATCAAAAGTAGTCGGTCCCAATTCCCTTGGGATCTGTTGTTCCATCGAAATCTTTATCACTGACATTTATCTAGTACATGTACATGAATGGAAGCTTTTGTTTCGACCAATGACCTAAGCGTTGCTCAGATGAAAATGCCAATTATTTGACTTGCACAGGTAGGCCATTCTCTCCAGCCATAATAAGCAAGCAAGGACGTTGGAATATCTCCAGCTTTGAGTTTTCACCCAATTAAAAGAGTAACTTCGTCCAGAAGCCCAAAAATGGAAATGCAGCAATTAGAAGCCGCACCAGCAATGGCGTTTCCCTTACCCTTCCTATCCTACTAAACTTTCCTTTCTTCGACTGCTTCGACTGCTTCGATGGCACGTATGGCTTTCGACTCCTTTCACTCTTAGGAACCTCTCGTGTCCCTGCTTTTCATCGAGTTCATCCCATCCACCAAATCTCGGCCTACCTCCGCTGCCTGCCTTGCTATATGAACCATCCGTTGTTGCCCACGACTGATAAGCATTCCTCCCATTGGCAGAACCATTTTCTTGTCTCCCTCTGCTTTTTCGGCCTTCGCTGCTGGGATTCACAAATGGTTTTTTCTTGGTTTTAGCCCGGGTGCGAGGTTTCCAGCTATCTCTTTCGCTCATCCCTCCCCACACTTTCTCAAATGCCAGGGAAAGCAATGTCTGTCCCAATGGAACTGCTAAGGCCATTATGAACGCATTTGGACCAGTGCCTAGGAGCAATGATATGGCAATGGCCGGAAACATCCACCCAAATGCCCGTAAAACCTGCAGTCAGTGAAAATTCAGCTCCAATAGCAAACTTCTCAAAGAATTTGACAAAACACACATGAGAACCGATGAAACTCACACCTGAAGATTCAGAAAAACAGAACAAGTGCACTATTCCAGCTAAAAGCGGCGCATCGTGAGAATCACTCAAAGTTTGCTTGGATCCTTTATCAAGGGTTCATAGACCAATTGATACTAACACTAACCATTACTATGATCCTAAGCTGACATTTCCCAGGTCGCCATTGAACAAGCAGGACTAGTTATACGCTCAAAGGACTGCTAAATTCATGAAAGATAATAAGAAAAACAACTCTTAAAGTTTTCATTCGGTTCGACTGAAAGGCACAGAAAGCACAACAAAGAAGCCAGAACGCGATGATCCACAGGCCATTCAACCCTACTCTGCCGAAAATGCCTCCAGATTATCTTCTTTGAATACATGACAACCCAACTTCTCCTCAGTCTCAGCATGAAGTTTCCAGCCAAAACTCCACCCGGCAAGGATGAAGTTTCACCGAAGAGCGCGATCGAATACCCCAACAAAAACCAGCTCCAGCAATCTCAAAATCAGTTCTTTCGCAAAGCACATCAAATCAGAACAGACCACAAGCCAAAAGGGAAAAAGCCATCAAACGCTTCCAAACGCAATCGATCAACGAGTTACTCGTGCGATCACCAAGCGAGAATTGGCCGCAACGCGATTACCTTGAAACCCCAAAACTCCTCGTCCCCGTCGGACCCAAGCCGTCGTCCTTCATCGTCGTCGTACCCAGACCACCAAACCCTCTGCTTCCTCGCGCCGTCGAACCCGAACGCGCCGCCGCCGCCGTCGTCGGCGTCGTAATCGTCGTCGAACTCACTGCCGAGGCCGAACGCGGAGCGTCCGCCGGGGACGGGCTCGGCATTGGAGTCCCGTCGGGGAAGAGCGCCGGCGGAAGGGCGCCGCGAGAAGCGGAGGAGGTTGGTGGAGCCGGAGTGCGACGGCGAAGAAGAAGTGTGGAAGAGACTAGTGGTGGCGGTGGTGGTGGTGGTGGTCGGAAATGGATGAAGAAGATGGCTTCTCATTTGTTCAGTGGTTGTGCTCCACTAGTTGCATTTGGATAGATATTCTTCTCCATTTTTCCAATTTTTTCGGATTTAGATTTCGGCCATTTTTGCCAAAAAAAAAATAAAAGAAAATTTCAAAAAAAGCATGAAGGGCCTTAGTTTTCTCAAATAAAAGTCTAAAATAAATATTATTTCAAATAAAAATATGAACCAATAAAATTATTTTATTGATGATTTTATGAACCTATCGAGATCTGCAAGTGGGGTTAGTTCATCTTTATATGTTGATATATAGTTAGGAGGCCGTATTGCCTTTCAAAATTACTATCCAATTGTTAAGGGTAAGACTCTAGGGAGAATTAGTCAAAAAAACTACTTGACTTGATGTGTTTATGGATAACCTAAAGTTAAGCATGCATGGAAGCTACACCGAAGGGATACACATGAGTGGTCGAGGTGAAAGCAGTATATTGCTATCAATCTCCCATCGACATTGTAATACTAGTACTCTCCATGCTAGATTTGATGAAGAGTAGTCATACTAGTAAATGATTAGAGGTTTTTACTTACAAAGTCATGAACTCACTCCTTATTTTTTAGACTTGTAGGCATGAAAACATCATGTCAGTTTTGGAAGCCACAATCACGTTAGAAAAGATAGGAGTTTCCCCTGACAAAACTTATATGTTAGAGAAATAGGACTCCCCTGAACTATTGTAATAGAAATTAATGTGTTAAACCTATAGTTTGTTGTTTGAAAACATGGACAAAACGAGTCCCATAGAAATAGGTTTTGTAAATGAACTATTGTAATATAAATTAACGTGTTATGTGTGATATATGTTTATAATTCTTTTTTATATTCAAACATAAGTAAAATGTCTATTATATTATATTATATTGAGATGTTCTATCAATAGCATTAATAGTAATTTCAATTTAAAACTTTTATTGCTTATTATTTGTTTGAAAATTTCAAGTGGATGTTATATATTCATGTTTACATTTCCACATGAGCATGATAACAAGATAAAAAGAATCGATCAACAATGATATGGTGTTATGAATATTAAAGATAGATAATCTAATTCCATCGTCCCATCATGAAAATAATCTTTCTTGCTCATGATCCTAGAGATATAAAAAATAAGAAAAAAAATTATCAATCGTTGGGGTTGTGACACTTAAAAACTTTAAAGTAATATTCATTTTGGATTTTTATTTGAAAAAATTATAAAAATTTTAAATAAAAACTTGAAGTGGACATTATTTCAAATAATGGTTTGAAGTTGTCAAACCGTTTTAAATAAGAGCATAAAATGATCTAAATTATATCAAATAAAGACTTTTGGTTAGTTAGTGATTATTTCAACTATTAAAGATGGTTATTTTAATAAAAAAATTATAAATATATTTTGTTGATTTTTTTTTTTTTTTTTTCTATTTTATTTTTCTCTTCCTTCCCTGACCATTGCTTGCATCACCTAGGCATTAAGTGACCCCTCACCTAGGTTGTGCAGGGGAGGGTCACCACCCCCCTTAATGCTAGCAAGGCGGCCCTAGCTTGAGTCTAGTGACATCTACCATTGTTATTAAAGGGAAGAGGAAAAAGAAAAAAAAAAGGGAAAAAAGGGAAAAAAAAGGTAAAGTTTTTTAAACATTGAAAGACGAATATGCCCTTAGACGAGCAAGATCATGGCCTTTTTCTAAACTAAACGACTACTTAAGGTCTTTATTTAAGAAAATAATGACATTTTAGACTTCTTTTTTAAACAAACTCCATTTTAAGTCATTGTTTTAAAAAAAATGTCCCCTCGCCCCAACCCCCCGTGATTGTTTGAATTTTTCCTCACAAGCTAAAAATTTCTTGAGGGAACTAAATGAAATCAGCAACCGACTAACCCAAATTCGCGATTTCGACTTCTCTTGTTCGCTTCTAGTGGTACTTTTAAGAGCACCATTGCAGGCGACATGCTACTGAGGAAACGAGGTGAACTTCGATTACCAACCCATCATCATGATCTTGTCACGTCGAATCAGTACTAAATTATTCGACATATCATTCGATTGTACTTAAGTTTTCCTTCCGATTCCTTCTCCTTTACGAATCTTCTGATGCTGCAGGAACAGTTACGTGCTTGAGCTCTCAATGCAGTAGAGTTTATAATGCTTTCAAGAAGTTGTCGTCGAATCAGCCTCCTCCTCCATGGCACGGTGCAAATGCCGGTATTTCCTCTTTCGTTGAAGCTACGCACGAAGATTCAAGAAAACTTAACGATGTGGGAAAATCGGTCGAGGGCATCTGCAGTATCTTGAGAAAGGGTCCTTGGGGACCTTCCGTGGAGAGTGCCCTTTCGATGCTCGACGAAATTCCGAAACCAGAATTGGTCATCGGGGTCTTGAGGAGAATGGAGGACTTCGATCTAGCTCTACGTTTCTTTCGCTGGGTCGAGACGAAAACTGACCGAGCTCATTGCCCGGAGGCATACAACGCGCTCCTCATGGTAATTGCGAGGACGAGAAAGTTTGATAGAATGGAAGAGATATTAGAAGAAATGAGTCTTGCCGGATTCAGTCCATCTAACGGTGCATGTGTCGAGTTAATCTCGATTTGTGTGAAGTCGCGGAAGCCCAGAGAAGCTTTTCAGCTGATTCAGATGATGAGGAAGTTCAACTTCCGGCCTGCATTTTCAGCGTATACCACCTTGATTGGTGCTCTTTCTGCAGTTCAGGAGTCTGATCTCATGCTTACTCTCCTTCACGAAATGCAAGACCTGGGTTATGAAGTGAGCTTACATTTGTTTACAACCATTATCCGTGCATTTGCAAGGGAGGGCCGAGTCGATGCTGCCCTTTCTCTGTTGGATGAAATGAAGAGCAACTCTTTTCAAGCTGACATTGTTCTGTACAATGTCTGCATTGACTGCTTTGGTAAGGTTGGTAAGGTGGATATGGCATGGAAATTCTTTCATGAAATGAAAGTTCATGGTATAATGCCTGATGACGTGACATATACCAGTATGATAGCAGTCCTCTGCAAGGTGAATAGATTGGATGAAGCTGTGGAGTTATTTGAAATGATGGATCGCATCCGGGATGTCCCCTGTGTTTATGCCTATAATACATTGATCATGGGTTATGGATCAGCTGGGAAGTTTGAGGAAGCATACAGTTTACTTGAGAGACAGAAGGCAAAAGGGTGCATTCCAGGCGTGATAGCATATAATGGCATTCTTACTTGCCTAGGGAGGAAGGGTAGGGTGGAAGAGGCATTGAGGATTTTTCATGAGATGAAAAAAGATGCGGCTCCTAATCTTATAACATATAATGTCCTGATAGACATGCTTTGCAGGGCAGGGAAACTTGAAGCTGCATCTGAAGTTAGGGATGCCATGAAGGAAGCTGGGTTGTTTCCTAATGTAATAACAGTTAACATAATGGTTGATCGCCTCTGTAAGGCTGAAAAGCTTGATGAGGCTTGTTCTATATTTGATGAAATGGATCGTATGGTCTGTACCCCTAATGCGTTTACATTTTGTTCGCTAATTGATGGCTTAGGAAGACATGGCAGAGTTGATGATGCCTATAGGCTTTACGAGAAGATGCTCGATTCAGGTCATGTTCCAGATGCAGTTGTTTTTACCTCCCTCATTAAGAACTTCTTCAAGTCTGGCAGGAAGGAGGATGGACACAAGATATACAAGGAAATGGTCCGGAGGGGCTGTTCTCCTGATCTGACACTTTTTAATACCTACATGGATTGTGTGTTTAAAGCTGGTGAGACAGAGAAAGGAAGGTCTTTATTTGAGGAAATAAAAGCTCAGGGATTTACTCCAGATGCAACGAGTTATTCTGTTTTGATACATGGCCTTGTGAAAGCGGGTTTTGCCAATGAAACCTATCAATTGTTCTATGCAATGAAGGAGCAAGGGTGTGTTCTTGATACCCGTGCTTACAACACTGTGATTGATGGATTCTGCAAGTCAGGTAAGGTTAACAAAGCTTATCAGCTACTGGAGGAAATGAAGTCCAAGGGTCACCAGCCCACAGTTGTTACCTATGGCTCTGTCATTGATGGGCTTGCCAAGATTGATAGGCTTGATGAGGCATACATGCTTTTTGAAGAGGCTAAAGCGCAAGGAGTGGAGTTAAATGTTGTAATTTATAGCAGTCTTATTGATGGCTTTGGTAAAGTGGGTAGAATCGATGAAGCATACTTAATCATGGAAGAGCTGTTGCAAAATGGTTTGACTCCCAATGTTTACACTTGGAATTGTTTACTTGATGCGTTGGTGAAAGCTGAGGAAATAGATGAAGCCCTAGTTTGCTTTCAATCCATGAAAGACCAAAACTGCGATCTCAACCATTTCACTTACAGCATTATCATAAATGGTCTCTGCAAAGTTAGAAAATTCAACAAAGCCTTTGTGTTTTGGCAGGAGATGCAGAAGAAAGGTCTGAAGCCAAATACATTGACCTACACGACTATGATATCAGGACTTGCAAAAGCTGGGAACGTTGTGGATGCTAATGGGCTATTTGAGAGATTTAAGGCTAGCGGCGGCATACCTGATTCTGCCACTTGTAATGCCATAATAGAAGGGTTAAGCAGTGCAAATAGGGCAATGGATGCATACTCACTATTTGAGGAAACTAGGTTAAAGGGTCATAAGATTCATACAAAAACATGTGTGGTTCTTTTAGATGCATTACATAAGGCTGAATGTCTTGAGCAGGCAGCAATCGTCGGTGCTGTTTTGAGAGAAATAGCAAAGTCTCAACATGCTTCTAAACACTGGTAACATGTTATAAGTTCATCCCATTGCATCCTTGAGTGCCACCATGCAAAGAATAGGACTGATTACTGGGACCATGGACATTGCCAAGTCTGAGGACTCGTACCTGTTCCAGGTGTCTCTTCCTGGGGTGAGAAGAGATCGATGTAAGTTCATACGAGCAAAGTTAATCTATGCTAACAGCTTTGTATTTTTCCAGGTTTAACTTGGTTTTTAATGGGCTCGGAGGGTTTAATTTCTGTGTTCTGCAATGTGACAAAACTGTAGTGCAAAACTTCCATTTTGTGATATATCTCTTGTTTTAAGGAAGTGAGCTCATTTTGATCTGCTGGTTCTTGCTCTGATATGAGCCATTTGACCGTTTGACCTGCAAGTTATGCTTGGGTGTCAATGACTATTTCTTAAGAGAAAGGATTTGCAGATTTAACAACCTTGTTAGTTTTCTGCTCTAGTGATGGCAATTATGTGCCCAAGAGACAGGATTTTCGCAAGATATCTTTTTCTTTATGGTACTTTTCCTTTTTCCTATGAAAATTGATCCAACACGATATCTGTGTTGATGTACTAATTAATCCTTGAAAACTTGGTCTTGATTGCTGCAGCATTCAGTTGTGAACTTGACGTGAATGGTGAGGTTGTGATCTCAGGAATGATCGTGACGGGTGAGAAGATGATCCACAGGCTAGGGGAAGTATTTTGTTAGGAAGACAGAAAACCTATATCAGCCCGGCCCCTTCTCTCTATCCTTTCAGCTGCCCGGCCCCATTGATCCCGTGCAGTCGAACTTGAACTTTGGCAGAGATGCGATTTTCGAGGGAGTCGTGAAGAAGCAGATGAATGATTGATCTGGAAGCTCGGATTTCATAGTAGATGTTGGCTTGATGATGGAAGAATTGTTTGTGTTTTAGGAGCTTGTTAAGGGAGGCTCCACTTATGCTTTGAAAGATGCAAACTTCCTTAACCGCATATCTGCTGCTCTTTCTGTGTTGTCGTTCATCGTGTTAATTACCAACAATTTTCTCTTGAAGTACTGGATACTCCAGTTATTTCCTTAATTGAATATGTTGCCTTTCACAGAAAATCGGATTGCACAAAGAGATTTCATCTGGTTTTGATCAGAGGTTAAGTCTTTCTATAACATGGCTTTTTTTGGTTGCATGGACGGGTCTTAACTGAGAATTGGCTCCAATCACTGTTCAGAATAGGGTTTGAGTCAACCTGTTTAGGACTTGGTAGGTGCTTAGGGTAACTAGGATTGCCTCTTACTAATACATAAATATGTCCTGGAGAAGTTCTTGATTCATCAAGCGACTTTCTGATATATAGAGGACTAGCCATGAATTTGATTTTGGCGTGCCTAAATGCATCAAGCAATTGCAGTGGAGAGACTGAGTAGAGGTGGATGACATTAAATCAAGCGAAAAGAAGTGAATGCAGAATCAATCCCCTCTTTCTTTATGGAAAGCAGATACCGGTCGACAGTAACTTCTATATTAAGCAATAAATATTTCAATTTCTACCGAAAAAGAAAATATGGCCAGTCCCCAGGAAGAATCAAAACCGATTGGTTCCGGTCCCAGTTCCATTTTTCTAGAACTGGGGACTGCCAGCTCGGCTCCCAGTTCAGGGCAGGAAGCGATCACCTCTGGTCTAAACTAGTCAAACAGCATATGAGTTGATATAAGCTTAGGGCAATCAGGACTGGTCATTGACAAGTATGCGCTGCACATGATTATTGGTGATGGATGGAGTATCTTATTAGTCTTATAGAGTGAATAATGAGAACATAACACCCAGGTCAATCAAAATTTTCTCTTTAACCTGTAAAAGGTGAGGCTCAAGCTACCAACTCTTTTTAGCTATTCTTGTCAATCCTGTGACATCAGAAACTTCACTTATTTCCAGTGAGGCATGACCATACTGATCACCATATCTACAATCACAAAGGACAAGATCCATGGATTCCAATTTGTTTCAATGTACACAACAAAGGCGATGTGGAAGTTTTAACAGTATGATACTTGCCATTGCATATTTTCACAAGATAATGTAATGTAGGGTAATTTATCTCACTCTATCAACGAGATAGAATGATATGAACTACAACAGAACACCAATGTTATATGATTGTTATCAGAAAATGAAATTAGGACAAATCTAATGGTTGGAAAATCAGTGTGATATCCAACTCTATTGTGCCTCTAAGAAAACCTTTTATGTGAAGTCTCAGTATAACCCCTTTGTTAGAATTTCTTTTTTTCTTTTTTTTTGGTCGGTCCCTTTTTTAGAACTTAATAAGTAGACAATTAGATCTCCCCATAAGAGTAACCACTATTTCAATTACAGACGATCTTACACACATTTATCCTAATCGATTGCAAGAAAGACTAGTATAAATTACTCTGTAGATAAGCACATCTAAGTTCTTATGAGGAAAAAGTAAGAGGCATCTTTCTGGAAGCATGTCGGGACTACACACAGTAGATCAAAGTCTGCTTTGAGAGATTTTATCACTATGCACAGTTGCCGTCAACAAATACAGAGATATGCTGAAATAGAACATCGTGTGAAACTAGTTAGGGTCCAAAAGCTGAAATACAGCTATTTCAATTATTCAGAACTTGAAAGAACATTCCATTGAGGTCATGAATAAAACTAGCAAAGCAAATCCCCTTCACCTCGAAATGGTTACTCAGGTAAGCACATCCAGACTCTAGCTTAAAAAAAGAGCTATGAAGGGGAAACAAACAAATGGGTGTATTGGTTCTACACAAAGCCAATTGACTCCACCATGATCCGACTGATGTGGACTCATTTTTTAATACAAGCAGCATGTTAGCACGCTGTATACCTTTCAGATTGTTAGAACCCAGGTGCCTAAATTACCAAGCCTTTTCCCGGATTAGAGCATCAGCATAAGTTGATCCGAATGAGACAGGCAGCAAGAACCTCCGAGAATCCTCAAGCCAAGGACAGGGTAAATAAACTCTTAAGTTCTTGAATCTCTTCAATCCTTTCCACAACACCTACACTCAAATACATCATGGTGATGGATAAAGATTGTTATACCAAACTTCCAATCCTTCTAATTTAAATATTAACACACCAAAAGGAAAAAATAATTTTCGGTGAGGTGAGCAGCAATATCTTGGTAAACGTTTAGTAATATGATACAACTTAGAGTGAACTTAGACAGTTTTCCATGTATTAGCACCAATTTAAGGAGGAAAACAGATTTTAGTAAATAAAGCTAACATGTGGTAACTCTGAGCAAACTTAACTGTGCAAGTCAGAGTGCATTCACAAAATCGAAATTTCAGTGAGTTATGTGAAAATATAGCCAATCAAGACAAATGAACTGAGTGCTATCCTACTTTAAATTCGAAATTACCTTTTGTATCTCTTCTTAGAACCACACGGGCACATTGCATTTCGGCTGATCTGTCCACTCTTAGCCAGATTAGACCTAGCAACATCTAATGGTGTTGAGCCCATTAGTTTTTGAACCTGTAATACGGAAACCACAGGTCATACTATTTCTCAGAAATCCTGCGTAAGGTAAACAGCCAAAGAAAAATGAAAGGAAAAAGTCGCTATAATTCAACTGATAAAAGGTAGCGTTTAATGCAAAATAGTTAGAAGAGATGACAAAATCAAATCACTAAACTGCAAGGCAAAGATCCAACAAAAAACAAAGATCTGCAGCGGAGTATCCCCTCCTTTTTTTTCCCTACTTAAAAATCAATTAAATACACTCAAATAGAAGGTGAGGTTCGCTTGAAAGATGTCTCATTGTTTAGGTTGTCCAGCAAAAAAGTTTGAAAGGTATAAGTATTAAGATCACGCAATCATGAATACTTGTCTCATCTACAAAAACAAATATTCTTGACGTGGGACTCATTAATCCTCTCTCTCCATGATGAATCAGCTCAAGGCCTACCAACTGAGTTTTTTTTTTTTTTTTTTTTTTTTTTTTTTTTTTGGCAATTTACCAAAACAAAACCTAAAGAATACTCTCAAATATTAGGTGAAGCCCTCTCAAAACGCTCAAAATTGTGGGAATATAGATTTAATGAGCCCATTGCACCCAGTCCAAAAGAGCCAACCTCAAACACACACAATTGTTAAGCTACAGAATTAATGAGCCCATACCCAATCCAAAATACACAGAGAATTGTGGTTATTCATTTGCCATCATATGCATGATAACTGACCTCAAAGTTAAGTTTTGTAAAGTTACAGGTGCGAAAAACACAGTCCATAATTGTGAGCATAGCTGTACTTCTCAAGTAAGCAGGGGTAGGTAGTGAAGAGGCATATGAGGTCTTAAAGCATTCATCCAAACCATTACCACTCAATTACAAGTCCATCTCTCAAAGCCTCTTTGACCAATAACAGATGTTGAGGAACAGAAAATCATTTACCTCAGCAAGGCTCTTTGGCATTGGTTTTCCTTCTTCCTTCAACTTCATTAACTTATTTTCTGCTTCCTTTGCCCAAGTGAATTTCGCAAGTGCATTCTCTACATCTGCTATCGAACAGTTGCAATTCTTTGCTGCTTCTTGTTTTTGATTAGTTTGGAGATGCTGAAAATCATCATCTAAGGTCATATTAGGGTGAGGTAGTTATCCACATAGTAAGTGTTTGCATGTCATCGTATGTAAATTTTGTCCATGTGTTGATTATTGCTTTAATGAAAAATACAGAAAAGGTCATGGCACACAATCAAAGCATCTGTCTATAGGGTAACGTATGACTATGTAGCATGGAAAAAACATGGCAAGTCTTGAACTCGGCATTTGAACTCCAAATTTTGGATCCACGTTAGTCCTTCAAGGATTGCACCAGCCTATTAAAATAAATTCTCATACGGTCACATGCTATAAACAATCACCTTCAAAAGACGAAGCATTTTTCTGCAAAACAAACCATACTATACAGATGGTCATCTACATTTTGTAGGAACCATTCTCATCTTTTCTTCCTAAAACCGTATGAGAATCTACCTAGACAGACAAGTACACGAACCTGAAACCTCAAAATAGACAGATCAACCATTCCCGAACTCCATTTCTCCACAACCCCTTATGCTTTTGCAATCTTTCTTTCCCTTTTGAACTACTGCCATGAACATGATTCGCCCTCATATCATCTTCTCACCAAATAAAAGTGTAACCATTCCACGTCACATATAACTATCCATATACGTAAATTCCGTCTCTTTCGAGCATCAATTAATTCAAGCACTCAAAAACAAAACGCGACCAGGACCAACCTCCCCAGAAGGATCCAAACCTCCTAGATATCGGAGAATCGCCTCCTGCTTCTCGAAAGCATCAGCAAACGTCGCTTCGCTGCTCCGCCCGACCATGTATTTCTTGAATGTTCCCAACCTCCTCGCGTTCTTCATCTGGTCGGCAAAACCTTCCCAACAAAAAATAAAATAAAATAAAATAAAATAAAATAAAATAAAAGACTCCCACCCATCACCACCATCGCCACAGCCACTATCGAAACACTGGCGGACGAAAAAACCAAAAAAAAAAAAAAAGCTTTCTCAAGCTCAACCGAATTCAAATGCACGAAGAAGGCCCGCGGCGGCGGCGGCGGAGCTTACGGAGAAGCGTGAACGATTCGGCGGCGACCGGGGCTTCTTCCGGAGACGTCTTCTTCCCGGCGAAGACTCCTTTGATCTTGTCCATCCACGAGTTCTGGAGCATTGCCGTGGAGGAGATGGAGCGGCGGGACAGCGGTGGAACCGAGCGTTGCGCATTGTAGCGGCCGAGACCGAAGACAGAGCTCTCGAGGAGTGCTCTTACACTTCGCAGAGAACGCATGGTCCCCCCCTCTCTCTCTCTCTCTCTCTCTCTCTTCTTTCTCTCTCTAGGTTTAAGCTCCGGGGTTTCTCTGCTAGAAGAAGACGGACGACGGCGAATTCCCCGAAACGCCCAAGGTTGAAGAAGACGATTAGCAGGCTTTAGCTAATATTTTCCTTTTCTTGAAGGGTGGGGGCCCAATATGTACACGTGGCAACTAATTAATGGATAAATCGACAACAGAGATTATTCACAGATTTTGATCTAATCTCAGCTATAAATTTTTAATTTACTGGATCAATTTGATCATTAAACTTTAGCACAATATATATAATATGATTCGTGCGCTTTCAATTTGTTCAATATAATTTATGAATTTTTTATACATATTTAAACTCTAAGAAAATATTTCATGTTTTCTTTCTATTAAAGATTGAAAATAAGATTATATATTTTCATATAATTCAAGAATTAGTTTGAATATATATAAAAAATTTAAGAATCATGTTAAACAAATTAAAAGTTCAAGAACTATGTTGAATAAAGTTCAAGAACTATGAACTCAAAAGAGACTTCTCAGACAGATCACAGAAAGCCAGTGGCCAAGTTCAGCTCATCACATCATGCGCTAGTCGAAAATCACATCTGACATTGAACTCGGCAAATGGAATGTTTCTAACATCTTTTGACAAGTGTTATGACAGTACAAGCCGCACCACGTCAGGCAACTAAACGGGTTAGGAATATCAGAGCCGATGATGGATCGGCTGGACTCACATCCAAAACAGCACGACGGTCGCCAGGATCGCATGAACAAATAATGGAGCGATCCCCACCTTATCTAAGCAAAACGAGCGCCCATGTCGACGGCGTAAATGCGCAAATCCTAAAACCACCTCTCACACTCCACACAAGTATGTATGAACTAGTAAAACACACGCACACGCAGACAGGTGCACAACCTAAAGATCAGCCAGAAGCCTACACAAAGCACACCAAAATGACCAGGAGTCCGAAACCATAGTCACGTCAGATCAGATTCGACATCCTCCTTCTGTGACGGCAAAGTGTCGCCCCCACATTCGGATCCGAAGACGTCACCATCTTGCTTCGCGTCAAGGAAGTGGGTTTTGAATCCAGGCCAACACATTTGGGACTCTCGGTTGGGAGAGCCTTTGGTTCCGCATACCGCGATTTTCTGTTTGACTTCTCTAGCGTCGCTTTCAAGTGCGGATCTGAATAGCTGAAGGACTGAGAACCTGAAAACTGGATCGAGCCTCTCGTCACCGATCTCCAGCTTTTTGTTCTCCCGACGATGTCTCTTTCTGAAGCACTCTGCCTCTGGCGGCTCGCTGCCGTGGAGGTCATGAACCGAGGCAGAGAATTGCATCTCATTTGCTTGACGACTTTGGCAGATGCCGGTGGAGTCCTGAGCACTTCCTTTAAATCCTTGGGGCTTGTGGGTTTCTCAACATCTTCAACAGGATCATATGTGGATGAGAAGAGCTTTTTGTTCTCGCTTAGAAGAAATTCGGCTTTCAGCAACTGATCTGTGACGATCTGAGACTCTTCCTCGGCTTCTTTCATTTGCTTCTCAAGTTCTGCCAACTTTTTCTCCCTCAGCTTCTTCAACTCCTACACAAAAGCGCATCCTTTCAGTATGCCTAATGGTTACCTTGCACTCGCCGACAAGGCTGCTCGTAAAAATTTCAGAATCCTCACCAATGTTGGGCAAGATATATTCGAATGATCGTACCTCAGGTATATCTCTAATGGACTCGACTGCTCTTGCTCTCTTGGCAAACCTCAAGGAACAAACGGTCTCTGCAACATCTTCTTCACAAGGACTAACATGCACAAGCATCAAGACCTTCGAACCATCACCTGCAGTAACTCTGCCAATTAGCATTGGTGATTTGAAAGACTTATAAGTTTGGAGAATCTACTTAAAAAAGTTGGCGAGTTGCTTACATAGAGAATCTTTGAGGATTTGCGTCAACTTGCTATTTCTGCAAGCGAAGAGAACCAAATAAAGAAGTTGGAAACACATTCATAAGGAGGAAGGAACCGAATTATTTCACTTCAGTACCAGAGACTCTGACGCTTAGATCAATTTATTGCAACGAGAAGTTAAAAATATGCAGCATGTTAGAACTTACCTGTAAGGGACATGACCTCTCTTCCTCCTGAGAGCTGCAATAACATCACCTAAAGCCGAAAGAGATAGATTTATGGCCCGTCCCTCGTCAAGTGTTTGTCCAATGGCTCCTGTTTTTAACAACCTCTCGCTCCCTCCAAGGTCGACCATCCACAGCTTGCTCGATTCTGTTTTGGCATCCAAATCCCATTTGCGGACGATGGAAATTCTTGTTAAGCTAGATACATAAAGCTAAACAGGTAATGTGAGCTTCCAATAAAAAAAAAAAAAAAGTAACTGTACACAATTTTGGGAAGCTTGTGTTAGAAGTCAAACCCACCAGTGTGATCTGCTAGAAGTCTCATTCACATTCGTCCACGAGGTAGATCGAGACCGTCTGCCCTTGTTGTACCACCACTTCGCCTTCCCCAAATCAGGGATTTGAACTTCCATGAGGCCTTCAATTTCAACCAGACCCTTCGGATCTGTCTGAATGTTGAGGTTGCTGTTGTGGACATAATTACAGTGATCAATTTCCAGTTGTTGTGCTCTCATGGTAATTTAATTGTTTGAAATTGCTCAAGAAGTTCGTGATATAATTACCACCGAGCCGAAGTTTCATGCATCCTGCAGTTCGGTTTTGGAGCCAGCAGATCTCTTAGATTCCCCATATATACCTCCAACATGCTCATGGAAAATGTTAGAGAAGATGACTTGTCCCTAGAGGCATGGCTGAAAAGCTTCTCGAGAGCTCGGAGGACAATTCCTGGGTTATCATTCACTCCATCCTGAAGAAAATATCGATGTTTCTCGTTTACTTTCTTTTCTGTTAACAATGGAGTTAAAGAATAGTTGACACTGCCGAAACAAGAAATTTAGGTCACTGACCATTGTGTACGTCTTGCCGGTGCCAGTTTGTCCATAAGCTAACACACACACGTTGTGCCCGTCAAGTGCAGAAGTGAGAATCGGTTCTACCTCCGTGAAAATGTCTTCTACAGAGTTTTAAAACAGGATAGATCTCTTTCAGAAGACCCGGAATAAAAGAAGAATCCATGCATGAAACAAGCCTTTGGCTGACCACACTAACCTTGGCTGGATTCTTGCTGGAACAGCTTATCAAACTCGAATTCCTTGGCCCCGCCAGACAATTTCACCACCATTTTATCCAAACTGATCGAAATGGGGTTTATGTTCTTTCTTCTGTTTCTCGATAGAAATGGCCCAACACGACAAAACGCTCGAATATTTCCTGCAAAATTCACATTTTTCTTTATTTAGTCTTCATCTCCAAGAGATTATTCAGTCAAACAGACATATTGCCATAGCTTTTAATCTAGAGAAGTCGTAAACGAAGATTACAATAAAGCATCAAGAGTTTTTCACCTTTAATATCTATTGTACTATTCAATGCTTCTCTCCGCTGCTCATTCAACAGCTTCTGCTTCTGCCGCAATTGCAGAATCTCTCCTACACAATCAAGTTCAGCACACAAAGCCTTCAGTTCAATAAGACCGACTTCAGTAATAAACCTTTCTTGTGCAAAATCAAAACGAAAAGGTAATAAGACCATCACAATACCTTCAAGATTCGAGATTGTTTGCTCAAGCTCTTGCTTTTCATGCTCCGGGACGACGGTGACGTCAGTGTATCCATGGATCGGATGTGGCGAACCGGATGATTCAGAAGCAGGGGCATACACATCTAAAGAATCCGAGTGTGATTCCATCCGGGTTGATTTCAAGGGCTCTCTCAAATCATCCAAAGGCGAAGACATATGCTCTTCTTTCTGACTAGAAATGAGCGTTCTTCAGTCAATTAAAGTAGAAGACGGACTGAGCAAGCCACCCATTTGGAAGAAGTGCGATATGTATACGTAAGAAATACTTCTTTACAGATGGATAAAAAAAAGCAAAATTCGGACTTGGAAACATTAAAAAGGCAGTCCTACATTGGAGCTACATGAGTTACAAGTCTAAATCAATGTAGTTGGAGATAAAAGCAAGTGCATTTAATACAAGAAAGGACGGAGAGATCTTGAAGTCTTAACTGATTTCTGAAAACAGAACAGACACACTAAAAGATGATACAAGGGCTATGAGATCTGTTCATCCTTACCAAGAATTGAAGTTCCCTCAAGCATAACAGAAGCAATCAGAGCTGATCCATTTCAAGAAACTACAACATTCGCACCCAAAAGCAGAAAACTGAAAGAAAAGAGAACTTAAAAAGCCGAAAGTCACTGATGAAGTAGGATTCAAGTCAGTCCACACTCCCCAAGTACAGCTATTTCTCAGAAAGGAAAGGTTTTTGACAGAACCCAGTTTGAGAAACGTGGAGGAGAAGCTAAGATCAGGCTCAGATTTTGGTCGCAAAATGGCTGGAACAATCAAAGAAGAACCAGGAGACCCAAGAAGTCAAAAAGAACCGAGCCCTGTCTTTCAAGAAAGCCCTAGAAAACAGAGGAGAAGCCAGGAGCGCATGGATGGGGGCGTAAACGAAAGTGGGTTGCGAGTCACTTTCAATGATTGAGCAGACTGTTTAATGCTCTGATTAAGAGGGCTGAACCTACGATGCACAACAGCTCAGGGTCACTGAGATCGCAGGAGGGCAGGCAAAAGATAACAATGAATGCTTAGGAAAAAGAGGAAATGAATTGAAGAATCTTTTGGTTGTTCAGATCTAAAGGGCTCCCAACTGTAAGAAAAGTCAGCTTTTTTTTTTTTTTTTTTTTTTTTTTGCAGACAGAAGGAGCGTGAGGATCCGAGGGGCAAAGAGTGGAATTCAATGCGGAAAAGGAATGTACTTCCTTCGTCTTCATCAGATATGGTAGCAACAAATTTTAATCTTAGATCGTGGCGATGCGTATGCAGATAACTCAATATTAGAAAATCGGTTGATAGAAGTTGTTAAATTTTCTGATTTATTGCTTGAACAAGTGTTTCTAGAGCGCTCATAAATAAGTCCGTTTTATATTAATATATCCATCCCATTATTGAACGGTAAATTAGTTTAATTGATGAATATATGAGTATTAAGATTACACGTGCCTAACAAAAGGAATGTCAAAGTTTTAGGATATTGTCTACATTGCATGATGCATATGAATTATAGCAAATATTAAAATTTGTAAAACCAGTCATTAATAAGAAGCAAAAGTTAAGACCTTGAAGTTTTAAAAGAAAAAATTATAGCCAATCTTCTAACAAAAGCACTGATTGATTGATCGTAATCGGAACAAATATCGTTTGATTAACAAGGCCAATGATGATCGAGATGGTGTAATTTATTTGTTGGAGGAAAAACGATTGCACTTGGGTAAGTGCATATGATTGGCATTTATAATGCTTATAAAATTCTCTTCTTGATATGCGTATTTGTGACTTTAATAACATTGATCCCTCATTAAATTTCTGTGACAAATTATGCATCGAGCGAGAATCCCTAAACATTATTTTATTATACTTGGCCTGTACTTAAAAATAGCATATGATAATTTCGCATATCTCTTGAAATTTCCGTTCTTTAAAATTTGTTTAGTCTGCACCTTTTGATAAAGATAATATATATATAATTATGAAAAAATACTTTTGTCATTTATAGCTTTTTTTCATACATTTCGCTATGATTTCTTTCTTTCTTCTTGTGTCCCTACCGCTATCATTTGTCTTGCTCGTGTCAGGACACCAGCTCACGTCTTTTCAAGTGGGGCAACACTGGCCCACAAGTGCTTGTCATGTTTGACGTGCCTCCCTTGTTTCATTTTCATAGGACAAAATCGACTGACTTGCATTAAATAATCAAAACCATTGTAGTATCATGTCTGAATTTACCATGCTTCTTTAGACAAACGTGACAAGCATGACTAATGAATTTGACTAAATTTGTCGTTTGTCCAGCATGCCTATTGCCGAGTTATATGTATTCAGGTGCCATTTAACAAATAGCATGATTCTACGTTGGCAAACAAGAAATCACTTGGAAGAGAACGTACAATTAAGATCATTGAGTTATATTACTCACCGTTGTTCACTTGATAAACCCGTCACCCGTGCCCAATTACAATGAGGGTGAGAAGCGAAAGATTGATGATACAACTAAGCTTGTATTTGCCATTTATTGTATGTTTCGGATAGATCTGGCCAACTATCCCTATGAAAATACTGATCATTGGCTTCAACTTCTCACTTTTGTCAATATTTTCTCTATTTCTTTTTATATATAACGAGGAAATTTACTTCGGTAGGTAATTCTAAACAGATGAAATATCTCTCTAATTTCATTGGTCTTGTAAGATACGATCTTTCCATTTATCTTACACTTGAAATTGCAAGACTATATACTCAAGCAAATAGATTCAAATTGTTGCATAGATAATTCCACAAAAACATAATGGAAACTAATAAGATAAGCATAAACACCAAAATGAATTTTATTTGTTAGACATGATCCCATATTTTTTTTACTAGGGTTTAACGAGGTTTTTATACATGTAATCTCCTCTATCTAATAATTTAAATTGAGTCAGACACTTTGAACTTAGAAAATGAGCTAGGTGTTGCCCTTGATTATTCCATGATTGTGGCTCCTTCATCAATTTCGCTTGCTATTGTCAACTCAACTTGCACATGTGAGGAGATGTTTACATCACTTATCTATGGAGTCTATCAATATTAAGGTTTTATATTCAAGTAATCTCTTTCAATCAAGAAAATTTACGCTTTTGGTACCGGTATGTGTGCCTTCTTTACTTGGTGTTGAATAATGAAATCAATGGCTGTTACCCTTTGTCAATTATAACCATAAAATCATGACAGACCGTAAAATCACAGCTATGCCTTTAATATATCACCACGCTTCTCCCAAATTTCATCACCTCTCTCCGTTCATCCCATAACCACTTGCCATCGCTTTGTTCTCTCTAATTTGCACATTATTGTTAGTTTTTGTGAAACCACAAAATGACCTATTTTTTGTTTTTGTCCAAATGACACTTGGCATCTCCTGCTTGAAACTTGCAATTTGCACTTTAAATTAAGCTATGAAATTTAAAATGGCGTCAAGTTGCCACACTTTTTTCTTTTAGAACACTTGGTATTTGAACCTTTCAACTCAATTAGTCTCTACAAGTGTGTGTAAGCCACTTTATTTATATGAGTCAAATAAGATTTCACCCATACGGAAGTGGGCATGGCCACCTGCAATTTTTCAGTAAGATTATCACACTCCGATTTCTACCTGAAAAGGGAACGACATGGCCCTTTTTTTGGCCGAAGGACGCAGTCTGAAACAAAAATCAACGTAAACCTACTATCATAATATATATGCATCCATATATATAACAAAACATGAAGTTGATTTTGGAGTCAAAATTTCTAAAATCCATCAAAGAGAATGAGTACATCTTCAAACTCAAATAAATCCAACAACTGTCATCAGACATGTATTGTCTTACTAGCTACTAGCTGAAAGATTTGAAAGAGATTGGGTTGAAATGAGTGAGTAACCATTGCTTAGTAACTAGTCCATATATCTCTTCAAGCATATCGAGCACTCACTTTGCATATTTACAAAACATTTCAAAACTCATTTAATTCAAATCTACAACATAGTGTATGTACGAGATCAAAAACAAGTTTTGTCTTTTCAACAAAACTTCATATAATAAAAAATACTCATATAATCGATAATATCAAAGCAAACATACTAGACTATCTCAACTCATACCCCAAATTCAATTACCAAAATTTTTTATCGATATCACTCTCACCTTACTAATTGGTAGCAAAAGGACACAAGAAAGATTGGGATGAAAGGGGTGAGCAGTCACACATTATTATCTCTTTTAAGTAGATCGAACACTTACAACGTATATTTACAAAATCATATTGAAACTCATTTAATGTGAATCCACATTATAGCATAAGTATGAGATCAATTTTTTTTTTTAATCTTTTCAACAAAATTTTAAACATATAAAAAATTATCATTTCATTGGTAATATCAAAGCAAATATCGATAGTTCAATCAATTGATTGATCTCATCAATTCCCACATCAATTCCATTGATCTATCTCACACCACGCATCAATAGTCTATTTTATTGATCCATCTTATATCAAATCACGCATCAATGGTCCATTCCATCAATCAATCTATTATTCAATATCAAACTATGATAGTGACAAAACAACCAAAATTCTCCTCTTGGCAAAGTCTCCACCTATCATTAGCTTATGGTTTGGCTCAAAAGGATATATTCAAATTAGTATGCATATCCAAAAACCCCTAATTGAGTTCATGGTAATATTGAACATCAAACCATTGCCCTCAAATATTGGAAATCTAATCTAGAACCAATCTCATAATTAGAATAACATTTTATAACCAAAATATATGTTCTTTCACAACTTTGTTCATCAAATAGAATATATTTCACAAGACATTTATGAAATCATTTTGAAACTCATTTTATAAACTAAATTCATAAATAAATATGTATAAGCTTTCAATATCTTTCATTAAAAGTTTCTCAAAACATTTTTCATAAAAACATTTTTCAAAACTATTCACAAATAACCGACAAGTTTATGCCCGATTAAGATTTTATGCAACAAATAATTTTTTTCATAACTCATATATTGAATCTCTATCACTTTCAAGATATGAGTTTAAAAATTCATAGAAGAGATAGTGATACTCACCAAAAAAATGCATATGACCAAATAACAAAGATTACTCAAATCATCAAACTCAATCCTTTCAAATAAGAAAGAAGTTATGTTAAAGCCAAGTACAATGCTACCTCAACTACGAATCGGCTTATAGTTGTTAATAAAATGGCTACTACATGCTAACAAAACTCTTGTCCAAAGTGGGTACTATTCGCAATGCAAAGCTCGAGTGCGAAACTTTAGAATTTCTTTTGACTAAACTGCTACTTCAAATCAACCCTTGTCAAATTCCACGGCTCTATAAACGTCCTAATCCATGATTTCTATGGAAATTCCACCGCTTAACAATTCTAAAATTGGATTTTACAACTCAAATTTCACATAATTTCAAATATGTTGCTTAACTCCAAAAACTACTTTGAATATAAAGAAAGACTTAAATTCTTATCGAGTGTTGCGAATTGGGGTTATGTGGCATATATGCGCAAGTCTCCTATTTCCCTTTCTTCTTCTATCCTTTTTCTTTCTTTTCTTTTCCTTTCTCTTCCCCATTCCTTTTTCATTCGTGCGTGGCTTTTCCCTTTTTAGGATAAACAGCTACTTTTTACTCTTCCTTTGATTAGCCAGCTTTTTACTCTTTTATTTTTTAATTTTTTTTGCTTTTGGCTTTTGACCGGACAAATATTACAGAGATACCGTCACGCATCACAACTTCTTTTAGAAATGTCCATACTATTTCTTTAACCCTGCATTGTATTTTCATTATTGGACAAAGGAAAAATGGCGAACTCATGACACATGATTCTCAGAAGATAACCACTATGCATCCACTACGTTTGAACAAATAAGTTTGTATCCTCGCTTAAACAAGATTGTTAATCTATTTCCAATTTTGTCATTTTCTCTCTAAAGAATTATCCCTACCATTTCCTCATCACACCCATCAACACACGATTCTAACTCACATGATCCTAATCTTAGTACCTACCTTAAGACCCCATCACCGCCACCAATAGCCAAGGGACCTACAGTTATCGACACCACCTTGAAGAACCCATCACATAAGCTCTCTCTCTCTCTCTCTCTCTCTCTCTCTCTCTCCTCGAGGGCATCTGCAAAGGCAGCTAGAGGCGATCGAGGGTGGCAGCATAACAGCAAAGGATGATGACAATGCCATAGACTTGGTTAAGGAGGATCGGTATGAGTGGGTGGTTTGAGACTAGAAGTACTTCTTGAACGAAGGTATTTCGGTCATATAAGTTTCACATAATAGATCTGAGCATCTATTTATTTATAATAAATGGTAGTTTGGCTTTCTAGATTAGGCTAAGATGCCAATAAGAGATGCATAAAAGCGTGATAATATAAAGTGAGTTGCTAGTGTGACAGCGACGAGGGCGTGAAGTGCTATCCTTAATTTTCGGCAAATTGGTCGTTGTTTACTTTAACCACGGCAACATTCTCCGGAGAAAACGTGGAGTAAACGCAACGCGTTGATGCCAGCCTTTGTTGCGGTTGGCTTCATTACATTTTCTGCCACGTCATGTGGGACCTTGAACTAAGGTTTCTGTAACCGATTTTCGAAGTGGGACAGAAGAATGGACATTAACGGTCAAAAGCTGTCATCGTTGGTGGGTCAAGGATGACGACTTACGGGGAGGCCGTACAATAACTGGTATTGTGTGTTGACAAGTGATGTCCAAAGAACTATGGGTGTTACAATTTGCACTTTAAAAATTCGTTTATTTTATGAAAAATAAATTATTTAAAATTAAATAAATAATAATTTTTTACTGTTCATAAAAAAAATTGAATATAAAAAATTGTCAATAATAAAAATATTTTTCATTAAGTTATTATTCAAGAGGTCATTTTTAAAATATGTTTCCAAATTATTCATTTTTAACGAAACAAATGGAGTCTAAGATATATATGTTTATTATAGGGTTAATTGTATAGCCACATATGTGTTCACATGTCTTGATCTTAAGAGCACCGGGATAAAAGAATTTAAGCACACACCCATCACAAAAAGATCGTAATGGTTATTAATTGTACCACTGTTCATGGTGTAAAAACCCTAAAGTTGCATTTGACAATTATGATAAAATTCAAGGTATGATAACATTTATTTCATTCTATATTTGGTGTATATTCAAGATAAAATAAAATCAGATATAATAGGGATACATGTTGGAAAAAATTATCTTATGGAAAGAGTGAGATAAATGTAGATAAGATTTATAATATTCATAATAGAAAAATTATTTTTTAAAATAATATATTTCTTAAATTTATAAAATTTAAAATTATTTTTAATATAAGTAGTATTTGAATTCTAATTCAAAATAACAAAAATTAAAAGTTTAATTTTTAATCTAATATCATTTTAAATATTCGAATTTAATTCTATTTTATGATATAAGATACATAAATATATATCTATCTTATTATATATTTTAGGCAATTTAGTATTTTTATGTATATTAGTATAGTTTACTGTTTAATAAAATTTTATTAAAGAATGATTGAAGGGCAAAATTGAAATAAACAAGAAATTATTTAAATAGAGAGGAAAAAAAAATAAAAAAGCATATAAAAAAAAGGCAAAATTGTCTGAGAGATGTTTCTCATCTCATTTTGTGAACTTCAAGGTTCGTTTACACCGATATGTTGTTTATATCAAATAATGACATGATATAATCTAAATATATTCAATTTTATTATTACGATAACCAACAATAGATGAAATATAACAAAATTCATGGATTTTATATCAAATCCTATTCTAATTAGAATCTAGACTATCAAATGTAATCTAAAGGTTTTTTAGATTCCACCTTGATTTAATTTCCTAAACTCAACTTTTGGTGATGATATTTAAGTTTAGGCATACGAATTTAAGTTTCGCATACTCTAGCCATATAGTTTACATTTCATGACAGTCAATCATGATATAACAAAAGTCAAGGTTCTCTTTCTTGTGTAAAGGGCCAAAGAAAAGAGCAAAATATATAGACATCATTTCAGTTGTTGGGTAAGGAATATTGTCCCACATCCATATTCTTTTCCGGTTCTATCTCACATCCGTATTTCTATTTAGGTTTTACTATCTCCACCTATTCATCTATCATATTTGTGTTGTGTGTCCTATGTTGGGATGTAGGTGTGTTGGCCATTGAAATGGCATCTTAGGATCAACATAGCTAGAAATTTGAACATATTGGAGGAGAACATGAAGATTTGTGTACATAATTTGGAGTTCATTGTTCTTTATGTGGAATGACGACAATTCAACGCCCATATTCTTCTCCTTAATGGTCCTTGGATCCTGGCATGATGAGACTGCCCCTCATGACTTTCTTATGTGAGGTGAGAGAATGTTCATGGAAAGAATGAAGATTAGAGGAGGGACTGTAGCACTATAGTCTTTAGCCGGGCCCTCTCATCATGGGTTGGATCCAATTCGGCTCACACAAACCAGGCCCATATTCGATTATTAAGAAAACCTTATGTCTTACCTTATTAGACAAATCTTGTACAACAATAGATTATAATTTTAATTAATGTAGCCCACATTAGGAAAATTCCTACTTTCTCTCATTTGGACTATATTAATTGAGACTGTACTATATGTGGGCACCTTTATGTTGGTCTAGTGATAATTCTTAATAGTCAATCATATCCCACAAAGTCTCAAATATTGAATCATGATGGTAACTACATGTACACACACAGAGTCATTCATGATCATGAGTGTTTTCAATTTTATTGATATGAATTTAATATGGTTGTATGGCAAATAAATAACACCTCATAAAGAGTAATATCTTATGTGTCATTCCCTTTGTCAGTCACTATTCTCTTATCTTAAGTGTCACAAGAAACTAGATATGCCACTGGAGAATATCTTTATGGTTCTAATGAACCCACAAATGTCTTATCTTTATGATTAGACTTTCTTTATGTGTGATCAAGACATATGCTCAAGGCTGATAATTAGATGCCCCCAGCTTTCACTCAAGGCTTACACGATACCTTGAAATTTCTATTACATTTAAATAACTCAATATGGTGACAGCACATTCATGAACACTTTATTGAATGTGTAATACATATATAAGTTTTATTAGAGCAAAATCAAAATAGCTCCAAATAAATAGTAGCATCCAGCAACTCATATTCATGACATGTCATTCAAGTACACAAAGACAAAAGTCTTTAATTAGTGGGTCTATAACTACATCATTTGTGGAAATATCCTCTACTGTAGCGTCACCATTTTATATCATTTTTTTTTTTGTAGTCAAAAACTTGACCGCCATATATCTAGACCCCTCAAGACCTTTATTGTCGTTGATAAACAATACCAACGAGTTATTATCTTGATACAACCGTATGTGTCTATTTATAAAATCAAATATGGTCAAATCCTTAATGAAGTTCCGAGTCCAAATATCTTGAGTAATAGTTAAAAATCATGTTACAAACTCTATTTATATGGTTAAGGATGACATAGAATTCTATTTATCACTTTGTCATAATACTGCATCTTCTGCTAATATAAAAATATATTATGTTGTTGACTTCTTGTCATCCTGACAGCTAGCAAGGTCGCATTTGGATACCCTACTAGCTCTAAATCTTGAACATGTTTGCTTGCATATAGTTTTATTATCATTTAAGTATCTCAAAACCTTACTAACAACAATCCAGTTATCATGTCTTAGACTTGACCGATATTTGCTTAGCAGTTTTGTCACCCTAAAGCAATTTTGAGTATACGTGAAACTTCTAAGTGCACTAGCATATAGTATATCCCTCATTTGGTTTTTCCTAAAATTTGAATGAAGATATTGCAATAGACTCACTTTATTACCCTTAATAATAAGAGTAATTTCTGGTTTATAATGCTACATATTGAGTCTTTCTAAAATACAATCAACATATGCAATTTAAGATAAATCTAATATATGACAAGAAGGATTCCTATGAATCTTAATGCCAATGACAAAAGATATCTCATCAAGATCTTTCAAGTCAAAATTCCTTGACAACACCTGCTTTGTCTTATGCAATAATTCAATGTCACTACTCTCAAGCAAGATATCATTTTCATAGAATGTGAGAAAACTAAATTTTCTCCCACTAATCTTGCAGTATATACATTAAACTACTTTCTTTTCAACAAAACTAAATGAAGTGACAACACTATGAAGCTTTAAGTACTATTGTTTACAAACTTGCTTAAGACCATAAATCAAAATTTTCAGTTTACACATAAGTTTACATAAATCATCTACTGCAAAACTTTCGGGTTATATGATAAAAGACTTCTCTATCAAGGTATCTATTGAGAAACATCATTTAAATATTCATTTAATGTAACTATATGCCAAAAATGAGCTACTAATATCATATTTACTCTGAAATAGTCTTTAGAAAAAATTAGGTTTTGTTCTGAGTGAAACCTTTTTCTAGTTTGAGTTTAATTTTTTTTGTTTAATATTTTCATTAATTTTTTTTTTAGCCTTGTACACCCATTTGCAGTAGATGGCTTTGCGACCTTCAGCCAATTCAATAGGCTTCCAAACACTATTTTGTTTCATAGATTGCATCTCGTTTTTCATCGCATCTACCACATATTTGATTAAGAATAAGAAATAACATTTATATAAGTCACTAAATCGACCATGCGGCAAATATCGTAGTCATGCTTTCACAAATAAACTATATAGTTTGGTGGTATAACTGAACGTCAATCCCTAGTAGATCTCTTAAGTAGAGCTATTGCAATCATTTCATTTTGCACCTAAGAGGTTTGACAAACTTCATTAGGAATTGTATCAATAACAATATCCTTAACCTCAATAGGTTTAGTCTGTGGTGTAGAAAACTCTGCAATTATCCGTATAGGCGAAGACAAAGATACAATAGTCCCATCATACTATTATTTTTAATAGTCTAAGAGCAGTTATTCTCTGCAGCTACATCGAATTCCAAAAACTTCGCTGTTTATAATGCCACAACATGTACTTCAATTGAGATCATAAAATCGATATTCCTTCAAATGACCTAGGTAAGATATGAAATAATACCGAGTAGTTCTGTAATTTAACTTACTTAATGTTAGATTATATAACATCACTTCTATAGGACACTTCAAACCTTAAAATGATTCGACTCAAACTTACATCCAGTTTACAACTCAAAACGAGTTAGTGTAATTTTCGTGACCTCTTTTTTTTGGCACTCGCAATCGGGTATGGGCGCCTAAGGAGGTTAATGGCTTGGCTAAAATTAGTTATGCCGGACTCTCCCAAGTCCATCAATTCACGACTTTAGTAGTCTAAGTTTTTAACCTGTAAGCTAATTTTAAAATGGAGTAGCCACTAATCGGTTTGGGGTGGGTCGATTAGAAACCCAAGCGAAATATCGGGAGAAATACTCGCTCTGCGCAATTAGAGAAATTAGATCGGGGACTTGATTACACTAGTTAATCACTAATGCCCTTTTGGTACTTAATCTTGTTTAAACCCAAAGGGTTTTTTGGATGTTCGAGGGATTTTCCATGCATTTTGGGAGGAAAAACATTTTTGAGTCTTTTTCTAATTTTTTGGACATAAAAGGGATTTTTTTTTTGGATTTTTTGGTATTTTTAGAATAAAACAAGTATTTTGGCTTTTTCTGAATTTTTTTGGCTTTTTCATGAATTTTTGACTTTTTTTTTTGGATTTTTGGCATTTTTTTGGAAAATATGGAATATTTTTGATTTTTTTGATTTTTCGGAAAATAAAATATTTTTAAATACTTTTGGTTTTTTTGGAAATTAAAATATTTTTAAATATTTTTCGAAAATAAAAAAATATATTTTTTTTGATTTTTTTGGAAAATAAATTATTTATTTATTTAAAAATATTATTTTAAATAAAAACCGACTCGAGTTGGATCCACGACTTGTGTTTGACATGGGCAGCCCAAAACGCGACGACGGGCACGCTACGCGGCTCGACTTTTTTTTTTTTTAATTCTTAAAACGACGCCGTGCCCAAGAGCCTTTTTTGAAAAGAACCGGGCTGACCCGATGACTCGATTAGGCGAAACCCTACCCGACTTGTTGACCTGGATTCCCGCCACCCCAAAAATCGCGAAACTTTGCTCGAATTGATTCACGACCGACCCGCCTCTGACCTCGCGACCCGGTTTCCAACCGCCTTTGATCTTGCGAAACCCTACCTGATTCCGAGACCCGGATCCGATTCGATGACCCGGAAAATCGCAAACCCTAGGGTTTGCGAATCCGCGGCCGAGGGGGGAGAAACCGAGGTGTTACAGCGGCGACGACGATGACAAATTGCTTACAAGGACGGTGAAGACGAGCGACAACGCGGCTATGTTGGTGTGGTCGGTGGCGACATGGTTTGAGAGAGAGAATGTAATGGCGACAACGCGACCGGTGGCAGCGATGAATACTTTACCTTTCTGTGATGAGGTGGCAAACAGTGGCGGTGATAGCGTAACGATGGCGGCCACTCAGCTTCCAAATCTGGCGTGGTGTCAGCGGATCGGTCACGGCAATCGCTTCGAGGGGGGGGGAATGATAGTGAGCCTTCGAGGTTGGGACTTGGTCGAGGCGAACGGCGTTGGCACAGTGTCCGGCGGCAACGACAACAATAAGAACTCCAGATCTGCGATCGGCCGGACCTTCCTCAGCCTCGATTCTCTCACTTTGGCCAAATATGAGCCTCCATCGGCTAGATCTGACCTTCTCGAGGTTGCTCACCGCCGGCCTTCCCCGAAGTCTCTCGGTGGAGGGTGGGCTGAGCTCGCGACTCGAGTTCTCCCTTACGCTCGCCCTTCGATCTTTCTTGATGTCTCTCAGTGAAAGATCTCTGAGCTTGCCACACCCTCCGACGATACTTACGGCCACCTATTTATAGGCGAAGGAAATCCGGTCGACGGAGGGCCTCGGTTGCCGGCCTTCGGCTTGCCCACCGGTTCCACTCGGTTGAACCGGTGTCCCATCAAGCTTTCCAGCGAAGCTTGCTCAGCATTAATGGCACCTGAGATCTTATCCTCTCCGATCGATGTCGGCCTACTCTCCTTGACCATAGGCCGTCCTTTGCGCGTTGGCCTCCCTCGCGTGCGTGAGTTGCAGTGGCGAAGGAGAGGGAAGGAAGAAGAAGAAGAGAAAAAGGGACCGGGTCGAGGGGTGAAGAGAAGAGTGGGCCTAAGGAAAAGGGGGCTGGGCTTTTGCTTTGCTTTTCTTTTTTGCTTTTTTCTGTTTTTATTTATTATTATTTTATATATTATTTATCCAAAAGACAAAATAAAATAAAATAAAATAAAAACTTAATTAATAAAATCAAATAAACCTAAATAAAATTAAGGTGTCAACAGTAACATATTTGATAGAAATTCGGTTTAATGTATATTGGGTTGTTTTGTCTCACAGAAAACTTGATAAATTAGTCATAATGATCAGACTTACTATCATGTCCATTATGGTGCAATTACGCCTTTTGGCCACATCAATTTGTTCGAAAATTTTGGACATGGTAAATTAAGTTATCATCCTAGAATCTTACAAGTATTTGATAAATGACCTTTTAAGCTATCCAACATTGTCAGATTTGTCAAAATACGTCATATCTGACAATCTTTAAGTCTTATTACAACTGTTTCTTGACTTTAGTTTGAAAGAACTTGAATCTATTATAAGATTCATACTTTTCTCAAGTATAAAGGAAATAGTCATCAATGATTGTGTTGAAATGAAAAATTCTATACAAGGTTATCATATATGATCCATTAATATTAGTGTGAATAACCTCCAATAGGTTAGGACTTCAAACTGCAGTTTTATTATTTATCTTAATCATCTTACTTCTACAACAATCTATACAAGTCTTTAGATAATTTTAAGAGTAAACAAAGTGTCAACATTATCAGTCTTTCTACTATTTTCTAGACATATGATTAAGACATTTATTATTCAATACTTAAGATTGTTCCTTAGGTAAAGGTCTATTGCAAATAATCTTTTCAACTTTATAAGGACGTACTTAACATTTAGGAGATTAACACAATTGGTACAATCCATTTGACATATTACAACAACCAAATTTGAATTGGAAAACATAAAAATAACACTTGTTTTTTTTTTTTTTTTTTTACAAATGAGTAGCCATACACTTTCAGACATGAAATGAAAATTAAATTCCATCTAAAGGAAGATACAATGTTTCTCAATATCAAATGCAAACCATAATCCATAATATATAGTCAAAACAACATCTCCCACCAAATCGACATTAAATATTGTTTCCCATTATGAGTTATGATTCATCTTGATTTGGCTTTTTCTTAAATTTATAAATTCTCTTATGATAAACAACATAATTTGTTGCATCACTATGTAACCACCAAAAATTGGATGAGGCTTTCGATAAGATTTAGATTTATAAACGAATGCGAAATAATCATTAACTCTAAACTCACATTTGGACAATTAAGCTTTATATTCATTATGGTGTCCTTGTGTGTCATTTCTTCCCAAAAAATATAGTAAATGACACAATTTCTCTTAAAGGGTACTATCTTAAGACCGGATTGTCAAAATGACCAGTATTTTCATGAGTTCTCTTATGAGTATAATTTTGGACTTCAAATCTACCATTCTTAGAACCTAATCCTTAACATCATAAGAATCATCAAACTTATGTTGAAGAATCCTTGCATTTATCCAAATCTCGATATTAGATAAAACACAATTTTAAACTACCAAGGCTTTCATTGTCCCTTTAGTAGTGCAGTCAACTGGTAAACCATGTTCAAGTGTTCCTAAATGGAACACCTCATGGAACCTTTTCCCAAGTAGCAAAAAGTGTTTTCTAGTTCTATATTACTAACAATAAGAAATCCAACTTATCCTTAATAAAAGTAATATCCTATAAAGAAAATTCTCCTTTTACTACTTAAAATTTGACCTAGTAAGAATTTCAGTCATTATAAAATTGTCATTACAAAAAATGTGACTTAGTTACAAATGTGAGTACTAATAACTTGAAAACATTATAAATACACATCATGATAGTTACATGCATCATCTTATAAATACCTTCGGGCACTTGCAATTGCACACTCTCCATATGACAAAAGTCATAAGAATATATTCTAACATCTTGCGAATTCACCACCTTTGAGTGTATGAACCACTAGGGTCAATTGCTCCTCAACCATATGATATACATGTATCCCTCCATGCACTAACACACAACTACCTCATTTGAGAGTTCCCATCACAATATGAGACTGATATTTCTCAAATCCAATTAAATGTGCCACTTTACCGGTCACAACTCAATTGAATAATTGAAACTCTCTCATATTGGGATATAAACTTTAAGACTCACATTTACCTTATACATGTAATTTTAGACTTGATGATGAAATCACATGTTATGCCAATCACATTACTCAATTCATTAATACATGTTGAACCTTATACATGTTATTAATGAATCAATGTTCTACACATTTATGTGATGATATACATGTAAGCTGACAATGTATTTCCAAAAACATAAGGAAATACATGAAAAATAACCAAAAAATACCCCTAATATCCATGTATTTGCGGTTCCACATGCATTTTTATATCTTTAAAAGCATCAGACATGTAAAATAAATACACTACAGTGTAGAGAATCTCCATATGAGCATGCCAATACTAACCATGTGCTATTCGATGTCACACGAGCCCTCACTCGTAGTTGGAATGTGCAACGCGTGAGTTGCACACACTCACCTGTTGAGCTAGTCTGGAAACCGGTTCGACCAATCCAATTGGTCAACGGTTCGACCTATCTGACCAGTACCCAGGTTGACTCAACCCAATCAATGTTCCATTGGGTCGGGTCGACTTGGTCAACCTAGGTCGGGTCGATCCGCCGTTAATGACATTATCGATGAAATCATGACACGTGTGATGTCATCATCATCATGGTGGTGCGGCGAGTTGGCAGGTGACCTCATTAATGACGTCACCCACCGTCTTAGGCGGTTGTACGCTCGTGCGTGCAAGCACGGGAGCACGCTTGCTGGTGTGTGGCCTCCCCAAGAGGCGTGCGAGCCACCAAAATGCTATGATGAATATAATCCAACTATATGTTCAACACTCACTTTCACCATACCAACAATCAAGACAACAGGCAAAACAGTCCAAAACTTGCTCAAATTCGAAAGGTTCATGGGTGGCACATTTGGCCTCCGCCAGAAGCGTGCCACCCATTGAAACACTCGTCTCGACAAGAAGAGTCTGAACATGTGTTCAAAATCAAATTTTAACGGGTAAAATTTTCAAAAACATGCCAAATGCAACAGTTTGAGTTATAGGCTACAAGGCTCTGATACCAAATGTGGGCCATATAAATAGCATCTTAGAATCAACATAGGTAGAAACTCTAACATATTGGAGGAGAACACGAAGATTTACGTACCTAATTTGAAATCTATAGTTCGTTATGCGGAATGGCAATGATTCAACGCTGAGGTTCATTTCTTCTATGGCCCTTAGATCCTAGCATGATGAAACTGCCCCTCACGACTTCCTTATGTGAGGTGAGAGAATGTTAATGGAAGGATGAGGGTTAGAAGATGAACCTTAACGTTATTTATAGAGTTTTCAGCCGAGACCTCTCATCATTGGCTGGGCCTAACTCAGCCCATACAAGTTAGGCTCATATTCGACTATTAAGAAAACCTTTTGTTTTACCTAATTAGACCAATCTCGTAAAACAATAAATTACAATCTCAATTAATTTAGCTATATCAGGAAAATTCTTACAAGATGTGCTTCTATGGATGGTGTATGGGAGATGAATTCTCGACCTCTTGCAATGGGTAGGTTTTCCTATTAGATGCTCTAACAAGTTCGTTTCCCTCGTTAAGCGTTAAGCTACAATTGTTTTAATTCATCCCGAGATCGGTTTAGTAGTTAAAAAATGGACATTGGATTAAGAAACGCGTTAATAAGCACACAACCCTATCGCATTCCTTATGTTACAAGCCAAACAGCCTCATTAGTCAGGTTTTGGCTCGTGTATTACGTGATATGCTAGAAGATAGAGTTCCCTTTATTCTCTCACATCATCTTTACTAAGGGAGGTCGACCTCATTGGATCTTTCTCCTAGCTCTTGCTCAATGAAGCATAGACGATACCGTGCGATATGCCAGAAGAGAAATTCCGCTTTATTCTCTTTTTTGATAATGGACGTCACCATCCTGTGGAAGAATCTGATCTTGTTCTCCTCCTCTGTCAAGATGCCATTTCCACGGACATGATCAAAATAAAAACCAACGTCAGAATCTCAAACTAGTGCTGCCCCAAAACTTTTCAATAAAGGTAAGCATAAGATTCTCTCACGCTTCACATTCATGTAATTTTATGAATTGGATACATCTTATTGCATCACTTTCACACCAACGAAAAAGTAAATTAACTACGTATCTTTTATGTTTTTGTCCCCTTATATAAGTCCTAGCTTCCTTCAACATTTCAACCAGGAAGGGTTGTGAAGAAACATTTAATATAGTTTCTTCAAAAATCACAGTCCTTCCTCATCAAGCACATTACTCGAGAAGCAATAATGGCGAGGTATGTCAATTCTGGCTACGGGACGCCGTATGGAGGTGCCGGCACTCCACCGACGTACGACAGTAATTCTGGCAACCGGACGCCGCCATATAGAGGTGCCACCGATGGCAGCTATGACAGGAGCTACGGCTCTTACCCTGCCAAAGGAGGAGTCGTCGGCACCAATAATTATAAGCGTGATGAAATTGGTGGGTATGTCGAAAGGCCGTACCCAAGCCCGGCTGCCACCCCCGGCTATGGCTCTTCGGGGCAATTGTACCAGCCAAGTGAGTATGGCGACTACAGAGCCAATAAGGATCGGCGGAGGTCTGGCGGCGACAATTACCTGGGCGAGAAGGACGAGTTCCATTACAAGAAAGAGATTGCCATGGTGGTGCCCACTGTCATCGAAAGCTATGGCGCGCCGAGGCTTGGTCATGGGACCGGATCACTATCTACGCCAACGAATGACATCGGTGCGGCAATCGAGCTTTTGAAGGAGACTGCAACGCATTCCCGGCCTCGGGCAGTTACCCTCGTCAGCACCAGGCGGAAGCAAAGTACGCGGAGTCGGTCTCGACAGAGTATTATTACCCTGAGATAATGCCTCCCACCATGGATCCAACGAAGAGATATGGAAACATCAATTTGGGGTCTCGGAGGCCTGCAGCAGCCAGAATTGAGAGGGACTATTACTGATTTCATCGTTGAAAATCGTGGTCTGAAGACATGTCTGCTTAAGATAATGCTATTTCATCACGTTATATGTTGGATTCGCCTGTTGCGAATTGAGGTAATGTACGAAGAATTATACACAGCATGTAGTAATGATCATTTCGGTGTCGACGTATATGTTGTATGACGTATCAAAGGATTGTTATATCCGATAACATAAATAATTCCCTTTCTTTCGTTCGAGCTAGTAAGGAGGCCTTGTCTTTGTTTCTGCTGCTTTATCCATTGCAGAAATAGGATTGAATAAATTTTGCGCGATGAAGTGCGAACGTCCGAGAAAGTCATTAGCAGCTCGCCACAGAGGATAGACGCATCCGTTCCCGGCGAGTTTCGACGACACTGCTCTGGAACTGAGTCCTTCAGCATGCAGAGTTATCCATTGAAATTCAACAGCCAAATCTCCTGGAACTCTATCGACTTAACATATTTTTACATGTGTTTGCCAAACCCCAGATGCGAATCCACTCTCAAAGAAAAAATGAGCTCGAGATTCAATAGCCCGCTTGCATATATCAAATGCATAGCGATTTACTACGTGTTTCGCTTCACGCTTTTGTTATATATGATGAAAAAATTTACTTTAAATAGGTAAATTTCGGGGACACGAAATATCTCTCTAATCTCATGGATTATGTAAGACACGACACTTCTTCTATTTATCTTACACCTAAAATCACAATACAATAAACTCGAGGAAATAGATTCATATTGTTGCGTAAGATGATTTCACAAAAAAATAATGGAAACTAATAAAACGAGCATAAACACCAAAATGAATCTTGTTAGATATGATCCCATATTGTTTGACAATAGTTTGATTGGGTGCTTATACATGTAGTCTTAACTATTTAATGGTTCAAATTGCGTCGGAATTTCCAACTTGGAAAAAGAGCTAGCTGTCACCCCGATCATTCCATGGATGTGGCTCCTCACTCGTCAATTTCCTGTGATGTTGTTGACCCTATTTGCACTACAATGCTTGTTTATGCGGTCTACAAATATCGAGGTCTCGTACGCGAGTAATCTCCTTCGACTAAAAAATTTAAGCTTTTGGTAACAGGTGCGCCTTTTTTACTTGTGTTGATTAATGAAACTGATGGCTATAATCCTTTGTCAAGGATAACCATAAAATTATAGTTATGCCTTTAAATAAAGCATGGGTAGCTATATACCACCACGCTTCTTCCAAATTTCTCTCTCCATTCATTCCATAACCCCTTGCCATCACTTCTTCTCTCTAATTTACACATTATTATTAGTCTGTGAAACACAAAATATCCCACTTTTTGTTTTTGTCCAAATGACACTTTGCATCTTCTACTCAAAAACTTCAACTTGCACTTTAAGTTTAGCTATAAACTTTTAAACTGCATCAAGTTGCCAATTTTTTATAACACATTGTATTTGAACCTTTCAACTTTATTGATCTCCATAGATGTGCGCAAGCCACGTTATTCACATGACTTGAAATAAGATTTCATCCATAGAAAAGTAGACATGGCCGCCTAAAATTATTGAGTGAGAGACACTATAATTTGAATACGTGTCACAATTTTCTTCTAGAAATGTCCATGTTATTTCTCTAACCCTTTATTGTATTTTCTTTGTTGGATAAAAGAAAAATGGCAATACATGGTTTTCAAAAGATTACCTCTACGCATCAACTACGTTTGAGCAAACAAGTTTGTATCCTATCTTCAAACAGAATTATTCATCTATTTCAAAATTTGTCATTTTCATTCTAAGGAATTACCCCTACAATTTCCTCATCACACCCACCAACACACAATCCTAACTCACATAATCCTAGTCTTAGTATCTAGCTCAAGACACCGCCGCATCGCCGCCGGTACCAAGGACCTTGAAGAACCCACTACATAAGCTCTCTCTCTCTCTCTCTCTCTCTCTCTCTATGGGCATTCTCAAAGGCAGCCAAAGGCGGCCAAGGGGGTGGGTTAATGGCAAAGGATATTTGGCAATGTAATAGACTTGGTTAATGAGGGTAAGTGTGAATGGGTGGTTAGAACATAGTTGTTTCTCGAGGAAAGGTATTCTGATCATTTTACTTTCGTAGAATAGGTTTGAAGACACAAACTTAAATTTGCAAACATAGTGAAAATCAAGAAAAGAATACTAGAAGTGCCTTTATTTGTGTACGGCACTCACTTTGGTGCTATAACTTTTTACTAGCTCAATTAAATGCCACTTAAAAAAAAAAATCACTTAGTGCCAACTCTTATTTGAATCGCTGGAAATCTAACGTGATAATATTTTATTAATTTCTCAATTCTACGTGGCTTGCTGTTGTACCCAATCAGTATATAATCTCTACACAACATTGTGTCACAAGTTAAAAAGTAATCACTTCAATACTTGTCGTTATAAAAATATGATCACTCCAGTGCTAATTGTTGTTAAAAAGTGATCATTTTAAAGCCAAAAAAAAAAAAAAATCCCTAAATAACATTGTATAATAAGTTAAAAAGTGATTATTTCAATGCTAATCATTAAAAAAAATCATTTTAGTGCCAATCGTTGTTAAAAAGTAATCACATTAAAAAATGATCATTTCAGTACTAAAAAATGTCACACTCAAATAAAATTTTTTTATTATAAAGTGAGCACCGTACATAAATTAAAGTACTTTTAGTGTCTCTCTCCATTTTCTTTGTTGCTATTTTATTTTGAATAAATGGTAATTTGCTCCTCGAGAGTAGTTTAAGATGCTAATGAGATACATACAAAAGTGGGATAATATAATGGGAAGTGCGAGGGCGACGGGGGAGAGAGCATGAAATGCTCTCTTTATTTTTCGGAAATTGGTCGTTGAATACTTTAACCACAACAACATTCTCCGGACAAACGTGGAGTAAAAGCAACATGTTGGTGCCTGCCTTTTTTTTTTTTGTCGAATGGTGCCTGCCTTCTTTGCGGCGGTTGGTTTCATTCCATCTTCTGCCACGTCATGCGGGACCTTCGTCGGTCCGCTGTGCGGATGACGTGTCGGAAACCGTTTGGTTCTAAGGTTTTTCTGTAATTGATATTTTGAAGTGGGAGTGAAGGGTTGACGTACCAGTCATCGAAGGCCGGATGATAACTGGTGTTTTGTACAATGAGTCGGACGAAAAGTGACGTCGTAGAGTTGTCGATATTACATTACCACTTCTGAGTTTTAGATACAGATCTACGATGATTGCCATGTTAATCATATGGCCGCCTTGATCTTGAGAGCACGTGTGTGAAAAAAATTTATAACATGCAAGTTATTACTCACGGCGGTCTCTAGAATTCTAGCAAGCCTTGGTAACAAAGGACAAAGATGTCTAGCAAGCCTTGGTAACGGAGGACAAAGATGGTTTTTTTGACAGAATCGTCCCGATTCCCTCCAACAGGAGTTTGGTGTGACATTGGAAGAAATGCAATCAACTCGTTCGAACTTGGGTAAGGAATTGCATCTCTCTAGAAGTCACGACTGGACTTCTCCTAACGGAGGACTCAAAGAACATGTGGGAAAACATTAAAGAAATGGGCGGCAAATTAGACTGTGCAAAAAACTTTTCTCTCATTGGGGCACTAATTGGATTGAAGTAAGGGACTATGTTTGTGACCGCTTGTTTCAACAAGCTCTCAGCGCTTTGGAACAAGGTAGAAGCCACTGAGAAAAAACTTGTAGGGCCGGAGGTCACATTGCAGCAATACCAAAACATACGAGAGAAGGAAAATGTGACTCATTTTCTATTGATTCTAAATGAGACTTACCTTCTGTTTCGCTCACAGATCTTAGCTATGGCATCGGTACCATTTCTTGAGTGGATCTTCCAGAGCTATATAGGAAGAGAATTAGCGGCTGGCTTCGTAGGAGTACGTCAAGATAAGAGAAATAATTGTTCTCGTGGCTCAGTTGAGGCTTCAACAGAGAGGGTCAATCGGGCAAGTGAATATAGAGCCATGGAAGTCTTCCACAACACTAGGATTTTCTGGTGGGGAAGAACAAAGGACAACTAAAGGAATGGATGACAGAGATTCAAGGGCATGATCGAATGGCTCACGATCATCATGCCAACGGTTAGATCAAACTCTCCTTATGAGGCCACGTCAACACCAATTTTTGCATGATAAAGTGGCCCATCTTCCACCATATCATCTCAAAGAGGAAATGAACAAAATGGCAAAGGTAAATTATATTGTGATTCTTGTAGTTATTCGCAGCATACCATAAATATTTGTTGGAAATTGCATGGGAAGTCCGGAGAAAAAAGGGAATAAAGAAAGGGATTCTTTGGTTTTTCAGGTCATAGGGCAACAAATGACAAAGGAAATCAAACAATTACCAATGACCAATATCAGTAACTCATGAAGGCTTTGAAACAAATGAACATTGTCGAGGAATCAGGGAGTTTTCTAGGTACTTCCTGTTGTTTGATGAACTATATCGCTCATGATACATAGATAATTGATTGAGGTGCTAGTGACCACATTTATCTGTGATAATTTTTTTTTCAAGGTCCATCAAAATCTAAATTCACCTATCATTATTTGTCTCCAAATGGGAATGTCACCTATGTTACGTATGTAGGCATAGTAAATCTCACCCCTTCCATTACACTAAAAAAATGTCCTCTATGTTTCTCAATTTTAATTCAGTCTCATTTCTATCTCCAAAGTTTGCAAGGACAATTCTTGCCATGTTCTTTTCAATTTTGACACTTGTTTATTTGAGGTCATTTTGATTGGAAAACCGATGGGCTTGGATAGGGTTTGACAAAGATTATACTTCTAGATCAATCTTCTGAAAAATCATGATTTATCATTGAATAACAATTCTTTTTGTAATGCTTATTCCAATGCAAAATTATTTCTTTCTCATCAAAGATTGGGCCATAGTGCTTTCTTTCCTCATTGTCCAATTTGTCCCATGGCAAAACAATCACGTATTCCTTTTCCTATTAGCAATTTGTGTGTTAAATTTTCCCCCTCATTCATATTAGTGTATGGAGACCTTATCACACCCGCATCAAGATGGCTCTCATTTCTTCCTTACCGTCGTCGATGATTTCTCTTGTGCAACATGAGCCTTTCTTTTGCAATCAAAGAAACAAGTTTCTACCCAACTACAAGTTTTCCTCTTCTCATTAAATAACAGTTTTAGAACTTTTATTCAACACATTCGCACTAATAATGAAAGGGAATTCATTGATACTGAATGTGCATCTTTTTCCTCTTCCCATGGAATTGTCCATGAACGTTTGTGTACATACACTCCACAACAAAACAGGGTTGTTGAACGTAAACATTGTTACCTCTTGGAAGTTGCACATGCCCTTAAGTTCAAGGCTTCCATTCCAGAAAATTTTGGGAGATTGTATGGTCACATTAGCTGACTTGATCAGTTGCATGCCAACTTTGATTCTTAGCAGGTAATCTCCTTTTGAATTGCTTTTTGGAAAAAAAAAAAAAAAAAAAAACCGAGATTCATCACTTAAGAGTATTTGGCTACTTATGTTAGTTACTACTCTAGGTCCTCAGGACAACATGGGTCCTCATGCCCGTCAATGCATTATTATGGGTTATTGACTGCTCAAAAAGGTTATCATGTCTTTGAACCATCCATAGGACATTTCTTTGTTAGCAGGGATGTTGTGTTCCATGAAGATGTATTTCCTTTTCAGGATGAAGCAACATCAGGCTAAATATTCTAGATCCTCAACTCATCATGGTTGCTTTTTCATTTGAAGAGGATCTATCTCCCGATCAACTGATTTTCTCTATTGCACCTCTTGGACACCCAATATCTCCTCTAGTCATGGAGACTACATAGGACACTTCATCATCCATGAAATATTCACCTTAGCCCATTGAAGTATCAAGTGAAGAGCACTCTGTCTCTCCTTTCTAGCTATCATCTATTGGTGAAAAGCCATCTCTAGCAAAAAATATTGATGAGTCTATATCCCTTGCACCTGTCCAAGATATTCAACCTCATCATTCAGGCTGCATCACTTGGCCACCCACTTGGACTAAGGATTATGTTTATGCTACTTCCACATCATCAAGTACTTGCTACCCAGTCTCTTCCTATGTTTCATTTAATGTATTGCATTAGTCATATCTCCAAGGAACGAGAACCACCCTCTTACGATGAGGCAGTTAGTGATCCACAATAGCAAAAGGTCATGGAAGCATAATTGCATGCATTAATAGGGAACCACACTTGGAATATTGTACCCCTACCTTCATATCATAAACCAATTGGTTGTAAATCGGTATACAAAATCAAATACAAGGCAGATGGATCCATCGAAAGCTATAAGGCTCAATTGGTGGCCAAGGGCTTTACATAATGAGAGGGCTTCGATTATCATGAGACTTTCTCTCCAATGGCAAAAGAAGTCATTGTCGATCTTTCTTGTCCTTTATTACTTTTTGTGATTGGAAATTACATCAAATGGATGTTCATAATGCTTAGCGACCTATAAATCTACATGGATCTTTGATAGGATTTAAGGAGATAGGGAGAGTCTAAGGTATGTCATCTCCGCAAATTTATTTATAGTCTCAAACACATTCTCGATAGTGTTATGTGAAGTTTACTATTGCATTCACAGCGGCTGGTTTTAAATAGTCCAGACATGGTTATGCACTCTTCACATGGACAAAAGGTGCATCATTTATCTATCTAATGATTTATGTCGATGACATACTTATTATGGGAAATGATGAATCTACAATTGTGAATCTCAAAGAATACTTGCATTCTGCATTTCATATTAAAGATCCAAGACCTCTTAAGTATTTTCTTGGCATTGAGATTGCCCAATCAAACCTAAGAATATCTCTTAGCCACCGAAAATTTGTCTTGGAAATTATATTAGAAGTACGTTTATTGGGATATAAAGTAGTAGCTATCCATATGGAGTAGAATACCATATTAACTAGAGTCAATTATGATGCAGGAACTTCATCTCAAAGTGATGATCCATTACTCAAAGATCCATCTAGTTACCATAGACTTGTGGGGGAAGTACATCTACCTCACTAACAAGGCCTAATATATGTTATGTAATGTAGAAACTTAGTCAGTTTATGCATAAGCCAAAATAGTCTTATATGAATGCAGTACTGAAAGTTGTGAAGTATTTAAAGAATGTCCAATATTGGAATACTTCTTTCCTAAGAATACAATATGGAGACAACGACCTACTGTGACATGGACTATGATAACCTATCTTATGACTAGAAGAAGCATTATTGGGTTTGGTATTAAATTTGGAGAATCACTACTCTCATGGAAGACAAAAAAGTAAACAATTGTATCATTACCAACGGCTGAAGTTGATTATTGAACCATGCCCAAAACTATTTGTGAAATAGTCTAGATGTGAGGCCTACTTTTGGACTTGGCATAAAAGTTAAGGGACCCATTGCGCTATTTTGCGATAATGATGCAACACTCAATTTTGCAGTGAATCCTATAGTTCGTGAAATGACAAAGCATATAAAAATTGATTATCACTTCACTCAAGACAAGATTCAATAAAGGACTATCAAAACAAAATGAATCCCAACCACATAATAACCTGTGAATATTTTCATCAAGTCCTTGTGTCAGAGACAACACAAATATCTCTTAAATAAAGTAAGAAGCCACTAGCTTGAGGGGGAGTATTAGTGATATGATTTGATATTAAAGATACAATCCTAGATTTGGCTCGATTGATCAAATCAATCAATGATTTATATTGATTGTGTATCTTTCATCCATACTTTGTACTATAATTACAAGTAAAATAATGTATTGAGATCAAGTAGTAGAGAATTCAAAATTCTTCTCCTATTTCTATTAGTCTTCCAATTCATGTGATCCTCAACTTCGTGTCACCTCCTGTGACGGCCCAAGCACGGGGTGCGTCTTCTGTCCCACATCGCTTAGGGGGAATCTTGGGGCTAATTTATAAGGCTTAGGTCCCTCTAATCTGTGTGATGGGTTTTAAAGACGTGATGACTCAGTGTCCAAAGTGGACAATATTACACAGTAGGGCTCCGACCGCGTGTGGGGCCACTGGACCCTGCTCTCCCAAGGGAGGGAGAATGTGACGGCCCAAGCACGGGGTTGCATCTCCTGAGTGAGGCTCGGGTTGTTACACCTCCTCCACTTGATTTCCTACTCAATGTTCAAAGCGAACAATATTACACAGTGAGGTTTGCGTCGTTACACCTCCTCCACTTGATTTCCTAAACTCAACTTCCTAGGTGATGATATTTGAGTTTAGGCATATGTGTTGAAGGTTAACAAACTCTAGACGTATAGTTCTCGTTTGGTGACAATTAATCGCAATATGAGAAGAGTCAGGTTCTCTTTTCGTACTGACCTAAAAAAGAAAAAAAAGGTTCTCTTTCTCGTGCGAAGTGCCGAAGAAAAGAGCGGAATAAAGGGTCATCTTTTTGGATCGTCGGGTGAGGAATATTGTCCCGCACCCGTATTCCTATCCAATGTTTTGACATCTCCCACCTATTCATCCGTCGGATTCCTGTCGCACGTTCTAAGCAGAGGACATAGCTGTGCTTCTTCTACGGACATGAATCCTTGACATATCGCAAGGAATAGGTTTTCCCATTAGACGTCCTCCCAAACTCGTTCCCCTCGTCAAAGCGTCGTATACAACTGTTTAATTCGCCTCAAGATTGATTTAATAGTTAAGAAATGGACATCGGATCAGAAGATGCGTTAACAAGCGCAAGACCCCTATCGCATCGCTCATGCTATGAGCCTATAACAACCTCATTAGTCGGGTTTTGGCTCGTGTATTATGTGATATGTTAAAAGAGAGAGTTCCCTTTATTCTCTTACTATCATCTTTGCTAATGGAGGTCCCCAGAAGCATCTGATCTTGATTTCCTCTGCTGTCAAGATGCCATTTCCACGGACATAACGAAAACTAAAGTCAGAATCTCAAACTAATGCTGCACCAGAACTTTTCAATAAAGATAGGCATAAGATCCTCTCACGCTTCCTGTTGATGTAATTTTGTGTATTAGATGAATCTCATTCCATCACTTTCACAATCTAACGAAAAAGTAACTTAATTAGCTGCGAATCTTTTGTGTTGTTTCCCCTTAAATAAGTCCAAGCTTCCTTCAACATTTTCAACAAGGAACGGTTGTGAAGAAACGTCTAAACCAAAGTCCTTCCCTTTTGTCGACCCAAAAAAAAAAGTCCTTCCCCCTTCAAGCACATCACTCAAAGCAATAATGGCGAGGTACGTCGATTCTGGCTATGGGACGCCGTACGGACGCGCCGCCACTCCGCCGACGTACGACAGCTATGACAGGGGCTACGGCTCTTACTCTACCAAAGGAGGGGTTGTCGGCGACGCTTGGCGGCTTCCGCAAAACCCGGTCATTGACGCCAATAATTACAGGCGCGATGAAATTGATGGGTACGTCAGCAAGCCATACTCGAGTCCGGCTGCCACCCCCGGATACGGCTCTTCGGGGCAATTGTACCAGCCTAGCGAGTATGGCGACTACAGCGGCAATAAGGATTGGAGGAAGTCGGGCGGCGAGAATTACCGGGGCGAGAAGGACGAGGTCCATTACAAGAAAGAGATCGCCATGGTGGTCCCCGCCGTCGATGATGCTTACGTCGCGCCAAGGCCCAGTCATAGGACCGGATCGCTATCTACGCCAACAGCCATCGGCACGGCAATTGAGCTCTTGAAGGACCAGGTGGCGCATTCCTCGGCCTCGGGCAGTTACCCTCATCAGCACCAGGGGGAAGCAAGGTACGCCGAGACGGTCTCCGCGGTGCATTATTACCCGGAGATAATGCCTCACACCATGGATCCGACAAAGAGATATGGAAACATCAATTTGGGATCTCGGAGGCCTGCCGCAGCCGAAATTGGGAGGACTTACTACTGATTTCCATCATCGGAAATCATAGTCTATAAGACATGTCTGCTGATGTGCCTAAGCTAATGCAATTTCGTCATGTTATATGTTGGATTCGCTTGTTTGGAATTTAGGTCAAGTATGAATAATTATACATAGCATGTAATGATGATCGTTTCGGCATCGACGTATATGTTGTATGGCATATTAAAAGATTGTTATATGAGATTAATAATCTCCGTTCTCTCATTCAAGTTAGTAAGGAGGTATTGTCTTTGTTTCTGTTTCTTAATCCATTGCGGAAAAAGGATTGATTGCATTTTACACGATGAAGTGGACTTCCAAGTAAGTCGTTATCTGCTCGCCACAGATAACAGATGCATCCATTCCAGGCGAGTTTCTAGAACACTGCTCTGGAACCAACGCCTTCAGCATGCAGAGTTATCCATTGAAATCCAACATACCAATCTCCAGGAACTCTTATCAACTGAGAATAGCAATGCCGAACCTCAGAGGCAAATGCACACTAAAAGAACAGATTAGCTCAAGATTAAATAGCCCACTTGCATATAGTACGTATGGGAGAGACCAGTGATGTAAACAGCATTTGACCGTGTCCAAAGTTGCTGTCCATTCAAGATAGTCATCCAGGAAATTAGAGCAAACTTAGGCACGTTTGGAGAGAACCAAATTAACCTATGCCGGTCAACTTTGTCGCTGCAGTTCTTTACAAGATTCCAAGAATCCAGGTTTCAAGACGGGGCAAATAATTCTGTCATCGGTTGGTGGCATTAGGTGCCAGGGTACCACATAAGGCAGCTTGAATAGCCACCAACTCATGTGATCTTGCATTAGGCCCAGACAAATCGTTACCCTGCAAATTTCCAGCTTTGGAGAGGCAGGACAGAATCATAGAGAACTCGCCTGGTGTAAGCAGCTAATGGCAAGGAATTTAGACATCCTTCTATTAGTTCCTGTTCTGAGGTCACACAAAATCCGGTTTTCCCTCTCCTCACTAGAGCCCTTCAACAATAACTGGTTCCTGATATCTGTCCTCACTTTCCTTCATAAACACAACTTTTGGCGGAGGACCAAACAATTTGAGATCATTAAGCGAGACAATTTGTTGAAACAGGACCAAACCTTGCTGCACAAGGAAATTAAAAGAAGAGCCAACGCATAGTATGCCATACCTTTCCGGAACCAAAAGAGAAACTTTTCCTGATTCGCTGGTCCTGAAATAGATGAAACCTCCCTTGTTCATCCGAGGTCATCATTTGTTAATACTTCAAGGTTGGCCTGGATTGTTCACCAAGCTGTACTTCGTGCGCAAGCTCTCCAATGCTCCTATTTCCGAGCTTCTTTGCTCGAGCTTGTATCATAGCATATCTTCCTCAAAAGAAATCTCCTTCATCCTTCGATTTAACTAGCAAACAATTAGGTCATTGAAAAGGAAATGCCTTCTATTTCTTTCGCTCCTTTCTCATAATTCAAGACCATAGATGGCAGTACCTGGTTCACAGTAACCATACCCATTAAGTACCAGATTGGCAACAGCACCATCATAAGCAATAGCAAAGCCATTTCTTTACCAGGTGAGATCGACTGTTAAAAATAAGATTTCTTAGGAAGACAAGTTCCACTCAAACACTAATTACAGATCGATCATTATCGTATTACTTCACTTGATGCAAAAATCATAATCAACAGAGGATTGTGCTCATTTATGGTAATCAACATGACTGAACACTACAAAATTTGGTTCTTTAATACAAAATGAATGATTTTCTCACACTTGAAGCAAAGATGAAAAAGAATACCCAACCTATATATCTGGTGACCAGGCAAAAACGGAGAATATGAGCTTGACACAGTAAGCTGTAAACAGAACATATGCATCAATCTACCTGGCAAACCACTTCAAGCAACAACAAAAAGGAGCTTAATTAGGAGAATACGAACCAGTCATGTTTGTAAAAAGAGGCACCAAACGCAGGGGTATGATAGGTATTATTTATGCTTGATGGTGTCTGGAAAATTATTAGAATACGGTACACATGAAGAAGGTGAGGACATGAGGGAAGTAAGCACGCACGTGAGAAGTACACTTCGTCTACAGTGGAGTTATCACAACCGTCACAAGGGTATCTAACTCTCGGCTCTGACTTTACAGGGCCGAACACACGGTCACTGTCACGACAAGCAGCATATTCTGAAGATGAAAGAGTCAAAACGAATGAAGCATCCAGGCAGAACTAGATCAATGCAGATTCGACATCACACTTCCAAGCACCAGATCCTGCAATATGATTTGGATAAAATGAGAATCACAAGCTGGGATTCTGCAAACAGATGGAGATCGAGCTTCCGAAGTTCAATTATCCTAACTGCAGGAACTATGCATGTGGTGAATCCATAGGAGGCCAAACCTGTGTTTGCTGACTCTGCCGCTCAAGTCTTCCCACAGATCATCAGTAGGTCACCGGCCACCGGCCTTTATCACCCATCGCACTTCCACGCATTACGCTCTCTCACTCTTCACTTTGCCCCTACTGAACCTATGTTCCTCTGGGACTACACGTGTTGCAAGCGCAACCATCATTGCTTCAATGCATATCGAGGGACCCCTCGACCAAGTTCTGAGATGGTCAATGCCTTCTTCGGGATACAGATTTTCATGGCCACTGCAACTTCTGTGATGATACCGATCATTATGCAGGGTCATTTGTCTGTATAGTACCCAACTACGATCATGGCCTGATATCAGCTGCGCTTCGCTATCTCCACCAGAAACCATTGAACATAAGCATTACAGTCATTCGCTAGTTCTTTCACATGATATGGTTGGAATCGGGAAGACAGAATGAATGAACATATAGTTGCCGAAGCATCCTGTTTATTACTGCAGGGAATGTGATTTCATCACCCAAATTGGTTGCTTCACCTCTGATGCACGTGCATTGCAATGCCTTGGATCCCACTTTATTTGTTCGATATCAAAATGCATAGAGTTTCCTTCCATTTCACTTATTTTAATGACTCTGTATTGATATCTGCACTATCAGGTTTACCTTCCCCACTAGCTCGGTATCAGGCTATGTGAAAGCCGAGGGTCGGGTTTTAAATCTGTATCTTGAAACAATAGATGAGGAGTTCAAGACCCTACAAGTATGGGAAGAGGAAGATGGACATGCTCGGTACGTCGAATCTAGCATAGAGAGCTACTCGTCAGTGTGCTTGTCGAGCACGGTTGGATCAAAGGTACTAGCCAAGATAACTCCAATGTTGTAGCGCATGGAAGTAGTCAGAGTGCTGCCAATAGGTGTTCATGGCAACCGATACAAACATGGTTACCATGAGGACTTCCAGTTGTCTCGCAAGTGCATGGCGAACGCAAGTCACGAAGCTGCGATGTCCGAGCTAGAGCCAGAGTATAGAAGGCGTCGATCAGGGATCGAATATATTCTACAAGCATAGGTCTGACTGGATAGCTTTTCCTAATCAGATCCACGAAATACTACTAAGCCAATGAAAGAAAGGACGCCCATAACCAGATTGAATCGCTTGCAAATCGATTTCAGTATGAGTTTGCGTTCGCCTGAGTCCCTTGCTCTCATTTTCTCCAGTATCGCGTGCTGAGAAACTAAGTAAAAAGAACGGTCTACTTATGTGGCGTTTGTGATAAATCAAAAGCTGAAATAAAGGAAAACTTTAAATATAAAACTAATGGTAAATCAAGTAAAAAGTGCAAAAAGAGTGGAGTTGGTGGAATTCGAAAGCTCATGCATGTTTTGTGTGCTGTCTCTGTTGGTTTGAAAACCCTACATTCATAATTTCATTTATAGATAGATAATGTCAGTTGTTGCTACTGTACCACCAATGAAGAATTTGTCCAATCAATTCTAAAATTGTTGTGGAAATACCAATTCAATTCTTAACTTTCCAATTTTACCTAAACTTTTATTTGATGTTTCAATGTAATCCTTCATACAAACTTTCATCGGAAATTATTGATGTAGGATAACCTGCAATAACTAGACTCCACATCAACAACTTTCAGTAAATTGACTGGAATGAATATATTATAATTCCACTAATATTTTACAAAAATTGACAAAAATGAAAAATTTAGGATGAATTGGGTAATTTTCCCTAGTAACAATGGTAGTAGTATAAGGAGCCGAGAAGGAGGAGTAACTGGAATTGGGAGTTGCAATTCTTTAAAAAGAGCAATTTTGAAAAAGGAAAACATGTTTCAATAACAATAATGATGACGATGGTCATGATAAAGTGACTAAGGGTTATCTTCACCGTCAGAAGAGAGAGATGCATCGTCAATCGTTGGATCATGAATGAATTCCTTCAATCGGATAAACCCCGTCTCCACTGATAACCGGATTCAAGACAATAGGAACATTGGTACACATGTTACTCATCATCATAATCTTCAGTCCTATGGTGGGTGAAATGGTTTGAGAATGTTCTAACATAGAGAGGACACAAAATCAAAAGGTTCATACTTCACGTTATCTTGAAAGTAAGTCAAGGTCCTAATAAATCTAGCATTTCTCTTGGGGGAGGCCCCCTGGGCGGGCCGCCCTCTTCAATATCTAGGATTTGTAATTGTCACCTTCCGGTGTATAATCCAACGAAGGGGGAACGCAGAGGGGGCTGGTACGGGCTATGGCTACCCTCAGCAACCCTGATATGTCCTTATCCTTGAGGTGAAGTATGGGCAACAATCCAAAGCACTTTTGGCAGTGGTGAATAATGACAATGAGAGTAGAGTTGGCCGCTCTTCTATCAATTCTAGTGGACATGCGAAAAGTAAGCTCTCTCTTCAGCTCATTATGGTTGAGAAATTATCCATTTAGTACTAAATTTATTATATGAATATTAATTCAATACTAAAATTTTTAAATTTATTGATTTAGTTATAAACTTTTGCACAAAATTCTAATTTGATCATTTTGGTTAATTTTTACTTGAGAAGCTAACATGGCGATGTGCCACAAGAAACTATTGGCATGATTGAACTATTATGTTAGCTATTTCCGACAAAAATGGAACAACAAGATTGCATTGGAATCTTGCGCAAATATTTAGAGTTAAATTGGTAAAATTAAAAAGTGAATTATCATTCTGTATAATATGTTTTGATTGGGTAATTTCCTACTTTACAAATGTCAAGATATTTTGCAGCTTCTATTGTGTAATGCTAGCTGGAATTGGCTATTAAAGTGTCTGTTTTAAATTTACATCCAACTTCAGGGTTTGCTTCTTCTTCCTCTTCTTGTTGTTTTGCTTTAAAACTTTAGGTTTAAAATGAAAACGAAACTTTCAAAAGACAATAAAAGTTTAGCTTTCTTAGGTTGCAGCAATTTCAATTATGCAATTTGGACCAGTTCTTATTGCATGATAGTAGTAGTAGTAATAATTATAATTATCCAGGGATAATTGTATAAGTTAATAATTTTAATTTATATCTTATAAATTTCAATTTTAAAATTAATTATTTTTATTTTACGATAAATCTTCATAAAAGAAATTCGAAACTTGCAATTTTTTTTTTTTCTACATTTATCTGGAAACGATATTTTTGTATTGTGTAGTTTTATCAATCCATCATTCGGTGATTAAAAACTTTCCCATAATAAGGCTACTTCTCTTAATATTGCATATGTCCATTTTTACATGCAATAATAATAATAATAATAATAATAATAATAATAATAATAATAATAATAATAATAATAATAATAATAATAATAATAATAATAATAATAATAATAATAATAATAATAATAATAATAATAATAATAATAATAATAATAAACCAATTAATATCTAATATTAATAGTAGTGATGAAGATTTCTTATTAATAAATTCACCATTTTTGCTTATCATTTCAATAACATGAAAAGATCTGTTAAATTTTATATAATTATTGTGTCGATCTAGAAATCCAAGAGATATAGTTTTTATATTTTCAAAATGTCATTAAATATTGGATTTTTCATTTGGAAAAATTCCAAATAAGAGTCTCAAATACCCTCATTTTATTAAATAAGAGTTTGGAGTTGACATTATTTCAAATAAGTGCCGAAGTGCCATTATTTTTCTAAATAAGGGTTTAAGTGGATATTATTTCAAATAAGAGCATAAAATAATCATATCAATTTCAAAAAAGAGTCTGAACTCATTAGCTATGAACGATAATTTTGCCCTTTTGAATTTTGAATTTTTCTTTCTTTTTTTCTTTTTTTTTTTTTCATAAAAAACTAAAAAGAAAAAAAGAAAAATAGTGGAGGAAGCCCGGGGGATTCCCTCTTGCCTGTGGCAATGGGGCGACGACAATAACCGGTGCGGTCACTGGTGCCTAAGCAAGGGTCGGCCACCCTCCCCACAATTCTTGATAATAAGCATCACATTAAAAAATAGGAAATTGCTACTAGACCCGTTAAATGGGTGGGTCGGGTCGGGTTTGGGTCGGACCATTCCATAAATGGTCCGACCCAAATCGACCTATTTAACCTGTTTATGACCCGTTTATTGCAATGCAAAAATTTTGACCCATACCCGACCCGACCAATATCCAACCAATACCCGACCTATTTAACTAAACTAAACTTATATTTATTATATATATATATATATATATATATATATATATATTATATTTAAAAATGGTATTGCTAAAATAATTTTATACAATACAAATTTAATGGACAATTTTTATAATTTTTAAAATAATTATTTAAAAAAATCGAATTTTAATTATTTTTATTTTTTAAATATAACTTTTCTTTTTCTTTTTTCTTTTTTCTTCTTCTTCTTCTTTGGCTGGCCGCCAGCCACGACAACGGCTAGCAATCGGCCACAAGCGAGCCTCGAGCTCACTCGATGAGCTCTAGAGGATATATATATTTTCTACAATATGATCGAGCAAATTATGTAAGTATTCTCACAAGGGTTCCAACGTAAAAGTGAAACCAATCTATCATTCTCTAGTATCATTTTTCCAATTGGCCAAGTGACCGATTTTTCTAAAGATTTTTTTTTTTTTTTTTTATAGATGGAATGTGTCTCAATGGATGTAAGAATTTAAGGAATATTAGTGCAGTACTTTGATAGTTGAGCAAGTGTCTATAGATCTTCATGAGCCCCTTTTGCTGAGAGCATTGAACAAATAACTTTGATGCAACATTCTCTACAGGTGCCACCTTTATGCCTAGACTGATTTTAAGAGGTCACAAGTATTGAAATTTGCCACTGACCCACACTCTGTCAAGCGAAAAGGAATCCCAGAAGGATCTCATAATTGAACAGCTCCTATTCATTGTCAATCTCTCATCACTGATACAATATCCGCACACAGCATAAGCAAAATATACATCAAACAAAACGAACACATGGTAGTCTCAAGACTAAAAGATTTCAATCTGACTTAAAACAGGGGTACATCATATGCTGATTATTTATGAAAACTCATATGTACTCAGAACTCCATAAAGCCTTTGCTGCATCATCTTCATCAAGCTGGCTGTGAAATCGAGTTCCCCTTATCTTCCTAGAATGGACTTGATCCACCAAATGCCTTTGGTGTCCTTGGGTCCTTCTTCTTCCAGTGGACTGTCACTATGTGGAGTCTTGTGGAGCTTGCTCACATCATACCCTTCTTCTTCAGCCTTCCAAACCAGCTGATTGTAATTTTCTTCATCCATACGGCTCTGTCTGCTAAGTATCTGCAAAACAGGAAAGCCCACCAATCAGCCAACGAAAATGCAAAAAGAAAGAAACAAGAATCAGAGCCCAACTCGCAAACACCACAGATCGCCCCATGAACATCAATCACCATGAGACCAATGGAACCATTAACACAAAAAGACAATTCTGCTCTAACAATGCAATTCAGACACCCTTTCAAATTCGCGGGAGAAAAAACACACATCAACCTAACACAGAACAAACCACTTCCACTGTCGAATCGACTCGAACAAATTCACCACTTCTGCAAACGAATTGACAACACTAAGCAACCGGTGATCGATCAAACATGTCGTCGCTTATTTTGACATAATAAGCCTCAAGCCACAACTAAAAAAGGCAACTCAACATAGACAGCAATGAGGAGAAAAGGGTAAGTAAAGTCAAGAATCCTCAAACCAAGTGAAATTAAAGAAAACAAAACTCATCCCCTTGGAAGCTCAAGAAAGGGTACCGATCCCAATTCTCATCTTCAAGAACTCCTCACAACCCACATCACAAAGCAGAGACAGAAAACCAGGAAGCATTACAATTGCGGACTTGCATGACTCAGTAGCAAAAACCCAATTATGCATTGGGTTTTCCTTTATAGTCGATGTTGAATGAAGATGTCGATTGACGTGCTTCGCGAAATCGAGAGGAACACCCTAGTCCAATTGATCTGTGAGACTGATCGTGGTGCTAAAATTCCTAATTAATTGAATGGACAAATTCCATACAGCTGCTGCTGGAAGTAGTCCCTTGACTCCGTCCCTCCTTCTTGGAACACCCGCTGCTGACTAGCACGAGCGACCCTCCTCCATCCTCGTCGACCCGAACCCTACCGCTGGTGGTGACACTACGACGATTGAGTTGTTGGAAAACCTTGGTCACTAGAGATGGGCGGCGACAAGGCGACGGTGGGCGGTGGCAAGGTGACAATGGGTGGTGGCAAGCGGCGACGAGGCAAGGATGGGCGGCGGCAAGCGGCGACGAGGCAATGGAGGTGGCAGCAAATCGAAAGCGAAGAGGGGGTCGTAGAATTATCAATCGTGGGCATGGCCTTCGTGGATTACTGGGTTTATTTTGATGGGTTGGTAAATGGGTCTTAAATGGGTATATAGTAGACCCATTTAAGACCCAGTCCTTTTATTTTTAAAACCCACGTGGTGTCTTGGGAAAAAAAGGCTGACCCATTAACAACCCATTTAAGCATAAATAGGTCGATAAATGGGTTTTCTACCCATTTAACACCTCTAATTACTACTGAGCTTCATTCGGCGTAGCCATTGAAACTCAAGTTAAATCCCACAAGCAACAATCCCATACCCCGCCCACACATAGATCAAATGGAAATTACGAATACAAGGAACTCACCCGTGCCTCTGTTGTCGACGATGACAAACTTGAAACTCGGGTATTCGGCAGTCTGTTGATTAGGTAAAGCCCAACAAAAATATCAAACAAACAAACAATCGGGAAAAGAACAAGAAAAGAGAGAGAGAGAGAGAGAGAGAGAGAGAGAGAAAAAGAAAACAGCATTGGAGCTCCGGGTTGAAACGGCAATGGTCATCCTCGTCTCTTACGACTCGTGAACGGTGATCCATCAGAGGGCAATCGGCCGAAATATCGAAATCTCGAGGACAACAAAACCCCACTCACCATGATCGGTCCTCCGTCGGCGACGGCGTGACACTGCGAAGGGATGAGCAGTGGAATGAAGGGCGAGCGAGATAGAGTGGGAGAGAAGACGGCAGCGGTCACCCAAGCGGTGGCGACCTTGTCGATCGCCTCCCCACCAGCAATGGGCGGTGGCCATTGGTAGGAGGGCTCCCCTCCCGCCTATATATTCCCCTTTTTTAATTTTTTTTAAATTGTTATTTAAAAAAAAAATTAATGTAATTCAATTTAAATTTAAATTGTGTCTTGACAAAAATATCCCTTGTTGGGTCGGAATATTTTGCCAACTGGTGAGCTGATAAGGCCAGACCCTTATTTAAAACAATCATAATTAGTCCATGCCCTTCTTTGGGATTAACATTGTCAATTTAAACCTTTAATTGAAATAATGTCAACTTCATGCCCTTATTTGAGAAAGTTGGAGCTCTTATTTGAAATTTTCTCTTTTTATTTTGTGAGGACTCCACAAAGAATGTTGAATTCAATGAACTTGTGTCAAAGAAATACAACGTACATCAGCCTTTTCTCAATATCCAAAATGGATTCTAAAGTATATGTGTTAGCTCAACATCACTCGTATTTATTCTCTAAATCTTCGGGTGCATCTTGTTTCATTGAAACTTCATCATAAAGAATAATATTTTCCACGAAAATCATTTTTCATTTGTTTAATGGTTTAGGGAAAATGATTTCCTTCTTATTAGGATATAAAGTCGTTTTCACAAATCTAAACTTGTTGACAGCCTATTAAAAACGTTTCTTGTAAATCGATCATTTATTAGTCGTCCAAGAATCAAAAACAATTTTTCATAAAAACATTATTCCTTCAAAGAATCGAACCCTTCTTTTCCACACCAGCTCCTACTGCATCCATTGAAAACACTGATCCATGTGAAGAGCCCCCTCTCAGCCACCCTCGTAATCCAGAAAATATTGGGTGGTCCGGGACCGTCATGTCAGCGTGGTCCCGGACCACTCACGCGGCGCCACGTGTGAGGGAAGGGAGAGAGAGAAGAAAGAGGAGAGAGAGCATCAGAGAGATGGGACAGGGGCAGGTCTTTTGGTTCCCTCCCCTCACGTGTGGCGCCGCATGGGTGGTCCGGGACCACGCTGATGTGGCGGTCCCGGGCCACCCAATATTTTCTCGAATCTGTCCTAAGAGATCTACCCTGAATACCGAATCGGTCAGTGGTTGAGATTTGTTGAGACACTCGAGCTGGACACGGAGGATTCCTCTCCTCTGCCATTAACCTCCCAAGACTCATGAAGAACACTATATAAAGGGCAGCTCCTCATGTTTACCAACCCATCCACCAACCAACTCTTCAATCCCTCATTTCTCAAACTCCACCTTTGATCTCTCAGCAACAGTGCAGAAGCCAACATGGATACTAGCGAGACCCAATCGATCACGACGCCTGCTGAGGATGAGGAGCTCGTGGCTGCCTTCGAGACGTGCATCCTCACGGCCGTCCCCATGGTGTTGAGGTCCGCCGTCGAGCTTGGGATCATCGACTTGCCAGCCTGGGAAGGCGGGGCCTTCGCCCAGCTCTCGCCGTCCCAGATCGCAGCCCACCTCGGGATCGCCAACCCGGACGCCCCACGCACCATCAACCGCATGCTTCGTCTCCTGGTGAGCTTCTCCTACTTGTCGTGCACTCTTCATGGCGATCAGAGTCTGTATGGCCTCGGGCCAAAGAGCAAGTACTTTGTAAGCAGTGAAGCCGGTTCTTTCGCGCCATTGCTGCGATTCCTCCAACATAAGACCCTCATCAACAGCTGGTTTGTGTTCATTCAAAAGTATAGGGTTTTGTCACCTTTCCAACCATCTCTCCATTAGGGAGGATTTTTTTGGCCCAAGCACTTATTTGTTGAGGAGAAACTGATCCAATTCGGAGTTGTTGATGTTTATACCAATCGATCATAGAAGAAAAATTATGATTCATTCTGATTAAGCTTCCTTCCTATTAATCTGGAAGTTCTTCTCAGATACAAGGAAATGATTCAGTTGCGATTCCTCCAACATAAGACCCTCATCAACAGCTGGTTTGTGTTCATTCTTTCTTTCCGTCGAAGTTTTCAACTCGCTATAACTAAGCACGTATCACAAATTAAAAAACCACACTGATTACGTAACTCGAAGTTTTCTTCACTTCTTCATGATGAACTAAACGTGTTGAATTATCTACGAGAAAAGAGGACGGCAAGAGATACTTGCTGATTGCTCCATGAGCCTAAAATGCTTTGTTGGCGAAAGAGATGGCACAAAAAGATCATCAATCACGAATCATTTGGACCCATAAGCGTCACAACCATTCTTCTTCATCTCGGTTCGCTTATCAGACAGTAGCTGCACCTCGACCATACTCATTTACAGTCCACACAATCTATCCTTTCAAAACAACCTCGCTTGCCAACTACATATTTACACTTATATCATTGTGCAGGTATGGATTGCAGGAAGCAGTTAAAAATGGAGGAGGCCTCTTCGAGAATGCAAACGGGACAAATATCTTCGAATACGCCGGGAAGGACCCGGCGCTCAATACGGTCTTCAACAACGGGATGAAATCCCCGACCCCGCTTTACATGAACAAGATCCTCGAGTCGTACCGTGGGTTTGAGGGCGCAAAGACGATTGCCGACGTAGGTGGCGGCGTCGGCCAGAACCTTCGGCTCATATTGGACAAGTTCCCAAATCTCAGGGGCATACTCTATGATCTGCCTCATGTGATCAAAGATGCACCTGCCCATCCTCGTAAAATCACTCTCTACACACATTTTTATTTTCGACTAAAGAGTGAATAAAATACTGATATTTGACGTTCTCCTTAAAAAAAAGCATATATATATATATATATATATATATATATATATATATATATATATATGTATGTATATGTATGTATGTATGTATAATGCAATTTTTTTCTTGAACAGGTATGGAGCGTGTCGGAGGAGACCTGTTAAAGTCTGTTCCGAAAGCAGATATACTCTTCATGAAGGTTATCTTCAAATCTTCCCACCCTTGAAGTTTACTCATCCTATCTTTTAGCGTAGCCCTTCGGGGAATGATTGAGAAGATATCAAGGTCATTTTTTTTTTTGATACCCAGGGAACCTGTCAGCCGTTCGTCGCCTTGCGGCGGTACATAGCCGCCAAGTAAACCCTGGAGCGACGCTAGCGGAGGACCCACCACCCCGACGTTACGCTTAAATCGCCGATGCTTCCCCTGAGGTTTGATCCCCTCACCTTTCCCCCAAGGCAAGGGGTTCTTATCCAGCAGAGCCACCAAGGCCGGTGGTTATATCAAGGTCATATTTTATTCATGCAAGTTTAGTGAAATTTCATGATCACAACTTAAATGTTAGAGAAATCTCACCTGCACGTTTTAGTATCTTGCTTAGGGTTTGGGTGATTTGATTGGGTTTTGGGGATTTTAGGTGGGCGCGAGAATTTTAGGATTTGGATATGAACAATTTTTAAAGGGGTAAGTGCATTGGACAGTGTAAAGTTATCTTCGTAGGTAAAATTTCCTTTTGATATTTTGAAAAATATCATTTTTCAAAGGAACATTTTTGCAATGAGAGACATAGCGATTATTGATGTGACAATGTAAAGTTATCTTCAAAGGTAAAATTCATGCACTGATTGGATATTTTGAAAAATAGAAGTACGTGGATGCTCATTAGATGAAAAGTTTTATATGTTTTTGTTTTTTGTTTCCCTTTAAATGCCACTAATACATGAACTCAGATTTCTTGTCAGGATCGGACCGTGATGATTATGTCGTCGTTTACAATGCATTTATCTATTTCGTCTTGTGAGGTCAATAGTGCATTTTATATGTTCTGGTAAACGCTCTATGTTTAAGCTGTTATATTTTTGTTCTTGCGCAGTGGCTTTTCCTTGGTCTACGAGACGATTTCTGCAAAATGCTACTTCAGAACTGTTACGAGGCGCTGCCACCAAATGGCAAGGTGGTCATCGTGGACCCGATCCTTCCCGAATACCCCGAGACAGACATAGTGTCGAGGAACTCGTTCACCTCCGACATGATCATGCTATACACGAGCCCTGGAGAAGACCGGACGAGGAAAGAGCTGGAGGTGCTCGCACTTTCGGCCGGATTTGACAAGCCAAGGATCGCGTGTCGAGCTTACAACATGTGGGTGATGGAGTTGCACAAAAAGAAGTGATCGCTCTCGAGTCGCTCATGGCGGTCGTTCCCTAATTCTAGGATTTCTCGTGTGTGGAAAAGGGAAAGAATTAAAAGGAGTGACCCGTAAAATAAAAGCCATCTTCTCATGAAGAAGAATGTAGCACCATCCTTCAGATTCAATAAAAGAGAAAGTGATGATTCATGTCTCCACGAGGCGGTTCTTCATTTCCTTCTCATTTTCATCCATTGATTGGGGCATCATAACACGATACAACGACGAGAAAAGACTACAAGCGAAATTTGAACAGCAAATGATGCATCGGCGAAGACATTAAAGGCTCAAATTGTCGAAAACATAGTCAAAGACAGACAGAGAAGTTACTTCCATTAAGATCTTGAAGGAAACCTAGGAAGAGAATACTCACTACCGGTGTTGCGTAGTTCCAAAGATTGCATAATTTACTCGTTCAATCTAAGATAGAGAAAATAGAGTTTCTATGCTTTGACAAGGATGGAGAATGGAAGAGCAAATGATCTTTGAATTATGTTTTTTCGAATTGGATTATTTAACATCCGAAATTGTCTATCAGAGATATGGTAAAGCTGGTGAGTCGTGTAACGAAGCTTGGGGAAAGAATAATCGAGCACGGGTTGAAGCTTGAGGAAAGAACAATAGAGCATGGGTTAAGGTAAACCAGTTAAATGGGTGGGTCACGTTGGGTTTGGGTCGGGTCATAAATGGTCCGACCCAAATTGACCCATTTATTGTAATGCAAATTTTTTGACCTATACCCGACCCATTTAATGAAACCTAAAAAAGCTTTTATATATATATATGCTCACATGGTTTTGTACAACACAAATTTAATGGACAATTTTTATTATTTTTTATTTTTTAAAATTAATTTTTAATTAATTAATTTTTTATTTTATTTTTAAGATATAATTTTTAATTTTCTTTTTCTTTTTCTTTTTATCTTTTCTCCTTTCTTTTTTTCTTCCTCTTCTTCCTCTTCTTTGGCTGGTCATTGGCCACAACGACAACCGACGACCTACCATAGGCAAGCTGGCTTGCCCAGCTCGTCGATGTCGGCGAGCTCAAGGCTCGCTAGATCGGCAAGGCTCGAGCCTCGCCGACATCATGGAGGCCTCCACCTTGCCAGATCCAACGAGCTTAAGCTCACCCCTCGCCGAATATGGCAAGGCTCGAGTCTCGCCTGACACCGGCAAGTTCGAGTCTAGCCTGATCGGCGAGGCTCGGGCCTCGCCGATTGTCGCAAGGCCTCCGCCTTGCTAGATCCGGCGAGCTCGAGCCTTGCCCGACACCGGCAAGCTCGAGGCTCACCAGATCAACGAGGCTCAAGCCTCACTCCGACACCGGTGAGTTCGAGTCTCACCCGATCGGTGAGGCTCCGGCCTTGCTAGATCCGGCGAGCTCGAGGCTCACTTGGCCGGTCACTAGCCATCGCGTGCCGACCATCGAAAGAAGGAAGAAGAAAGGAAAAAAAAAAAAGAAAATAAAATTAATAATTAAAAATAATTATAATTTCGATTTATATATATATATATATATATATTTTTTTTTTTTTTTTTTTTTGTCAAGTTAAATGGAAGAGAGAGATTGTGTGGTTTGGGTTGAAAATAGGTTCTAAATCTAACCCATTTAAGATCCACTTAATATCCATATCTTAAGTCTTTAATTATTAAACTCATTTACTTAGTTCCTTCAAAAAACAAGTGACCCATTTATGATTTAGATGGGTCATATATGGGTCTATGACCCATTTTGTCACCTCTAGGTTAAGGCAAGAAACTTGTATCCGAAAACAAATATTGGTCTGCCAAAAGGGCTGTCGGGTGCTCCAATAGAGTGATGTTGGGAGATCTAATAAAAAGATATCATTCAAGAATAGGGAATAGCGTGTGACAGATAATTTACATCGAACAAAATCCTAGAAAGTTAGAAATCAAGGGGCAGCGAAAAATTAAAAAGATGTGAAGAACACGATAAGGATAGATATGGAGCACTATAAACTTACAAAAGACGTTGTAAGGAGGAAACATGCAAAGATCTAGGACTAATCAAAACTAAGGGTGTGCAATCGGATTGGGTTCGAAAAACAAGTCCGGGAACCGGTTCCTAGTTAAATTGGTCCAAGAACTAGTTTCAGTTTTTGGAAACCGGTTGGAATCGATTCGGGTGAAAACCCACTCGATTTGCCGCACCCTCACCAGCAGCCCTTGATTCGCCGCTTCTATTCTCTCATGGGAGAGATTCCTCTTCTCTCTTCTCCTTCTCCCCCTCCTCTCTCTGTCTCTCCCTACCTGTTCTCTGCTTCTGCTCTCTTACAAGATCTACTCCTCATACATGACATAGATTCGCAGCGCCGCAGGCAGAGGAGAAGCTCGAGCAATGGGAGGCCCTTCGTGTTTCGGATTGGGAGCTGAAGCTTCTTCTTCGACCGCTCAGTTTCAAGGAGTCCCCAATGAATCGCTCAACATGTCCCAAACCAACTGGAAAACCGATAAAATGTGATTCCTTTCGTTGCTCTGAGGCCGTGTCAGTCGTTTTTGTGGAGTTGGGTTCGCCATTTTGGTCGATTTTGTGCGTTTGTTGAGTGTTCTTGCTCGTCTTTGCTGGGGTTGCTTCTGTTGCCCTGCTTAAGATTTGTGCTTTTTCTGTTTATTTTTGCGGCGATTCTTCTTTCTTGGGGTTGGTGTTTGCTAATTACTCGTTTGTAGTTTTAACATGCTGAAAAAACTATGCCTCGATTACAGGTTGGATGTTTATATCCATGATTATGTAGTGAAGAGGGACTTTGAAAGCAACTGCTCAGGCTTTTCTTGTCATGCCTTAATCCTCGAGCGTAAGCCCATCCTTCTCCGGTCGATAGAAAATTTTGCGACTTCCCAAAACGAGTTGCCGACTCTTTCATTTTAATGCACATGCGGAAACAAATTACTAATCCCTTGATATTAACAACTTAGGATAGAAAAAGTAGGAAATAGATTCACAAAGAAAACACACATTTATATACACACTGAGTCATGTACAAAGTTTATGACCAAAAGATTACAAAGACCGACTTTCCAAAAAGAAGCAGTCTTAACTGACCTATACTTCAAAGCACCTCCTCTCATCTCTAGGTCCTCCACTTGACAATCCTAAAAATTTAAGCCCACAACGGGTAGATATAAATTTCAGCGAGTTCACACTCTAAATCTCGATTATGAGGAAAATACGTCTAGAAGTGTTCTAATCACACAATCACACAATCATAGGGACTTACCTCATCTCAAGTCCACCATGCAAGTGAGTACAATCAAATACTCGACCAAACAATTCAATTCAATTCAGTTCAACCATCAATCAGTCAACTCATTCAACTCCATGTCATCGATGCCATTATAAATTCTATCGATTCGAATCCTGCTCACCTAAGCTGAAATAGATATATTCATATCTCATTGCTCTCCAAAGCTGATGTCTAAAATTTGCTCACCAAAGCTGCTAATAACATTTGCTCACTGAAGTTGCTAGATAACTATAATCCTCGCTGAAACTAATATCTATAATGTTCATCGAAGCTGCTAAAGTATTCTTGCTCACCAAAATCGATATCTAAAAACCACTTTCGGTGACACCCGGTATTTTCTAATTAAAATACCTATATATCACAAATATCACTCAATTCAACAATACAACATTCAATTACATAAACTAAACACATCATTGCGATCAGCTCAAAATTCTATCAAGCGGCTCTCCTGATATAATTTCCGGAAAATAATAATTAATTAATAATTAAATAAATTCCGAAAATTAATTTAATTGAAATATAAAATAATATAATTAAATAATATTTAATGTAAATAAATAATTAATTAAAATTCTAATTAAGATTCAACCAATCTAATTGCATAATTAGACTAATTAATCCATCCACTAGTCTAATCATGCACATAATCTAATCAACATTTAATTAAACTAATCTAATGACATAATCCCTAATTTAATTAAACTAAACACCATTTAAACTTCATTAGCCTACTAAAAGAGTTTAGTGCATAAACTCACGGGTATAGTGCGAAAACTAGTTCACCGCAACGACAGTGCAACAGAGGCCAAAACTTGAATTGTGGTAGCACCAACGGGCTTGGACCGGGTCTAAAATCGGCCCAACAAATCTCAGCCCAAATTGAGATTTGTTATTGAGTTGGGCTGGGCTTGCTTTGCTGGTTTGGGCTTCAAATGGGCCTGACCAAAACTGAAGATGGGCTGCTGAGTTGATTTCGTGGGCTTTGCTGGACTGGACTGCTGAAATTCACGGGCTGACTTGCGTGAAGATGGGCTGCCTGCTGGGGTCTTGGGGGAGATGGGCCGAGGCTGAAGCTCACGGGCTTCAAATGGCCCAACTGCTGGGCCAACCGTGAGAGAAATCCAGCGAAGGAGTCGCTGACTTGGATTTCTGCAGGGTTGAATCGTGGACTGAAGATGGCGCTGGCGATGCTCGAGCGTAGGATTGGCACCGGCAGAAGGAAGAGACGCACACGGGGCAGCTGGCTTCGCTTCGGTGGCCGCGAGCTAGAGTCAACAGGACTTCAATTGTTGACCAATGAAGACGCCAAATGTTGAAGGGTGTCGCGGATGAAGACACAAGCGGTGGAGAAGGCAGCGTTGGAGGGCGGAGACGTGGACGATGCTGGCAGATTAGGGTCAACTTTTTTGGGGGGTTTTCTTTGATTGACCGAGGGAGCTAGATACTTGGACGTGTAGCAAGAAGAGAGTTCAGTGGAGGTGCGGGTCTTCGGTGGACTGAAGCCGCGCGGGAGAAGAAATTTGGTGGGGGCTGCTGAAGGTGATTTGGTGGTGATACAAAAATGAAGATGCAGAGGAAAGTGAAAATGAAAGCAAAACGGAGAGGGGTCAAGGAGATGGGAAGCAACTGGTCGTGTGCTCGGCAAGCTTGGAGGGCTTGAAGTCAAAGATGTTATCCAACCACTTAATTGATTGGTCCCCCCTAAAGCCCTCAAGATTATCCTCTTGTCCCAAATACTTTCTTGCTCTAATAATCTCACAAAAACCAAATTTAATGTCCACAATTCCAGCCCCTTGCCTAATTTCGAATTTCACTCAAATTGAACTTCAATTTCCTCTCCGATTTCTCCAATTCAAGGTCCGATTTCACTGAAAAAAATCCCGTACAATTTTTTGCAAGTTCCCGACACCCAAAGGCTTGGCTTGAAAGTCCCAATTTCCTTTGATTTAGCCCATCAGAATTTTTGTTATTTTTCCGCAACGTCTGAATCGATTTTCCGTAAAAATCTCGGAATCTCTGAAAATCTTTCGGATGATGAGTCAACGTTTTTAAAATAAATTATGACACATAGAACTTTCAATTTTTGAATTCGAGTTCAAATTTACGGTTAATTTTAATTCGATGTGATTTTAGCGTGACTTAGTCTACCAGGATAGTTTTTAGGAATTTTTAGTGCAATTGACCTATAATCGATTTATCTCAAGTCACAATGTACATTTTCAACACATTGGTGACTCTCGGTTTTGTGAAAATCTTGAGATTTCAATTACGAGCACCGTGTACCAAAACGATAGAAAAATCGATCTAGTGCCAATTGACGAATATTTTGCAATAAGGTATAATCACCCACACTATAATCACACATCTCAGTCAAATCGACATATCTCCATTCTCGATTTCGACAAATTTCGACCCTGTCATAACATGGTTGAACAATCGATTAATACGATCGATTTCGACGGTTGATTTTTGATCGAATTCTCAAGTCCATTGCGTTAAAATCCCATAATGGCTTCCCTAGATAATTTAGTTATCTCATGAATGATCAACTTAAAGAATGGCACTATCAGCGCGTTGAAGAAAGGCCCAATTTATTTAATTGAAAATAAATTCTGAAAATTTAGATTGTGACATTTCTAACTGAAGGGAAAGTGTCCTCTAATGTTGGTGAGAATCTTCTTTGGCTGAAAAGGAATTGTGGATTATCTCTTTTTAGTCAAAAATTTATTGTACTTATTGATTATATATGATTAATATTTTAATACAAATTAGAAGAATTATGTTGTTATTATTTATTTATTTTTTGATGATCCTAGAAAACCCGTAAGCCGACAGCCGATGGGCAAATCCTAGGGCTCACGAAGGAACCCACCACCCCCGTAAAGTGGGTAAGTCCACCTGCGACGTGCCGGTAATTCCTTTTCTCCTAGTAGCACCACACTCAGTGCGGTGGTAGGATTACAATGTTGTTGTTTTTTTTTTTTTTGGTATTGGAGGAACTTCTCTCCTACACTAGCGCCACTCGGTACACCTAGCGCCTGGTAGGATTACGTTGTTGCTTGCACACATATTTATATTTATGTAAAATTTGAAGTCTTATAAGATATCGGGTGATTACAAAACAAGTTCTAATGGAAACAAGGTTGAGCCTAGAATCAGATTGAAAAATAAGATGGTCCCAAAATATAGTCTAATATAAATAGAGTCTGGTAAAGAGTCCAAAAAAAAGTAACCGATTATAACATGATCGAATACAGGGTCCAGGGTTGGAATCTACCCATTCCAAACTCAATCATCCCTAATTAAAAGGCAGTGTAGAAAGCATGCAGTAGTTACATAAAGCACAGATGATGACCAATCAATCCTTTCGAAGGGAGCGAGGCAAATTTTTCTACGCTTGATGTCTGTGCAATCTTAGAAGTTCAATACACATTAAGAGTTCAGCTGATACATGGACATTCCATAATAAACTAGAAGCTGAGTAGAAAGAAACTAACATTTATTTCAAAATCAAATGTAACACACATGAAAAAGGCCAAAAAAAAGGAAAATAAGTGGGAAAGAAAGAAGTCATCTTTTGTCTATGTGTCCCGGGTGATGAAGAAAAAGGCTGTATGAAAAGGAGTGCCTAGGGGGTATCAAAGGGTTGAAACATCGACGAGTACCTTTTTTCAAAGCTTTTTCTTTTCGTTCATCCTTATTCTTCCATTCGTTCTCGTTCTCGTCATCTTCATCCATTTCATCTCTTCCATCATCTGCAATATCACTTTCACTGGCCGTCTCCCAGTCGGAATCATCAGATTCTTGACCGTAGATGGCATGGGAATCACCCTCACCACGGACACCTCCATGTTTAGTCGCTGCCTCCCTGAATACCCAAGCCGCACGCATCTGCTTCTTGACCAATCTCTCAGCATAATCGGGAATCTTATTTGGCCTCAACGACAGATCTGGATCATTAGACTGAGAGCACTCATTTATGAACAAAATTGCATCTAGTAAGCTTTCTTTAGCAAAGCCAAGCATGCCATAAGCTTGCGCTCTTCTCCAGAGTCTTTTAGCATGACGATTAAGGTGGGGTGTGAAGACCCAGTGCACGTGTGGCATCACTTATGGCAGCTAATGGTTGTTGCAACGAAAGATAACGTTGCGCTCGGTTAGTGTAAAGGACTGCTCTCTCTCTCTCTCTCTCTCTCTCTCTCTCTCTCTCAGACCGCATTGGACATAGTTGCAATGCTTCTGAGTACTTTGAAGCTGCTCCAGCTAGATCCCCAGACGACAACAGTGAATTTCCTTGAAGCTTGACCACCAGACTGGCATCTTGCTTAATATGGAGATCCTCTTTAGGGCATATTTTTCTCCCACTTCAGCCTCTGTCGAGAACTTAAGAGATCATCAATGTATTCCTTTGTGCGACTGTTGAGAGAAATGGGACCTGTGGCTTGCAATTGGATACATTCCTCAAGAACATTGACGATTAAATCTCCAAGCTTTTTGTGATCACCAAGAGCAGTAATTTCTGAAAGATCTACTAGAGCAGGTACTGCTTCGTCAACCACCTACACAACAGATCAGAAGAATTTAATAACAGAATCAAACAGGCATTCATAGATAATACGTTTCTGGCGTATCCTGCATTCGGGTAAATTCATACAGGACAAGAAGCAGAGTCTGATCAAGTTAATGTATAAATCTGCCACTAAAATTAAACATCATGCATGTCCGAAATTTTTGAAAACATGTCATACTGATGAACTACTGAACTTTTGAGCCTCAATAGAGAGAGAAAAAAAGAAGAGCAAAACTAAGCTGAAAATGGATAGGAATAGAGGAAATATCTAAAAGCAGACTCAATTTCCATTTGAGTTAATTCTCAGAAATAAGATGAATGCAGTCAGCTTCCGAGGTCATGTATCTTTCACCTTAAGCCACACATCTAAGGGTCGAGCTATCTACTTCTCATAAAAAAGAAGAGGAGTAATTTTATATGAACAGAAAAAAGAGAGGCATATTGTCAAATGGATCTTACAAAGGTGCATGAGTGGATAGTTCATTCAGATGAAAGAATTCCTATCTACTACACATCTAGAATGTGAGTTCATATCATTACAAGGGCACAGTTCAAGGATCTACGATTGCAAATTATAGTTTCAGATGATTAAGGCAGAAGCCCGCCCTAACTTACCAACTTATGACATTAGTACATAGAACTGTGCTAATTTTTTTTAAATAACTATAAATGTACGTGATTATATGTTTTTGAGGATTTGAAGTATTCAACATTAAAACTATTTGCAACAAATGTAAGTTTTTAAAATAAAATTCAAATCTCAAAGGTCAAAAGTTACAGTGAAGGTCAAAAACTGAAGCCAAGAATTAACAACTCCCAAAGACAGTCTGCAAGATGAGTTATAGTCAACATTGGGAGTTATTGTTGTCTTTTAATAAGCCAAAGTGTGAGTTTCAACCTCCCTCAAACAGGCTTACTTCTTTCAAATACCGACCAAATGAAATCACACTAGGAGTCAGAAACCAGCAAAGCTAAAAAACTAAAAAGCACCAACTACTCAACTACTCAAAACTAAAGTTACAGAAAGCGTAATACCTTCCTCCCAAGTCCCAACACCCCCCATACAGAAAATACTTCTAAAGAAGTACAAATTTATTTCTTTTATAAAGACAAAAGTGTTTTGAATTTCACTGAAACTATATTTCACATAACTACGAGAAGCACAAGGTAAACTTTATATGTACACAAAATAGTCATTCTGATCAACTTTCTGTTAACCTGATTATTCCCTATCAAATAGAACTAACTTGTCTTACTTTTCCAATGCATATTCGTGACTCACAGTATAAAAATTTTCAAAATTGAGTCTTCCCTCTAAATTGGTTTATCCCAAATAATTCTCAAAATTTAAAGACATACACTCGGTTCAAAGACATTGTTCAGCTTATCGCTTTATAAATCAGTTCAAGATCACAGTTCACTACATGCCTCTATCTATTGGACAATCAGGTCAGACCCAGAGAACATAAAAGACTGTATTTACAAGAAATGAATGTATCTGTTCCCAAATTGGTAGAAGTAACGGCATGCAGTTTTGGCACTTTTCAAGTCTAAGTTGCTCTCTACCGTCCCACATGTGGCACGCAAGAGAAAGCCAGAGCAAAATAGGAGACCAAGCATCACAAACGCTCGAAGAATAAATGGAAGTTGAGAAAATACAAATGATCTCATAGTTGGACCAGTTAAGTCGAATTATTGTGTGTCACCTTGCAAACATATTTTTATATATATATTACTAACAGGCTTCACGGATATAAAGAAAAGAGGTAGATTTGTTTTATAGAATGGGGACCATGTGACTTTAAACGTAGCTTAATTCAATTCTCTTATCAGAAGACCGCCCATAGGGTGATTCCTTAAAAAAATCCATCACAAGTGAAGAAGATAAATCTGACGATACAACAATAATTTACAAATCTTCACAATCACAAAAGAAATAAACATCTTAACGTCATAACCTCTTTGAGCATGAAAGAGCACAGGCAATTGAGAAAAGTACGTACATGAGAAAAGATGGAGATACAAATAAACATGTGTCTTGAGCTAACAAGAAAACGAAAACATTACCTTGTGGGAAGTATTTGGTTCTTGGAGCAACCAGAGAAGACAGTCAATAGCCATGTATTGCCAATCATCTGACGAACGAGCAATGTTACGCAATGCTTCAACTATACCAGGACAACTAGCAACAGCTTCCCGACCAATCTTATGATGACAAATAGTTCTCAGTAAACCAATTCCAGCTGGCGAGTTCTCATTAACAAGTCTACCCCACCACATTCCAGGTAATTTCACCAAGAACTCTGGCTTACATATGGCAGGAAGAAATTCAGGCTTAAAAGCAAAACAATTTATGAGCTGAAGAGCCCAGCACTGCAGCTGACTAGCCCATTCCCCTGTTTTTCTAGATTCCATCTCAACACCGCCCATGCCACGCGTAAGGAGGTCGCAGTGATAGCTAAGTCTTCTGTCCATGTCCTGATAAAAAGGAGAAAAAACTATCTCTAAAGAGCTCATCGCTAGCTGAATGGAGAGCTCGAGGATTTCAACGTGGCTTGCAACCGTTGGGAAAGTGCTGGCAAATGTAGCCAAGTGTCCCAGTGCTTGCAATGCCATCCGCTACTCAACCCACGTCAATCTTGTTAGATATATTATTAATATAATTCAAAATAATATGTTCACATACAAGCCCAATAGGTAAAACCATGGTTGTTTGGGTCTATATGGGCCGAAGCACAATAACTTTCATATAAAAACTCTAGGGTTTCCCTACGCTTGGAGGTAACACCGTTGAGCGTTCCAAACTTAACGTCTCTTGGTGTAATACTTTAAGCAACTACTTCTTCTCTCTCAAACCTATTACCTCCAACAATTTTGAAGTATTAAGTTCGTGTGTCGGATTTGAGCGAGTAAAGTGTCTTCTTGAAGATTTCGATAAGACGAACTCGCGGCTGTAATTTACTTTCGATTTCGATGGTGATATTGGCCGGGATCTGAGTTTAAAGATTCGGGTGACCGAAATCTTTGTTTCAAAAATCCAAAAATTATAGCCAATTTTAGAGGGTGAAACCACTTGAGCTTTGTTCTACTCATCGATACGAACATTTTGAGTGATCACTCGCATCAATCGGAGGTCGGACGGAGAAGTTACGACACCCGGAAGTTTCCATATGAATTTCTAGCGAATTTCGAGGGCGAAATTTCTAGTGAATTTTGGGGGCGAAATTTTTCGGCGAGTTTCAGCGACAAGGCAGTCCATCTTAAGGTTTTTGGGTGCTCCAGATCCATTTTTGGGGTTTGTTTTGACAAATTCTATCTTTATATAGTGTTTTGATTAAGATTAGGGGAGTTATTCAACTTTGTTGCTCTGAGGACTTCAAGGTGCACTCTTTCTAACACTTTGCTTTGATTAAAATGGCAAAGCGTAGTTCCTATGATATTATAAAGTTACAATCTTTTGATATTACTGAATTTTATGGCTGGAAATTACATGTTCAATTTGGCATGAAAGAATGTGACATATTCTATACTGTAATGAGCGATTTTGCATCTACCACTAAAGATGTGAATGAATATCAATGGAACAAAGATGAGGATGTTTGTAGAGATTACTTGTTGAACTCTTTAAATCCTAATCTGGCTATGACTTATAGAGAGTATAAGACGGTGAAAGAGATATGGAATGCTCAGTTCCAAAAACAAGGAGAGCTATCTAAAACTCTCATAGCGGAGAAATTCTTTGACTTTAAATTCACTATGAATTCAAGTATCACCTCTCAATTAGTTGAATTTGAGAACATGAGGAACAAGCTGAAAGATAATAATTCTGATATGTCCGATAATCTCTTTGTCGGTCTTGTGTAGAGCAAACTGCCAACTGAATGGAGTTCTTTCAAGACTGAAATGCACAGACTGAAGGTACAGATGAGACTAGATGACTTAAAGAGGTATATTCACATTGAGGATCAAATATCACTAGGAAGAGTTTGGAACAAGTGGGACAACAAAAGTCAGTTGCCAACTTAGTTTCACACTCCAATAAACCTCCGAAAAAGGCCAAGTCACGAATCCTCTTTACAGTTAGAGGCCAAAAAGATTATCTTCAAAAAAAAAAAAAAAGAATGGCAAGTGCCATAACTATGGAAAGTGGGGTCACTGGGTAGCGGAGTATAAGTTGCCGAAGAAGCCAAATAATGACACACCACATAATGAGGCCAATATGTTAATTAGAGGATCTGAGCCTCGAGCCTTTATGGAATGATGAAGAATGGAAAGGCCAGCATCTCTTCTGAGTGGTGGTTGGACAGTGGCGCTACTTGTCATGCTACAAATAACAAGAATTTACTCACTGGGGTCACAGAAGTGAAAGACACTGTGGAAAATTGCAATGGTGGAGAGGTAAAGGTGACTCATGCTGGAACTGCAAATTTGGTGCTTTCTTAAGATAAATTACTAACTCTGAAACATGTTAGAGTAGTACCTTTACTTAAGAAGAATTTAATATCTATGAGTTTACTTGATAAAACTGGTATGTCTTTTTCAACTATGAATGGTAGAGTAACTTTATCTGTTAACTCATATTATTTTGGTTGCGCATTCATGATTAATGGTATGTATAGGTTGAGTTTAAATGCTGATAGCATAAACCATGTGAATTCTACTTTGATTGATCCAAAGTTGCTACACAATAGACTTGGACATGTGAATTATAGGAAAATGCAACATTTAGCTAAAACTCATAACATTCTATTAGATACTTCTATTCGATTTGATAAGTGTGAAGTGTGTGCACAGGCTAAAATGACTAGAAAACCCTTTAAATTGATTTCTAAAAGCACACAACTTTTTGAGCTAATACATTATGATATTTGTGATTTTAGAAATTACATTACTAAAGGTGGTCGGAAGTATCTAATAACATTCATAGACGATTTTTCTAGATATTGTCATGTCTATTTGTTGAAATCGAAAAATGAGGCTTTTGAAAAATTTAAGATTTTCAAGTCTAGAGTAGAAAATCAACTCAACTTGAAAATTAAGAAGTTTAGGAGTGATAGAGAAGGAGAATATATTATGTCAAGGTTCAAGGAATTTTGTGCTTTAGAAGGTATAATACTTGAAATCACTGCTCCTTATTCACCCCAATCAAATGGTGTTGCAGAGCGTAAGAATAGAACGTTAATTGAAATGTTAAACTTTATGTTACTTATAGCTGGCATGCCTTCCTCCTACTGGGGAGAATCAATTCTAACTACTAATCACATCTTGAACAGGTTGACACACTCTAAGTTGTCCATGACACCTTATGAGATATGACATAAGCGCCCTTGTAGATATAATACTCTTAGGATTTGGGGCTGTATTGCTTATGTAAGTATATCAGATCCTAAGAAACCTAAGGTGGGATCTAGAACTATTACTTGTGTATGTCTAGGTAGTGCAGAAGATAGCGCTACAAATAAGTTTTTAGATCTATCTACTAACACAATGATAGAATCTAGAGATGCAGTGTTCTTTGAAAACAAGTTTATCAGAGATCAATGCTTGAATGTTTCTGGATCTACAGATATGATTTCATAATCTCCTGTAGAATCTGAAGCAGACCCTCCTGACACTAATTCCACACAGTTGGCTATTGAACCAACTCTAGTTAGAGTATCTACAAGAGAGAGAATTCCCAAAAGTTTTGGTGAGGATTTTGTTGCTTACCATCTTAAGGATGATCCATTCTCCTATCAGGAAGCAATGAGATCTAAGGAATCTCCATTGTGGGCAGAAGCCATAGATGATGAAATGAGCTCTCTGCTGCAAAATCACACTTGGTAGCTAGTAAATTTGCCAAAAGGGGCTAAAGCTATAAGCTGTAAATGGGTGTTGAAGAAGAAACTGAATAGTGATGAATCAATAGCCAGATACAAAGCACGTTTAGTAGCTAAAGGCTATAAACAACAGAGTGGAATAGACTATTTTGATATTTATTTACATGTGTGTCATCTATCAACTATAAGAATTATTCTTACTTTGGCATCTATTGAACACTTTATAGTGCATCAAATGGATGTAAAAACAGCTTTCTTAAATGGGGATTTAAAAGAGGAAATTTACATGGAACAACCGGAAGGATATGTTATGAAAGGTCTTGAGGACAAAGTTTGTAAATTAAATAAATCCCTATATGGTCTTAAACAAGCACCTAAGATTTGGCATCTTAAATTTGATGAAGTGGTAAAGAGTTATGCTTTTCAGTCTAGTTATTCAAATAAATGCCTTTACCATCGTTTTATGTCAAATAAGATAGTCATTATTTGCTTGTATGTTGATGACATGTTAATTCTTGGTTCGGATCGTGAGTGACGTGAAAGCTACTTTAGCTAAAGAATTTGACATAAAAAATCTTGGTATTGCTAATATCATTCTTGGTATAAAAATAAGCTTTGAACAGCAAGTCATCTCCCTTAGCCAAACTCATTATATTGAGTAGCTACTTTCTACTTGGGGATATGATAAGTGTAAACGGAGTGAGATACCCTGTGATTATAATAATAGATTGAGTCCTAATGAAGGGACCATCGTGGATCAGTTAAAGTACTCGAAAATGATTGGTAGTCTCATGTATGCTATGAGTTGCACTAGACCCCACATAACCTTTACAGTTGGCATGCTGAGTCGTTTTACTAGTAATCCTAGTAAAGAGCATTAGGATGCCCTCAATAGATTAATAAGATACCTTAAAGGTACTAAAGATTATGCTCTTTATTGTTTTTGTTATCCTCCAACTGTGGATGGATATTCTGATGCCTTATGGTGCTCAGATATTGGAAATAGTAAGTCCACTAGTGGATATGTATTCATTTTGGGTGGAGCTGCTATTACTTGGAAATCCAAACGACTGACTTGTATTGCATTGTCGTCTATGGAATCAGAACTTTTTGCTTTAGCCTCAGCCGATGAAGAGGCAGAGTGGATAAAGAATCTAATTATGGATATTCCTTCGACTTGGCTAAACATTAATTCTTTAAGCCTATTCTGTGATAATAGAGCAACTGTCCAAGTCGTCAAGAATTCTCTCTTTAATTCAAAGAGAAGACATGTGAGACTAAGACATGCATTGTTGAATTATCTGAGAGAACAAGGGGTTATCACCTTGATCGATGTGAGATCGAATGATAACATAACCGATACTCTCACCAAAGGTATGCCTAAAGATCGATTATTCAAAACAGTGGGGAAACTGTGGTTAAAGACTATATAGGCAAGTCTTAACTATCATTTACTTGCCTTCTAATTGTGTGTTTTAAATTATCAAATCTTTCTTTATTGGCTAAAATGATAAGCACAATTTATATGTTTCATCGATGTTCATAGTTGCTGACTAATTTGAAGAGGGTGAGTTGTCTCATTCCAAATTTGATGAAGATGACTTTAACCTAATTCAAATGTTCTATCTGGGAAAATTGTGTCATTCCAAACTTAATGATACAATTCAACTATATTGGACTATCCTTTTTGGTTAAATGATCTCATTCTAAACTTGATGCTAGATTATTTGACTTTAAGGAATTAGTAATTGTGACATTCCAAATTGAAACATAGAAACAATTGTTTACATAAGAAGCCTATTTGTCATGTTCTTAACTGAAACTTGATATTACATGATTAGGTTATTGTAAGTGACTTGACTATTGGTCTTGTTCTTTGAAACTAGACAATAGTTATTCTCCTACAAATAACTTAAGTTAATGGCTCCTTGTAAATCATATTGTTTAGATCTTGTTCATAATTTATGAAATTGGCTTGATGCTTATGACATGATATTATGATGCTTTATGACATCAATATATGTTCTTCTCCGCTTTGATGGAATGGTGCTAAGTTTTTATTCAAATGATTGAATTTATGATAATATGAAATTCATATTTGACATTCTATAGGGGATGGTAAAGATGGAGGAGAGCTTAATGAGTGGGATCCTGACCAGGATGACTTACTTGATGAATAAATATATATCATTTAAAGCATGTAGGGACTTGACAGCTTTACTGTTGTTGCCTATTTTGATGAAGTCCATTTACTTGAGACTTGCATTTTGCTAATTCTATTTTTAGATTTGGTGGGATCACCCATGATGATTTAGTTTAATACAGCACTTAGATTGAATGTGGATGATTCATGTCCAGCAAGTTCTTCCATGTTCATGGTGTACGATCCAATTGTATGAGCTGCATAATAAGGGATGTAGATATTTTGGTCGTGCGAAAGCCAGCGGCGATTCTTGAGACCCTTCCATATAAGGGCGGCCATGCACTCAAACATTCCCAATTCGATAAACTCTGGGTCATTAGGATGAGCCATTGCAGTGTTCCAAAGGCCACTGATAGGTAGGACCGACCATTGTCATCTTGTGAAGGCAGTTCTCTAAAGAATTTCAGAATGCTTGCTCTACGTTTGCTTGGGTTTCCTCCTTCATGACGCAAAAGAAGCATCCCGAATATGGACAATCCGTCGTTTTGTCCATCTTTACATCACACGCTATTAAGTAGGCTGCATTCAGTCGCTATACGTTCACCAAGAAAACCTTAAATACTCACGACCACTGCATTGTAGAGACAAAGTTTAACTTTAAGCCAGATACGTACACCTTCAGAAAACAGGCAATTTGAGCAGAAAAATGACTTTTTAAGTTTACTACCTTGTTCACTGGTATAACACGTGATATAATAAGAACCCATCACCGACTTTAATTTGATTTATTTGATTGAAATTGAAAATAGCAAATAGCAGTTGCAGAAGAACATTTCAGTACAAACTAACCAAAGCAATCCCATCCCCGCCACCATCCATTCCTTATATGAAATTAATGAACAATACTCCCACAGGCTTCTTCATCTATGCTACAATGACCTCAAGTCCCCTTAAAAGGCTTCTGTTATCGGAGTCAACCCCAACAGTAAAATGGGGTAATGATAATTGGAGGGTCCAGACCACCCTTAACCGGGTCGCCCTGCCTTGATTCCCGTGAAGCCCTTTTCCTAACATACTAGGTTGGGTTCAGGAAAATGATAGACAGCTGGTCCGGTCCGCCAATAGTAAAAATAGTTTTAAAAACTACGGTCAAAAGCACCCATCTACCTCCCAACCCATCGAAAAGACTCCACTAGGAGTTGGCCAGTTGTAACGGTGAACCATCGGCACACGCACCATCTCTCAGGAAAAAAGAACATCGACACAAATAAACCAAATGAGGCGTCAAACGATGAAGAAAAAGGCCAACTAAGCATGCTTTCCAACATGGAAGGGAGAGGTGAGGGGTTCAAATCCCCACCTTCTCAGGGGGGATGGGGTGGGGACGCGTAAGTTTCAGGAGTGGGTTTCGACTCCCACGCCCTACAAGAAGTAGGGCAAAAGTCTGAGAGTGAGTGTAGTGTATGAATAGAATATGACTGACAAAAAAAAAGCATGCTTCCCACTTAATAAGCTCGTGACGGCTCCCAATTTCAGATCATCTTTCACGAATTTATGCATTTACTTGAAATATACCTGACTCCTAAGCCTGTCCCATTTCTGCAATAGAGTAATCCAAAAACTCAAACTTGCACCATAGAGCAATTGATTTCCATGCTCGAGAACACAACCCACGTAAATGTGATGGAAATCGATATGATCGCCGCAAGAGAACCGATTCAAATAAATCAATGCCCAAGTTTCCAAAAATTTAAGAAATTCTTAAATGGAGACTAGCTGAGACAACTAAACACCAACATTCGAACAAGGATCCCAATTCATCATAAAAGAAAAAACCAAAGGTAAAATGTAAAAACAGCGATTTTTGACATACCAGCCCAAGTCGGACGAGACGTGGCCAAAATCTAGAAACCCGACGAGTGAGCTGGCACAAGAGACAAATTCGAGAAAATGGGACTGACCCTCCACCGGTGGCGATCTAGGCACAACAAAGCTAGGTGTCGAGCCGTCGAGCGAGCGCTCTCGGCTTCCCAGAACCCAGCGACACAAATCAAATTTGAAAAGATAAACATCAAAAAATGGCAAATTTTGTTTGATCTTAATTTGGGTTATCAACCTATTAAACTTTTCACTAATTTGTTGGAAAGAGTCAAAATTTGCACACTTGATTCAGAGCTAAAATTGTATACATTGGAGGAAAGTCTAATAAATAGCGCAGCCCCACCAATATCATTCTTAGGTCAAGCAATTTGCACTTTATTATCTATTTATTGACATGCTACCTTGAAACCAAAATCTCAGTCCTCCAATTTTTCCAATTTTCCAATTTGTTGCTTTTTTATTGTCATCCTGGCTGTGAAAATTGGACCGCACCTTTTGTTATATCCACGAAATATATTTTAAAGAAAAAGATGAAAACGAAGACCTAATTAGAAAACGACACCACCTATCAAAAACGGCGCGCCGGACATGTGTGGGTAGTAGTTGAGAGGATGAGAGTCATGTGTCACGGCCCGAAAGAAGACCGATCCAAGCTGTTTCCAAGGGATGGCCGTGACTCACCCGTGGACCTCTTGTGCTCGATCGGGTTCCCATCAAGATTTCTCCTGGAGATTTCCAAGGAAGGACATCACCGTCATTACGCCTGATTCTAGAAGTCTCCTTTCATTAATGTCGATAGCCGGTAGTTAAACATTTATGTTGGTAATTGGGCGGTATGACCTCGTCCACCAATTAAATTCTAAATCAATAGTTATAATCCGAGGCCCTCAACTATAAGAAGGGATGTCCTCCCTCATTTGTAATCATTAACTACTTCCGCAATACAAAGTATACTTTTTTCTAGAGCTCTTCTCTCTAAATACTTTCTCTCTCTACGATCCGGGTAAAGCGAGCGAGCGAGCGTTCGATCGAGCAAGGCTTGACTTAGGTGCTTCGGCGATCTAAATCGATCCTAAAGTCCCCGGGTCACCGCGCGGTCACGATCCCAATTGATTGACCTGTGACACATGGCTGGCTCTCTCTAGCTGGCCGGAGCGGAATAAAGGGTCATCATTTTGGATCGTTGGGTGAGGAACATCGTCCCGCATCCGTATTCCTATCCAATGTTTTGCCATCTCCCACCTATTCATCTGTCGGATTCGTGTCGCACGTTCTAAGCAGGGGACATAGGTGTGCTTCTTCTACGGACATGAATCCTGGACATATCGCAAGGAATAGGTTTTCCCATTAGACGTTCCCCCAAACTCGTTTCCCTTGTCAAAGCGTCGAGTTACTATTGTTTAATTTGCCTCAAGATCGGTTTGCCTCGAGATTGGTTTAATAGTTAAGAAATGGACATTGGATCAGAAGATGCGGTAACAAGCGCACGACCCCCATCGCATCACTCATGGTACGAGTCTATAACAACCTTATTAATTGGGTTTTGGCTCGTGTATAACGTGATATGTTAAAAGAGAGATTTCCGTTTATTCTCTTACTACCGTCTTTGCTAATGGAGGTCCCCAGAAGCATCTGATCTTGATTTCCTCTGCTGTCGAGATGCCATTTCCACGGACATGATCAAAACGAAAACCAAAGTCAGCATCTCAAACTAGTGCTGCACCAGAACTTTTCAATAAAGATAGGCATAAGATTCTCTCACGGTTCATGTTCATGTAATTTTTTGTATTAGATGAATCTCATTCCATCACTTTCACAATCTAACGAAAAAGTAACTTAATTAGCTGCGAATCTTTTGTGTTTTTTCCCCTTAAATAAGTCCTGGCTTCCTTCAACATTTTCAACAAGGAACGGTTGTGAAGAAACGTCTGAATCAAAATCCTTCCCTCTTCAAGCACATCACTTAAGAAGCAATAATGGCGAGGTACGTGGATTCTGGCTACGGTACGCCGTACGGACGCGCCGCCACTCCGCCGACGTTCGACAGCTATGACAGGAGCTACGGCTCTTACTCTGCCAAAGGGGGAGTGGTCGGCGACACTAGGCGGGTTCCTCAAGGCCCAGTCATTGACGCCAATAATTACAGGCGCGATGAAATTGATGGGTATGTCAGAAAGCCATACTCGAGCCCGGCTGCCACCCGCGGCTACGGCTCTTCGGGGCAATTGTACCAGCCTAGCGAGTATGGTGACTACAGCAGCGGCAATAAGGATCGGAGGAAGTCGGGCGGCGAGAATTACCGGGGCGAGAAGGACGAGTTCCATTACAAGAAAGAGATCACCATGGTGGTCCCCGCCGTCGTTGATGGCTATGTGGCGCCGAGGCCCAGTCATGGGACTGGATCACTATCTAAGCCGACAAATGACATCGGCACAGCAATTGAGCTCTTGAAGGACCAGGCGACGTATTCCTCGGCCTCGGGCAGTTACCCTCATCAGCACCAGGCGGAAGCAAGGTATGCCGAGTCGGTCTCCCCGGTGCATTATTACCCGGAGATAATGCCTCACACCATGGATCCGACAAAGAGATATGGAAACATCAATTTGGGATCTCGGAGGCCTGCCGCATCCGAAATTGGGAGGACTTACTACTGATTTCCATTATCGGAAATCATAGTCTATAAGGCATGTCTGCTGATGTGCCTAAGCTAATGCTATTTCATCATGTTATATGTTGGATTCGCTTGTTTGGAATTGTGGTCAAGTATGAATAATTATACATATCACGTAATGATGATTGTTTCAGGGTCGACGTATATGTTATTGGCGTATCGAAAGATTGTTATATGAGATAAATAATCTCCGTTCTCTCATTCAAGTTAGTAAGGAGGTCTTGTCTTTGTTTCTGTTTCTTAATCCATTGCAGAAAAAGGATTGATTGCATTTTGCACGATGAAGTGGACTTCCGAGTAAGTCATTATCTGCTCGCCACAGAAAACAGTTGCATCCATTCCAGGCGAGTTTCGACAACACTGCTCTGGAACTAACTCCTTCAGCATGCAGAGTTATCCATTGAAATCCAACATACCAATCTCCAGGAACTCTATCGACCGAGAATAGCAATGCCGAACCTCAGAAGCGAATGCACACTAAAAGAACAGACTAGCTCGAGATTCAATAGCCCACTTGCATATAACACGTATGGGAGAGACCAGTGATGTAGACCCACATTCGATCGCGTCCAAAGTTGCAGTCCATTCAAGATAGTCATCCACGAAATTAGAGAAAAATTAGGCACGTTTGGAGAGAACCAAATTAACCTATGCCATTCAACTTTGTCGCTGTGGTTCTTTTACAAGATTCCACGAATCGAGGTTTCAAGACGGTGCAAATAATTCTGTCATCAGTTGGCGGCATTCAGTGCCATGGTACCACATAAGGCAGCTTGAATAGCCACCAACTCATGTATCTTGCATTAGGCCCAGACAAATCGTTACCCTGCAAATTTCCAGCTACGAAGAGGCAGGAGAGAATCATAGATAACTCGCCTGGTGTAAGCAGCTAATGGCAAGGAATTTAGACATCCTTCTCTTAGTTCCTGTTCTAAGGTCAAACAAATTCTGGCTTTTCCTCCTTGCTGGAGCCCTTCGACAATAACTGGTTCCTGATATCTGTCCCCACATTCCTTCATGAACACAACTTTTGGCGGAGGACCAAACAATTTGAGATCATTAACAATTTGTTGAAACAGGACCAAACTTTGCCGCACAAGAAAATTAAAAGAAGAGCCAACGCATAGGATGCCATACCTTTCCAGAACCAAAAGTGAAACTTTTCCTGATTCGCTGTTCCTGAAATAGATGAAACCTCCCTTGTTCATCCGAGGTCATCATTTGTTAATACTTCAAGGTTGGCCTGGATCGTTCACCAAGCTGTACTTCGTGCGCAAGCTCTCCAATGCTCCTATTTTCGAGCTTCTTTGCTCGAGCTTGTAACTTAACATATCTGCTCGAGCTTGTAACTTAGCATATCTTCCCCAAAAGAAATCTCCTTCATCCTTCGATTTAACTAGTAAGCAATAAGGTCATTGAAAAGGAAACGCCTTCTCTTTCTTTCGCTCCTTTCTCATAATCCAAGACCATAGATGGCGATACCTGGTTCACATTAACCATACCCATTAAGTACCAGATTGGCAACAATACTATCATAAGCAATAACAAAGACATTTCTTTACTAGGTGAGATCGACCATTAAAAACAAGATTTCTCAGGAAGACAGGTTCCACTCAAACACTAATTACAAATCAATCATTATTGTATTACTTCACTAATTTTGATGCAAAGATCATAATCAAAAGAGGATTGTGCTCATTTATGGTAATCAACATGACCAAACACTACAAAATGTAACCCACCCTGCAATGGACGCATTGGTTCGGGCATTCCCCCCTCTTCCAGTTGGGGGGAGTTCAAGTCACTACGGTCACATTTGCGTGACTTAAGTGTGGCACTAGGGGAGGTGGGTCTCTATGCTGGCGTCGCTTCAGGTTTATGTCACCGGCTGCCGGTTGTACGGTGGTTTCCGAGTCATTAAAAAAAAAAAACAATACAAAATGTACTTCTTTAATACAAAATGAATGATTTTCTCACACTTGAAGCAAAGATGAAAAAGAACACCCAACATATACATCTAGTGACCAGGCAAAAACAGAGATTATGAGCTTGACATAGTAAGCTGTAAGTAGAACATATGCATCAATCTACCTAGCAAACCACATCAAGCAACAACAAAAAGGAGCTTAATTAGGAGAATACGAACTAGTCATGTTTGTAAAAAGAGGCACTAAACATGGATATGATAGGTATTATTTATACTTGATGGTGTCTGGAAAATTATTAGGATATGATACTCATGAAGAAGGTGATGACATGAAGGAAGTAAGAACACAAGTAAGAAGTACACTTCGTCTACAGGGGAGTTCTCACAACCGTCACAAGGATATTTGTTGTACTTTATTACGTCCATGATGGGGTGCAATTAAGACAAACATTTCGTCTTGATATGTTATAATTGAAAGACATCATTTGAAAGGATATGAGAGAATCATATAAAAAAAACTTCTAAAAATAACCATTAGGACAATTGGCAGAAAGAACGTTCATAAAGAAATTGTTCTTTCTTCTTCTCCCCTTTCCATCAAAGAAAAAAAAAGTGTTCCATTACTCTTTTACGAAGACAATTGGCATTTATACTGTGGAAATTAGATGTTTTTCTCATGATTGCATTTAGATCATTGTGAAGTCATATTGTTCGTTGTTCGCCCATAATTCAACATTCGTTTTGAGGTAATTTATTCATTGCGCATCCAAAAAAGGTTAGTCGTCTTCCATCGACTTTCTTCCTATATTAGTATCAAAGCCAAGTTATGATTTTTGCCTTGTTTTTCCATCAAATTTTCTCGTTTACCATTTGATATCAGGATCAAGAGAATGAACTTTACATTGTCTAGATGTTGATTGCTCGGATATTGCAACATGAATCATTGAAAAACAAACTGAAGCGAAGAACGGGTTTAGAGATCAAGTATACTCGTATAATTTTGGCCATTTTTTGAAATATTTTTCTGCCAAAATAAATTTATAAATATGTTGACACCCGAAATTTTTGTCGACATTTTAATCATCCGTTTTGCAAAAATATAAAAAAAATAAAGAGCCAAAAAATAAAAAAAAATGATGAAAATAAAAAGAAAAATAGAGAGAAAGAAAAAAAAGAAGTAAAGGAATCAATGAAAGAAAAAAAGAGAAAAAAAGAAAACAAAAGAAAACAAATGAAATGAAAAAAAAAAATAAGGAAAACGGAAAAAAAGAGAGAAAAGGAGAGAAAAATGAAAAATAAAAAATATATATAAAAGGGAGGCCATTGACGATCGTAAAGGGGGGTTTTTGGGTTTTTTTTAGAGGGCTCTCTCTCTCTTCGGGGATCTCTCTCTCTCTCTCCTCGAGGCCTTGGGATCGGTTTTGGCTCTCTCTCCTTGAAGGAAACTCTCTCCGGGGGGGGACTCTCTCGATCGAGTTATCTCTCTCTCTACGGTTCGATCGGCTAGGGTTTTTCCTCCGTTGGCAAGGGATCGAAGATTGGAGGCCAGATCTTTGAGATTGACTGGAGTTTCTTCTCTCGGACTCTCTCTCTCTCTCTGATTCTCTCTGGTTTGCCCAATCGCGTCGTCATCGGCGAAGACGGTGGCAGTGGCATCGACGACAACGACGCTTAACCAATCTTCTCTTTGGATCGGGCTCACCGGATCGGTGAGCTCTCTTTCTCTCTCTTTTGATCCGTTAGGGTTTGGTCTCCGATTTCTCGTTCGCTGTTTTTGACTCGAACGATTTTCTTTCGGCTCTCTCTCGCACATCGGATTTGATCCGCTGGAACGGCCAGTCGAAAACTTCGGAGTTCAAGGTTCAGATTCAACCGAGGCTATTTCCGAGCACCACCAGCTTCAAAGTCACAGTAAGCGCTATGATCGTCTTTAGCTTGCATGTTCTATTTTTGCTGAGGATAGAGATCAAGTGCTTGATTACTCCTGCATGAAATTCAACGATGTTCGAGCCTCTGTGATAAGTTTGGACATGGCTTCTCTCTTATTTCCGCATCTAGGTCCTTTGGCCGAAGTGTCTAGCATCTGTTCGATAAAATTCTTGAATGTATGTTTTGATTCAGATTCTGACATAGAGCTTTCCACCAGTTAATCAATTCATTTTATATGTCATATAAATTTACTTTTGTTTTGTTTCTTTTCATTTCAAATTTAGTAACTATGCATTTGGGGATTTGTCTTTGGAATTCTCGGATTAGATGCATACCAATGTGTGCGCAAGATGAATCTGATGCTGATTACTCCGAAACTTGGACCGAGAGCCCCTTAAATGAAAATGAATTGATTCATGCACCTTTACTTCTTTTACTCCACTATATTTCGTTTTGTTTACCGTGCCCAATTGCAAACGCATTTTAAAAAATGTTGCTGGTCAGTTTGCTGCATGCGTTTTATCATCCTGTATCTATTTAACATACTGTGACATGAATGACTCCACCACATCTTGTGGAGTTTAAGAAATGTTCCACCGAATAGACTATAATAGCTGCGAGTTTCATGTTTCGATATGGTTACTCTCTTTTGATACTTGATTGACTGACTTGCCTAAGGGCTTTGTTTTGAAATGCAGTTGCTTGTTGGTTTTGCGATCTATGTCCCATAGAACACTTCAAATATATTAGTTAAGCTTTGCTGTAATTGTTTTCTTGACACTGAATGAAGTAAATAGTGCCAGCACGAGACTATTACTTGTTCATAGGTAGAAATAGCAAGGTTATCGGTGACATGCATTTTTGTGAATGTTTGTTCAGAAAGGATGCATGGCCTATATCATTTGAGCTTCGATTTGATATGTTGCATGCCTTGAACAAACATCATTCAATCGTCGAAAAATACCGACAAAAGTCTATTGATTCTGCAGTAGCTTTTAGGTTGATTTGCTATTTTGACTTACTGCAACTTTCTGTTTTGGCTGAAAATAGGTGCTAGACGAGTTTTTTTGACCTCGAGCCCTTTTAGACATAGCAAATAGACTTCTCAAGCTTTGATTTGATATGTTGCATGCCCTGAACAGACGTCATTTGGTCATTGAAAAAAGACCTACAAAGTCTGTCAATTCTGCAGTAGTTTTAAGGTTGATTTATTGTGCTGCAATTTTCTGTTTTAACTGTTATGAGCTGTTTGTTGTGGTTTTCTGTGTTCGGAATCTTCATGAAGGTTGAAGATGGTTTGATTATCTTTCAATCGATTCATAGAACGCTCTGATCCGATGTCGTTTACTATCTGAAAATAGCTCGGCATTTAGTATCAGTTTTCTGGAAAATTTTGGTGTTCTGACTTGCTTTTTGTTTCGGATGACCTTCTGTGTAAACCGCTTGATACGAGCTGGAAGATGATGTTATTAGGACTTAATGTCTTCTAAAGATTCGTAATAGGCTTTTCAAACTTTCCATTGACATATTATATGTGCGATTTGGCCATCATTTGCCCTGCCCTTTTCTTTTTTTAAATCGAGCTTTGAAATCTGGAATTTATCTTGAACTGTAATGCTGTCTTTTCTGTGGATAGTTGTTAGTCTTAAGATGAGATAGTAGATTTGTCCAAATTGCTTTCAATATGTTGTAGAATGATGGTGTGACATGCTACTATGATCTATTCTTGATTGACTTGTTCATGTTCTTAATATTTTTAGAAATTCATGCGTTAGGAATCTTGAGGTGCTTCCTTCATGGAATGACATCCTTTATCAATTGTCTACAAAACGGTTTTAGGTATCATGTGGATTACATATCGATTGCTCTGTTTGACTTAAATACATATGTTAATTGAATTTAATGGTGCATGTTTTGGAATAAGTGATCTTTAGTTGGTTCATTCATTGTTTTGGGTTGATTGAGGACCAACGTCATATGGCTTAAATGTTTGTCATGTTATATGTTTTATGTGTGATCGTTAGATAGATGATTTAGGTGTAATACATAATGATGCTTAATCTTGGGATTTCACTTAGAATTTGGTGTAAGGACTTCATGACTTTAGTCACCATTTTTTTTTTAACACTAATAATGACCTGTTCTTTGATGTTTTGATATGTTTGTTTGTTTTCTTCCACTGCATATACCTAGTTATAGGTTTATTAGATTAGGTTTAGATTAGAATCTCGAAGATGGAGAAGGCGTGAAGATGGTGAATGTCGATGTCTACTCTGACTGTTATCATGTAATGCTCATTTTTCCCGACATATGTCTCGGGTTCCATGTTGTATAAAACCCGACGAGTTGCGGGTCTTCTTTCTTTCCCAACTGTTTTCTTTTTTATATTCTTTAAAGACTGCCTGGTAGATTTACTGTTTTTCCTTGGTTGCTTACTTAATGTTTTGCAATTTCAATTTCATTGGTTGTTTTCCTTTCTATTTTTTTAGAAATAGAATAGCATGAAAATGATTAACCATGCATGATCACTTAGCCAAGGAATTGATGATCCCGAAAATGTAAAAAATAAACGCATGGACATATTAGGAAAAACACAACATACTGTTTAGGTACCGAAAGGACGCTAATAGCAATATTAGCGTAATCCAAGTCCCCGAACCTAGATATCTGGTTGGGTAGAAATCGAGGGAACACTCCCGACTCTCAATTGAGTTTCTAGTCGACTCTCGTTTATTTTTAGGTTGTCATAAATAAGTAGATCGTATAAATAAATTCGCTGTCACGCGGGGTATGAGTTTCGATGAAACTCACTATGGTTTAACATACTTGATGTGGGAGTAACCCAAAGGATGAAGTGATGCCATCCTAATGGGTGAAGCGTACTATCGAGAGGGCTACCATGGTAAAAGTACCCTTAAATTCGATACCTACATTCGACTCCTTTTTTTAGGTTTGTCGCTTATGTGAGTATGGATCGCGACATTCCGCTGTCACGCGGGGTACGAGCTTGGGAGAGCTCGCGATCTCGTGGAGGGAACTCATGAAAGGCTTGATCCAAAAGGCGAGGTGATGACGTCTTTTGGAATACAAGCCGTGAGGGAACTTTCGTGATCAAGTACCCCTAAATCCGACCTTTCCCCCTTTTCTCTCTTCGCGATAATGAGGGATTCGAGGGTGCCCAGATCGGTTCGCGACAAAATATATGAGGTGAAAGTACTCGTTGAGATTAATCAAACAGCAGGTCGGTCGTTGCCAAAGGACACTAGACGTGCCCACATGACGGCCAGAAGCCGCTACGCATGGGCGCCACACGCTCAACATGTCGGGCATCCTTAACGCGTGAGCGCCACGCATGCGTCAATGAAGCGATGTGTGATGCGTCATCAATGACATCAGCCAACAATTGATAAATGCCGGATGACCGACTGTTGGCTGACGTCATCAATGAGTCACCCTATCGGTGGTAGTTGGCTGGCTAGCGATCGACTAGCGACCCGACCAAGACCCAAACCAGAGAATCAACTCAACCGGCGACCTACCTAACCCAATGACTAATCAACCGATCCAACCGTTGAATTGGTCCAGCAATCAAACCGATCGAACCAGTTGGACCGGTCAAGAGCCTTAATGGCTCGCTAGCCCGTGCATCACACATGCCGCACACTTAGGCGGCGCGTGGATGGTCCGATTAACAAAAGATCAATGGCTTTTGGTTCGTATGGATATTATTTACATTGTGGTATAGTTATTTTACATGTTTGAGATTTCTAAATGTATAAAAATGTGTACAAAACTAAGTATGCGCATATTTGAGGGTATAAATGCATTGTTTATTCTTTTTTAGCCTGTATTTTCTTATGGTTTTGGAAATAGAAGTTAGCCTACATGAAAATGGCAACATATATGTTGTGTAGAACTTGGTTCAATGATAGCATGTATATAATTTGATATACTAGCAATTTCTTGGTTCTAAGTATATTCGAACAATGGTTTGAAATCATTGATTTTTTCATTACATGTTGAATTACGGTTTTGATTATAGTTGCTGTATGATTGTTTTTTGTACATTAGTTCACATCATGTTGTGCATTTTGTGTTAATGGAAAAATGTAGAAATTACATGAGGTCATATAATTATTTTTTCTAGATGAAGTTTGTAGGTTGGTAAAATTCAAAGGAATTCTCATTTAGAAATTAAAATTTGCGCATATTAAACTAATAAATAATAATAGAATAATCGTACATAGAAGCTGATTGGGAACATAGTGAATTTTTGTTTCTGTGTCTTTTATTGAATTATCGTTAATTTGGTTTATCTTTGTTGAAAATTAAATGTGTGTTACTCTAAAAAATGTGCTAGTATTAATTCTGTGTTTATTATGTCAATATGTTATAGTAATTGATTATGGTTTCGGCATCCAAGACCATTGTGACTGATCTTAATAAGGGTGAGAAGCTAAATAGTGACAATTATGATATTTGACACCGAAAGGTTCAATACATCCTAGAGGAGTAAGCGGCTTCAACCACACGATAAATGAACTTGAGCATGAAAGTTCAACTCAACACATGAGAGATCTATAAACTTATCAAGCTTGGAAGAAAAAAATAACATTGCTCGCATTACATTACTAATTGCATGTAATATGATCTCATGTATGAGTTTGAAAGTTATGATAACCTCAAATAATGTGGGTTGCCTTAAAGATAAGTTTGGGAATACATTTGCCACTTAATTGAGGAGACTCACCATCAAGTTTGACACATACCAAAAACGCCTAAATATAATGATGAAGCAGCATATTTGAGAAATGTCAAACATGATTCATGAGCTGAAATCGGCAAGTCATTCCTTACTAATACACAGCAAATTCAGACTTTTATAAGGTCTTTTTCTAATTATTTGGAGCATATGAAAATTGACATGACACATAATGAAAATATTGTCATTTTTGATAATATAGTGCGTCATTTTGGAATTAAAGGACGAGTGTTTAGAGACTGCGAGATCCTCTACCCATGCTTATATTGCTGAATTGAGTTCACGCAAAGTATCGGGCTTTAAGCGCAAAAGGAATCATCAATTCAATAACAAAGGGAAGAAAACTAATCAAGCACCTAAGAAAGCTAAGACCATCTAATGCAAAAAGCATGATGGGAAGATTGATAAGGCCCAGATAAAGTGCTACAATTATGGCAAGATTGGTCACTTTGCTCGTAAATGTATTGAGTCGAAAGAAATAGCCTATTACTCAATTACTTTAAGTAATGCTTTTATTTCTAATACTGTAATACTTGCTAAATCTCATCTAATGTTGACTGTAAATTCAAAAGCAACAGACCAAATAACAAGAGACCAAGAAGTATTTGTGGAATATCGTCAAATACAACCTGGAAGAAGATGGATATATGTTGAGAATAACTCAAGAGTTGAAGTGAAGGGTATTGGCACATGTAAATTAATTTTACGTGGTAGTTGAAGCCTATTCCTACATGATGTCCTCTATGCTCTAGATATTCAACGAAACTTAGTCTCCGTAATTGTTCTTCTTAGCTTAGATTATGTATTAAATTTCCATGGTGATTGTATTAACATTTTGTTTGGAACAATTTATTATGATTCTGGTCATGTATGAAATGGTTTTATAATATTAAACAATGACTATGATTTGTACAATGTTAATATTAATAGTTATTTATCTTTAATTGTATCTTTTAATAATGTTGAGATTGATGTAAGTACTTAACATGCTGCATTGAGTTACATTGAATTACAAAGAATGTAAATGTTAGCTAAAGAATGCCTTTTAGGGTCACTCGCTAATGTTGATCTACCCATTTGTGAACATTATTTTGCGGGAGAAACAACTAGAAAGCCATTCGGTAAAGGAACTATAGTCGAATTTCCATTGCAACTCATACATTCTAATATTTGTGGTCCATTAAATGTGAGGGCAATGCATAGAGTCTCATATTTCATCACTTTCATATATGATTTCATGCGTTTTAATTATGTCTTTTTGATCTTCCATAAATCAGAAGCATTAGATTACTTTAGACGATATATAGCACGCTGGTAGAAAATCAGTTAAATAAAACAATAAAAACATTGAGAATTAATTGCGGACATGATGAAATAGGAATTGTACAACAATAGACTATTCCTAGTACTCCACAACAAAATTGGGTTGCTGAAAGAAGAAATAAAACCTTATTAGAAATGGTTAGGTTTATGATAGTGCAAACACATTTACCTATTTCGTATTGGGGAGATGCGTTATTGATTGGTAGGAAATCAGACTTAAGTAATCTGCGTCAATAAGGTATGCAATTTATATTCATGATTATTTCCATAAATATAACAAATTAGGTCATACAAGGAAGAAATATAGATATTTATAAGTTATTCTGAACACTCCAAAGGGTATGTATTCATAGGTAAATAAGCTAATAGAAGTGTAACCAAAATGGAGTCACAATATATCACGTTATTGGAAAATGATTTTCTTAGTAAAAGTGAGATTGATAAGAATTTTCAATTATATGAGATAGAAAATCCTAATAACACACTTACTAATGTTGTAGAGGAAAATGAATATTTACCTTAATATACAAAACCTAGTGAGAGTATTGCACCGCTTGACAAACTGAATTCAAAAAAGTTTAATTACGTAAAAATAATCGTAAAAGTATTCATCATTGTCGTTTTGAAATTGAATATGAAGCATTTATGATTGCTCAACAAAACGATACCGAGTCTAAGATTGTTCAAGAAGCTCTCTCATCCTCTAATAAGGAATAATTAAGAAAAACTTTGGAAGATGAATTTGAGTCAATGAGAGCAAATCATGTCTGAGACTTATTTGATCTACCACCCAATCCAAAGACTATTGAAAACAAATGAGTTTTTGAGATTAAACGAATGGCGGATGGATCTATTGAAAAGTATAAAGCCCGTCTTGTGGCGAAAGACTATACTCAACAAAAGGGTATAAATTATGATGAAATCTTTTCACCAGTTGTAAGTTTGTCTTAATACACTTTATCTTAGCCATCATTGCACATTTGAATTTTGAATTACATCAAATAAATGTAAAGACGATAGTTCTCAATGGAGAACTAGATGAGAAAATATATATGAAAAAACCAATAGGTTTCATAGCAAAAGGTTAAGAGCACAAAGTTTGCAAGTCTCATCACTCAATATATGACCTTAAGCAATCATTTAGACCGTTGTATCTTTGTTTTCATCAAGCCATAATGACTTTTAGATTCACGATGATTGAAGAAAATCACTGTGTACATGTTAAGCGGTTCAAGATAAATTTGTGATCTTATCACTTTATGTGAACAATATTCTATTAGATAAAAATGATAAAGTTTTAGTTATCACCATAAAAGAATGGTTGTTCTCCAATTTTGAAATAAATGACATGAAAAATACTATTTATATATTAGAAGTTAAGATCAAAATAGATTGATCAAGAAAAATCATTGCTTTATCACAAAAGTGTTATATAATGAAGATTCTTAAACATTTCAATATGCAATATTGTAATATCATTGATACCCATATTATGCAAGGTGAATGTCTAAGTACTAAGATATGTCTTAAGATTCAGGAAGAAAATAATGAAATTGAAACTGTTCCTTATGTTAGTGCAATTAGAAGTTTGATGTATGTTATGATATGTACTTGACCCGACATATATTATGCCATGGGGTTGGTAAGCCGATATCAATCAAATCCTGCTCAAGCACACTAGAAAGCAATGAAGAGAATCCTAAAATACTTAAAAGGCACCATGGACTATCGACTTTGTTACCAAGGGAATCATTTATGTATATTAGGCTATTTAGATGTTGATTATGGAGGAGATCTAGATTAACGTAAATCGATTTCTAAATATAAGTTCTTGCTCAATGAATGTTTAATTTCTTAGAATATTAAGAAATAGACATGCACGAACTTGTCTATGATATAAGCAAAATTTATTGCATGCTTCGCAGCAGTGCAACAAGTAGTATGGCTAAAAATTTGTCATTGAGGATTTAAGACTATTGATAGTTTATTGTGATAGTTAAACAGCCATTACCTATGTGAAAAATTCCAAGTATCATGGAAGGACAAAACATATTGACATAAAAAACAATTTTATCAGAGATATAATAGCACAAAAAGAAGTGATCATTCAATATATTTCAACTAATTAAATAGTTGCTGATCAATTTACAAAGGTTGTTCCTAGAGACGTATTCTTGACTCACAGAATGTCACTAGGGTTACGTAGAATGTTTATGTAATATTGTAGAGAATAATTGGTTTATGTATATGTGAACATATGTATTATACTTGTTTATTTATTAGTGACTTGATATTTTATCAATAAGTATAAATTCATTATGAGCCTAGTACAAGCACACATATATTATTGGAAAGTATATCAATAGGTAATAATTGGCTCATTTACACAAACAATCACCTCAAATAATGTAAGTAGCACATTGAGACGAGACGTTATGTATAAATAAATGCTAAATAGCAAGTTTGGTACATAAAATAATATGTTGCCTTGATTGGAGTCAAAATGGGGTCTGTAATTTGTATATGATAAGACCAAACATGATAATCCCGCAATCATGTATGCCTAAAAGATGCCAAATACGAGTACTTAATTGGGCTCTCTAGAAAGCAAGCTGATATAGCACTCATGTGTTACTTCTGACTATGTTTTCGAAGTGAAAGATCAATATTGCTACTTTAGCATGTTACTAGTGACCATGAATAGATATGATTTTATGGGACGTGTTTAAGAAAGTAGTTATTCTAAAATGGAAAGAGACATGAATGCGAATGAAGACTATCATTGTTTTATATCTATCGCATGTATTTACTAGTTGACCAATTATATCACCTTCTATGGTTGTAGATATAATTGTAAATACGTGGTGTCATGAGAATAATTAAGTATAACTCTTAAGGGATAGATATACTTGAATTGATATAGCAAAATATATCTAGGACACTATGAGACATCAATTATTTTTATCTTTATAGGGTTGTAGCCATTATATCATCCATAATATGTGCATAATTTGAGCTCCCAAGTGTAGGTATACTCACTGGTCGCACGGCTTTCTTACCAGTATAAATTGTTTCTAAAGTTGATGAATATTAAATACCTTATATTCTTGATAGAGAACTATCAAGCCCATCATATACGAATGGGAGATGTATTTTATTAGTACGTCCATGATGGGGTGCAATTAAGATACATCGTTTCATCTTAATATGTTATGATGGAGAAACACATTTTGAAAGGGTATGAGGGAGTCATATAAAAAACTTCTGAAGATAACCATTGGGACAATTGGCAGAAAAAATGTTTAAAAAGAAATTGTTCTCTCTTCTTCTCCCATTTCCATCAAAGTAAAAAAGGCGTTCCATTACTCCTTTACAAAGACAATCGACATTTATACTGTGAAAATTGGATGTTTTTATCATGACTGCATTCAGAGCATCGTAAAGTCATACTACTCGTTGTTCACCCATAATTTAATGTTTGTTATGGGGTAAATTGTTTATTGCGCATCAAGAAGAGGTTAGTTGTCTTTCGCTGACTTTCTTCCTACAGTATCTAACTCTCGGCTTTGACTTTACATGGCTGAACACATGGCCACTGTCATGAAATGATCAAGCAACATATTCTGAAGATGAAGGAGTCAAAATGAATGAATCATCGAGGCAGAACAAGATCAATGCAGATTCGACATCACACTTACAAGTACCCGATCATGCAATATGATTTGGATAAAACGAGAATCACATGTTGGGATTCTGCAAACAGATGGAGATCGAGCTTCTGAAGTTCAATTATCCTAGCTATAGGAACTATGCATGTGGTGAATCCATAGGAGGCCAAGCCTGTGTTTGCTGACCCTGCCACTCAAGTCTTCCCACATATCATCATCAATAGGGGTGTCAATGGGTTGGGTTGGGTTTTGATATTACCTGACCCGACCTGAATCATAAGGGTCACATACTATGAGTCGACCCGAACCGACCTGAAACACATTAGACCCGCATCGAAAATTCGGGTCGGGCCAATTCGGGTTGGGTTTCTGGTTCTTCCTCTCTTTTTCTTTTTCTTTTTCACCTCCCTCTTTCCAAGTAAAAGAACACACAGTTAAAACTTGACCAAATGCTCTGGCCCTATCGCGAGACGACACATGCGAAAATAAACCCTACAAAAATAAAAAAGCTTTTCACCTCTCTCTCTCTCCCCCCTTTGTCTCTCCTTCGTGGAGCGATTTCAACTTGGCTACAGCAACTCGGGCTCCTAGTTCAGGTCAAAGACTAGCAGAGGAATTCCAGCCTCCTCCCCCCCAAAGACAGGACTTTGAAATTCCATCAATCGCTCAGTCCACAGGGGAGAGTAGAGAGAGAGAGAGGGGGGGGGGGGGGGGAGAGGATGAAGGTGAAGGGTGGGGGTAAGAAAAAGAGCGTGGCAACGTCAAGCCAAGTCTTCTTGAAGATGACCCCCATTGCCAACGGCGGCGGCAATAAGCTTTGATGACTCCAATTGTCTATATTTTCGATTTTCGCGATGTGGGTTTCGCTTGGCATTGACTCCCGCTTGGTGTGTGTCTGTGGGCAAAGGTGGCAGGAGGAGGGCATCCTCTCTAGGAGAAGGAGGCAGCGGAGGAAGCCGAGGAAGGAGAGGAAGTCGATGAGGACGAGGACGAGGACGAGGAAGACGCCGAGGATGAGGCCAAGGCCGATGAGGAGGGACCAAGTGACCGAAGCTAGATGAGGGCTTTTACGAGATCGAGGTGGTCCGCTTCAAGAGGGTTCGCAAGGTCGTCCCCTTGACTTTTAACTTTTCCATTGTAGTCAAGAATTTGTTTTTCGCTTCTGGGTTCATCGCTACTGTCTTGTTGGTTCTTGTTTTGTGGTAAAAGATCCTGCTGTTGTTGCTACTCTATGAAACCCTAGAATGCAAGGAGCAAAGAAGAGCGCAATGGTAGAATTGACGAGAGGGCGCAGTCATTGATGGCGGCAGCAGCAGCGGCAGTGGTGGAGTCGACGATCAGAGAAGGCGCAATCGTCATGTCAAGGGGTTCAATAATGTGTTTGGGTGAAGACTGAAGAATATTTGGGTTTGGGTGAGAGGAGAGCGTGTTTGTTTCAAACACAAGGAGCCAATAATGTGTTTCGGGCCGAACAATGTTTCAACCCTAACCTAACCCAAAACATGTTTGTTTTCTTGTTTCATAGCAATTACCTGAACAATATTAAGACCCGAAACATGTACTCAACTTGTTTCGTGTTTGGTTCGTGTTCAAGTTGTGTTCGGGTCAGGTCAGGTCGGGTTTTTGGACACCCCTAATCAGCAGGTCACCGGCCACCAGCCTTTATCACCCATCGCACTTCCACGCATTACAGTCTCTCGCTCTTCACTTTGCCCCTACTGAACCTATGTTCCTCTCGGGCTACACGGTTGCAAGCGCAACCATCATTGCTTCAACGCATATCGAGGGACCCCTCGACCAAGTTCTGAGATGGTCTATGCCTCCTTCGGGATACAGATTTTCATGGCCACTGCGACTTCTGTGATGATACCGATCATTATGCAGGGTCATTCGTCTGTGTAGTACCCAACTACGGTCATGGCCTGATATCAGCTGCGCTTCGCTATCTCTGCCAGAAACCATTGAGCATAAGCATTACAGTCATTCTCTAATTCTTTCGCATGATCTGGTTGGAATCGGGAAGACAGAACGAATAAACACATATTTGCTGAAGCATCCTGTTTATTACTGCAAGGAACGTGATTTCATCACCCAAATTGGTTGCTTCACCTCTGATGTACGTGCATTGCAATGCCTTGGATCCCACTTTATTCGTTCAATATCAAAATGCATAGAATTTCCTTCCATTTCACTTATTTTAACGGCTGTGCATTGATATCTGCCCTATCAGGTGTTTACCTTCCCCACTAGCTCGGTATGAGGCTATGTGAAAGCCGAGGAGTTCAATACCCTACAAATATGGGAAGAGGAAGATGAACATGCTCGGTACGTCGAATCTAGCATAGAGAGCTACTCGTCAGTGTGCTTGTCGAGCACGGTTGGATCAAAGGTACTAGCCAAGATAACTCCAATGTTATAGCGTATCAAAGTAGTCATAGAGTGCTGCCGATAGGTGTTCATGGCAACCGATACAAACATGGTTACCATGAGGACTTCCAGTTGTCTCGCAAGGGCATGGCGAACGCAAGTCACGAAGCTGCGATGTTCGAGCTAGAGCCAGAGAATAGAAGGCGTCGATCAGGGATCGAATATATTCTACAAGCATAGGTCTGACTGGACATATAGCTTTTCCTAACCAGATCCACGAAATACTACTAAGAATGCCAATGAAAGAAAGGACGCCCATAACCAGATTGAATCGCTTGCAAATCAATTTCAGTATGAGTTTGCGTTCGCCTTAGTCCCTTGGTTCCATTTTCTCAAGTATCGCGTGCTGAGAAATTAAGTAAAAAGAACGGTCTATTTATGTAGCGTTTGTGATAAATCAAAAGCTGAGATAAAGGAAAACTTTAAATATAAAATTAATGGTAAAATGAAGTAAAAAGTGCAAAAAGAGTGGAGTTGGTGGAAGTTGAAAGCTCATGCATGTTTTGTGTGCTGTCTCTCTTGGTTTGAAAACCCTACTTTCATAATTTCATTTACAGATAGATAATGTCAGTTGTTGCTGCGGTACCACCAATGGAAAATTTGTCCAATCAATCCTAAAATTGTTATGTAAATACTAACTCGATTCTTAACTTTCCAATTTTGCCTAAACTTTTATTTGAGATTTTAATGTAATTCGGAAATAATTGATGTAGGATGGCTTGTGATGCCTAGATCCTACGTTAGTGATTTACAGTAAATTAACTAGAATGAATATATTAGAATTCCATCAATATTTTACAACTAAATTGACAAAAAATAGAAAATTTAGAAAGAATTGGGTAATTTTCCCTAGTAATAATGGTAGTAGTAAAAGGAGCCGAGAAGGAGGAGTCACTGGAATTGGAAAGAGCAATAATTCTTTAAAAAGAGCAATTTTGAAAAAGGAAAAATCTTGAAACATTATCACCCTTCACGTATCAATAACAATAATGATGACGGTGATGATAAAGTAACTACAGGTTATCTTCACTATCGGATGAAAGAGATGCATCATCAATCGTTGGATCACGAATTAATTCCTTCTATTGGATAAAACCGGTCTCCATTGATATCCGGACTTATGACAATAGGAACATCAGTACATATGTTACTCATCATCATAACTTCAGTCCTATGGTGGATGAAATGGTTTGGGAACACAAAATCAAAAGGTTTATACTTCACGTTATCTTGAAAGAAGTCAAGGTCCTAATAAATCAAGCATTTCTCTTAGGGGAGGTCCCCTCGACCGCCCTCTAACCTTAGGATACATTATTAGATATCGTATCTTGTATCTAGGATTTGTAATTGTCTCCTTTCGGTGTATCATCTATTGAAGGCGAACGAAGCGGGGGCTTGGTACGGGCTATGGCTACCCTCAGCAACCCTGATATGTCCTTACCCTTGAGGTGAAGTATGGGCAACAATCGAAAGCACTTTTGTTAGGTGGTGAATAATGACAATGAGAGTAGAGTTGGCCCCTCCTCTATCAATTCTATTGGACACGTGAAAAGTGAGCTCTCTCTTTATATCATTATGATTGAGAAATTGTCCATTCAATCATAAATCTATTGCATGGATATTAATTTAGTGCCAAACTTATGAAATTTATTAATTTAGTCCTAAAATTTTATGTGAAATTCTAATTTGGTCAATTTTTTTACTGATAAGCTAACATGGTGATGTGCCACGAGAAACTGTTGGCATGATTGAACTATTATGTTAGCTATTTCCAACAAAAATGGAACAACAAGATCGCATTGGAATTTTGCATAAATATTTAGAGTTAAATTGGTAAAATTAAAAAGTGAATTATCATCTTGTATAATATGTTTATGATTGATTAGATAATTTCCTACCTTATAAATGGTAAGATATTTTGCAGCTTCCATCGCATAATGCCAGCTGGAATTTGCTATTAAAGTGTCTGTTTTAAATTTACATCCAACTTCAGGGTTTTGTTCTTCTTCCTCTTCTTGTTATTTTGCTTTAAAAATTTATGTTTAAAATGGAAACCAAATTTTCAAAAGACAATAAAAGTTTAGCTTTCTTAGGTTGCATCAATTTCTAATTATGCAATTTGGACTAGTTCTTATTGCATGATAGTAGTAGCAGCAGTAGGAGTAATTATAATTATCTTGGGATAATTGTATAAGTTAATAATTTTAATTTATATCTCATAAATTTCAATTGTATAAAATTAATTTTTTTATTTTACAATAAATCTTCATAAAAGAAATTTGAAACTTGCAATATTTTTTTCTTTCTACATTTATCTACAAACGATATTTTTGTATTGTGTAGTTTTATCAATCCATCATTTAGTGATTAAAAACTTTCTCGTAATGAAGCTGCTTCTCTTTAATAATAATAATAATAATAATAATAATAATAATAATAATAATAATAATAATAATAATAATAATAATAATAATAATTATTGCTTATGCAACATCGACCAATTCTTTATATCATTCTAATATTAATAGTAGTAGTGATGAAAATAAATTTATTATTAATAAATTCACCATTTTTTTATCATTTCGGTAACATGAAAATGATCTGTTAAATTTTATATAATTATTGTGTCAAATCTAGAAATCCAAGAGAAATAGTTTTTATATTTTCAAAATGTTATTAAATATTAGATTTTTCATTTGTAAAATTTCCAAATAAGAGTATGAAATGCTCTCGTTTTCTCAAATAAGGACCAAGTTGAGATTATTTTAATTAAGGATCTAAAGTACCCTTATTTTTCTAAATAAAAGTTTAAGTAGACATTATTTCAAATAAAAATATAAAGTGATCGTATTAGTTTCAAAGAAGAGTCCTATGAAAGATAATTTTGTCTTTTTGAATTTTGAATTTTTCTTTCTTTTTTTTATTTTTTCCATTTCATAAAAAACTAAAAGGAAAAACAGAAAAGGAAGCCTAGGGGCTCCCTTCCACTTGTGGCTGCTGCCCCATCGCCGGTGGGGTGGCGGCAACAGCCCGTGGGGTCACCGGCACGCTTGAGCGAGGGCCCGCAACCTTCCCACAATTCTAGATAATAAGCATTGATATTGAAAAATAGGAAATCGCTACCGAGCTTCAGTTTAGCCATCGAAACTCAAGTGAAATCCCACAAGCAACGATCCCATCGCCCACCCACTCACAGATCAAATCGAAACTGGGACTACAAGGAACTCACCCATGCCTCCGTCGCCGACGATGATGAGCTTGAAACTCGGGTAATCGACAGTCTGTTGATTGGACAAAGCCCGCCAAAAATATCAAACAAACAAACAATCGGGAAAAGAACAAAAAAAGAAAAGAAAACAGCAATGGAGCTCCAAGTTGAAAGGGCATCGGCCATCCCCCTCTCTTACGGCTCGTGAACGGCGATCCATCAGCGGGCAATCGACCGAAATAGCGAAATCCCGAGGACAACAAAACCTCAAATGGGGCGGCGGCCACTAGCAGGAGGGGAGCCCTCCTGCTTGAATATTCCCCTTTTTATTTTTTAAAAAATTTTTTTTTTAAAATTTTTAATGTAATTTAATATAAATTTAAATTGTATTCTGACAAAAATATTAAATTATCGGCCAGAACATTTTGCCAACTTGTGAGTCGGTGAGGCTGATCCTTATTTAAAACAATCATAGTCACTTCAGGCTATTCTTTGGGATTGACATTGTCACTTTATGCCATTAATTGAAATCATGTCCACTCCATGTCCTTATTTGAAAAAATGATGGCTCTTTATCCTTTTATTTGAAATTTTCCCTTTTTCATTTTGTGAGAACTCTGCAAAGAATCTTAATTCAGTTATCTTGTGTCAAAGAAATAAACGGAGGTCAATCTTTTCTCAATATCCAAAATGGATTCGAAAGTATATGTGTCAGCTCACCATCACTCATATTTTTCCTCTAAATTTTTGGGTGTATTTTGTTTCATTGAAAACTTCATGATAAAGAATAATGTTTTTCATGAAAATCATTTTCCACTTGTTTAGTGGTTTAGGGAAAGTGATTTCTTTCTTATTAGAATATGAAGTTGTTTTTACAAATCTAAATTTGTTGTCAGCCTGTTAAAAATATTTCTTGTAAATCGATCATTTATCAGTCATCCAAATACTGAAAAGTCATAAAACAATTTTTCATAAAAACAGTATTCCTTCAAAGAGACGAACCCTTCTTTTCCACGCCAGCTCCTACTGCATCATTCAAGACACTTATCCATGTGAAGAGCTCCCTCTCAACCACCCTCCTTGTCTGTCACCCCACATCTACATGTTTTCTAGGGTTTATAACTGGGTGGCACATCATAAATGCTTCTTGTAGAGGAAAGACCAGTTTCTTGATTCTCTTTCATTCAGATTTCTAACCTACGCGAATGAAGGTGATGATAAGAGATCTACCCTGAAAACCGAATCCGTTAACGTTTGAGATTTGTTGAGACATTCGAGCCGGACACGGAGGATTCCTGTCCTCTGCCATTAACCTCCCAAGACTTATGAATAACGCTATATAAAGGGCAGCTCCTCATGTTTACCAACCCATCCACAAACCAACTCTTCAATCCCTCATTTCTCAAACGCCACCTTTGATCTCTCAGCAACAGTGCAGAAGCCAACGTGGATCCTAGCGAGACCCAATCGATCACGACGCCTGCTGAAGATGAGGAGTTTGTGGCTGCCTTCGAGACGTGCATCCTCACGTCCGTCCTCATGGTGCTGACGTCCGCTGTCGAGCTTGGGATCATTGACTTGCTAGCCCGGGAATGCGGGGCCTCCGCCTGGCTCTTGCCGTCCCATATCGTGGCCTGCCTCGGGATCACCAACCCGGACGCCCCACGCACCATCAACCACTGCTGCGGCTCCTGGTGAGCTTCGCCTACGTTGTGCACTCTTCATGGCGATCAGAGTCTGCACGGCCTCGGGCCAAAGAGCAAGTACTTTTGTGAGCAACGAAGCTGGTTCTTTCACGCCATTGCTGCGATTCCTCCAACATAAGACCGTCATCGGTCGAAGTTTTCAACTCGCTATAACTAAGCACGTATCATAGATTAAAAAACCACACTGATTACGTAACTCAAAGTTTTTTCACTTCTTCATGATGAACTAAACGTGTTTAATACCCACCCACGCATGGCTAAGCTGGTTGATGGCTAGGCGGAAGTCGCGGTGGTTGAGGATTTGAGTTTTCTGGGAAATTTTCGTCTGATTTTGGGGTTAATTTTTGCTCATTTTCGCCGAAACTTGGACCCAAGTGGTCGTGCCGGCATGTTCTTCAAAACCCATTATTTATTTTTTGTCTGAAATGGGCTGCCGGAGAAGAAACGGCCGGCGAAACCGCGGCGGAACGGCGAAAAACGGCGAAGAAAGGCTTCTGTTCGCGCGAGGAAGAAGGCGCGTGGAGCCCACGCGCGCGCTGCGGTTGCAGGCGCGTGGATTCCACGCGCGCGGCAACCGTTGCGCGCGTGGGATCCACGCGCGCGGCAGTTGCCAACGCACGCGCCTGCGCTGAACGGCGCGCGTGCGGGCACGCGCCTGCGCGCTCAACGGGGCGCGTGCGGGCACGCGCCCACGCAGTTCTGGCGCGTGCCGAGCACGCGCCTGTGCGCTGGACGCGCTGGACGCGCACGTGCTCGGCACGTGCCCGTCGTCTTCACCCGCGACTCCTTTTTACCTTTTTGCCCCAAAAAAAAAAATTAATATTTTTGCAATCTTGCCCTTGGCCAATTTATTTATTTACTGTTCTGCCCTTGATGTATTTATTTATGATATCATTTCATGCATTGTTATGAATATTTTATGCATGAAATTAAATGTCCAATGGTCCATATATTTAATTAATTAGGGAGTGGCCACAGCATCTTTAATTAATTAAATTATATATTAAAAGCGTCCGGATCATATTTAGAAATGGACATTGATTGTAATTAATTATATTAATATGATGAATTTTATCCCACAGGAATTTTCATTATATTAATATGATTAATTGGGATGAAATATCATATTATTTTTCTTAATTTATCCACGGGGATTAAGAAAATGCATATAATATGGTAGTTTCTTCATGATGTAATTATGAATCTATTTAAATTAAAAACTTAGCCCACAGGTAGTTTTTATGTTATGTGATTCATATTGTGACATGTTTACATTGGTAAAACATGATTTATTTATATTTGCCTCAAATTTTGTGACATAAGCATGATTATTTGATATGCAGTTTCGCAACCTGTAAATTTCTCTGAATTTAAGTTTGATGTTCCTGTACTGAATGGTGAGAACTATAAAATTTGGAAGGAGTCAGTTCTTCTTCAATTGGGGTGGATGGACATTGACTATGCTATAAGGAAAGACGAACCACCTACTCCTATTGATTCGAGCACTCCAGCTGAGATAACTCTTTATAACCAATGGGAGCGGTCCAACCGCGTTTGTGCCATGTTTATAAGAGCTAAGATATCTCCAAGTATTCGTGGTTCAGTTGCTCAGCATAACAATGCTAAGGCTTTATTGGAGGCTATAGATGCGCGGTTGAAAGTTACGAGAAGGCGCATGCCATGACCCTGATTATGAAGTTTTCATCATTGAAGCTCACTAGTGTTAGAGGTGTGCGTGAGCACATCATGCAAATGAGGAACATTGCAGCTCAGCTTAATAACCTTGAGGTTGAGATATCTGAATCATTCCTTGTGTATTATATTCTGAACACTCTCCCACAATAGTATGCACCTTTCAAGATCTCTTATAACACACATAAGAATAAATGGTCTATTAATGAACTCATGACCATGTGTGTTCAAGAGCAAGAAAGACTGGTTATGGAATTGGGAGAAAGTGCTCATTTGGCAACACAAGGAAAGAATAAGGGCTATGGCAAGCATAAGGGAAAAGGTAAAATACCTCCCCAAGCTGACATTAAGAAAGAATCCAAGTGTTTCTTCTGTAGACAGGAGGGGCATATAAGGAAGGATTGTGTCAAATTTAAGGCATGGCTCGAGAAGATAGGTAATCGAATCTCTTGTGTTTGTTATGAATCTAATATGACTGATGTAAGTCACAACACTTGGTGGATTGATTCTGGATCTACAATCCATATTTTGAGTTCCTTGCAGGGTTTTCAAAACCACCGGAAGCCAGTGGGAAGTGAACAAAGCATCTATTCAGGAAACAAGATGCGTTCGCATGTGGAAGCTATTGGGACATATAGACTAGTTCTCAATAGTGGTTTTGTTTTAGATTTGGAAAAGACCTTTTATGTTCCTATTTTTTCTAGAAACTTAATTTCAGTTTCAAGACTTGTACCTTTGGGATACTCTTTTAACTTTTCAGATTCAAACTTTTGTTTATCATTTAAATCTGAAATTGTTGGGAGTGGTATTTTGTCTCGATGGTCTTTTTCGAATTAATTTACAAGACAATGCCTATTATGATGCGATGCATGTTCATGATAAAGCTGGTATGAAACGATGTGTTGTGAAAGAACATTCTTCTATGTTGTGGCACCGGAGATTAGGACATATCTCCATAGAAAGAATTAAGCGATTAGTAAATGATGGAGTACTTAGTACATTAGATTTTACTGATTGTAATACTTGTGTGGACTGCATAAAGGGAAAGCAGATTAACAAGTCAAAGAAAGGTGCCAAGAGGAGTATGAAATATTAGAAATCATACATACGGATATTTGTAGTCCGGATATGGACTCTTGTGGTCAGAAATACTTCATCTCCTTCATAGATGATTACTCACGTTATATGTATCTCTACTTGATTCATAATAAATATGAAGCATCAGATGCCTTTAAGGTATTGAAGGCGGAGTAGAGAAACAATGCGATAAACAGATTAAAATTGTGAGATCAGATAGAGGTGAAGAATTCTATGGTAGATACATTGAAGATGGACAAGCACTTGGTCTATTTGCAAGATTTCTTCAAGAGCATGGGATAGTTGCCCAATATACTATGCCCGGTTCTCCAGACCAAAACATCGTAACGGAAAGAAGAAACCGGACCTTATTAGACATGGTGCGTAGTATGCTTAGTAGCTCAAACTTCCTAAATCCTTGTAGACTGAAGCACTTAAGACGGCAGTGTACATATTAAACCGAGTTTCAACAAAGGCTGTCCTAAGGACATCTTTTGAGTTATTTAAGAGTTGGAAACCGAGTTTAGATCATGTGTGTGTTTGGGGATGCCCGTCTGAAGTGAGAGTTTATAATCCACAAGAAAAGAAGTTGGACCCAAGGACCATAAGTGGGTATTTCATTGGATATGCTGAAAGGTCTAAGGGATATAGGTTTTATTGTCCATCTCATACCACTAGGATTGTGGAATCAAGAAATGCTAAATTTCTTGAAAATGACTTGATCGAAAGGGAGCGATCGACCAAGGGATCATGTTCCTAAGGAAGATCATTCAGACACTCAACTTTCCACCTCAAGTTTAAGATTGGTTGTTGCTCATAATGCCCCTTCGGTTCAGCCGGCTATTGAACAACCAATTGTTGAAGTTCCACAACCTGCGATATTGATCCGGTAGATCCGGTTGTTCAGCAATTACCGAAACTGTTGAACAACCGGTTGAGCAACATGCTCCTCAAGAGAATGTTGATCCAACATTGAGAAGATCTACTAGAACAAGGAAATCGACTATTCCTAGTGATTATATTGTGTATTTACAAGAGTCGACTACAATATTGGAGCCGAGAATGATCCTGAAACGTTTTCACAAGCCATGGATAGTGATAAATCCAATTTGTGGTACAATGCCATGAAGGAAGAGGAGTTCTATGGCTTCTAACAAAGTCTGGGATTTGGTTGAGTTACCTGATAGTGCGAAGGCTATTGGTTGTAAATGGGTCTTCAAAACTAAGAAAGATTCATTGGGTAATATTGAAAGATATAAAGCTAGACTTGTTGCCAAATGATTCACTCAAAAGGAAGGAATCGATTATACTGAGACTTTTTCTCCCGTATCTAAGAAAGATTCTCTTCGTATTATTTTGGCATTGGTTGCCCATTTTGATATGGAATTACATCAGATGGATGTGAAAACGGCGTTCCTCAATGGAGAACTAGAGGAGGAGGTTTACATGAAACAACCTGAAGGATTCTCCTCTAGTTAAGGTGAGCATTTGGTGTGCAAGCTTAAGAAATCTATATATGGCTTGAAACAAGCATCCTGCCAATGGTACTTAAGGTTTCATGATGTTATCTCTTCATTTGGTTTTATAGAGAATGTCATGGATCAATGTATATACCGGAAGGTTAGTGGGAGCAAAATTTGTTTCCTTGTGCTGTATGTGGATGATATACTACTTGCAACCAATGATAAGGGGTTGCTACATGAGGTGAAACAATTCCTCTCTAGGAGTTTTGACATGAAGGATATGGGTGAGGTATCTTATGTCATTGGCATTAAGATCCATAGAGATAGATCTCGAGGAATTTTAGGACTATCTCAAGAAACCTATATCAATAAGGTCCTAGAGAGATTTTGGATGAAAGATTGTTCACCAAGTATAGCACCCATTGTGAAGGGTGACAGGTTCAATTTGAACCAATGCCCGAAGAACGATCTAGAAAGGGAACAAATGTACAACATTCCATATGCTTCTGCTGTTGGAAGCTTGATGTATGCTTAGGTTTGCACTCGACCTGACATTGCTTTTGCTGTTGGAATGCTGGGAAGATATCAGAGTAATCCAGGTTTAGACCACTGGAGAGCTGCAAAGAAAGTGTTGAGATACCTTCAAGGTACCAAAGACTAATGCTCATGTATAGACGGACTGACAACCTGGAAGTGATCGGTTATTCGGATGCGGACTTCGCGGGTTGCATTGATTCACGAAAATCAACATCCGGATACATTTTCATGTTAATCGGAGCCGTGTCATGGAGAAGTGCCAAGCAGACTTTGACCGCTACTTCCACTATGGAGGCTGAGTTCGTTTCTTGTTTTGAGGCTACCTCGTATGGTGTATGGTTGAAGAGTTTCATTGCTTTGGGCTTAGAATTGTTGATTCTATTTCTAGGCCATTAAGAATATATTGTGACAATTCAGCTGCAGTTTTTATGGCTAAAAATGCCAAAAGTGGCAGATCGAAGTAAGCATATCGACATTAAGTATTTAGCCATAAGGGAGCGTGTTAAGGAGAATAAAGTGGTCATTGAACACGTTAGCACTGAATTGATGATAGCTGATCCTTTAACTAAAGGCATGCCACCGATGAAGTATAAGGATCATGTAACTAGTATGGGAATATGTCCCATTATGTGATTTGTCGACATATGAACAATTTTGTTGTATGGAACTCTTATTCAGTTGTAATGTTGATTCTCAATTTTTGTGTACACATTTTGTTGTTTATGAGAATAACATTTATCCTTGATTCTGGAATAAACATGAGGTTTATTCATTAAGATATGTTGTCACATATAGGCTGATATTAAAGAAATAAGATGCATTGTGATACATGGAAGGTATTACTCACTCTTAGAGGACATGTCGCCATGATCCATGTGTTTTGTTTCTTTTCTTTAAGCATAAAGTTTTCGTGGAATTAGTTGAATGATTCGTATGATGAAAATGATGGGATCAAGTGGGAGAATGTTATTTATTTTATGTGATCCCACATTTTATACCCAAATTTTCTCCTAAAAGCTGCGACTATTCGACATGAAGTTTTCAACGCTTCGTACCCTTTCGTTGACAACCGCCCGTCTTGATGGGAGACGATATATATAAGGAACGTACGTTCATTTCTGACGGGCGATCAAGGTCTAACACAAAATCCTCACATTTAGAATACACCATCAGTACGTGAGGAAATTTGGTTAGTAGAGTGCGCCTATTGCTTTCTTGTTTTTCAGGAGATTCGACGAACGTGAATGCAAACAATGGCTGGAGGTTTGTCTACAAACGATCTTGGCTTCCGCATATGAATTTTTATGTCTTACAGACCAATGGTCAGGGGTTCGAAACTCCCAAAGCAGTTTCATGATTTACGCGAGGGCTCCAGCGGTGGGTTGCTGGGCCAGTCTCCCTCGAGGTATAGTCCTTGATGTGCTCCCATAAGATGAGCTAGGCCGGATCCTCGACATATAAAAAAAAAAAAACTAAACGTGTTTAATTAACTATGAGAAAAGAGGACGGCAAGAGATACTTGCCGATTGCTCCGTGAGCTGACAAAAGAGATGGCACAAAAAGATCATCAATCACGAATCATTCGGCGCTATAAACGTCGCAACCATGCTTCTTCATCTCGGTTCACTGATCGGACACCAGCTGCACCTCGACCATACTCATTTACAGTTCACACGATCTATCCTTTCAAAACAACCATGCTTGCCAACTACAACTTTACACTTATCATTGTGCAGGTATGGATTGCAGGAAGCAGTTAAAAATGGAGGAAGCCCCTTTCAGAATGCAAACGGGATGAGCATCTTCGAATGCACCATGAAGGACCCGGCGTTCAGCACGCTCTTGAACAACGGGATGAAAGCCCCGACCCCGCTTTACATGAACAAGTTACTCGAGTCTTACCGCGGGTTTGAGGGCGCGAAGACGGTCGCCGACGTGGGCGGTGGGGTTGGCGAGAGCCTCCGGCTCATATTGGACAAGTTCCCAAATTTCAGGGGCATAAACTATGATCTGCCTCATGTGGTCAAAGGTGCACCTACCCATCCTCGTAAAATCTCTCTCTCTCTCTCTCTCTCTCTACACACATTTTTATTTTTGACTAAAGAGTGAAAAAAAATACTGATATTTGACGTTCCCCTTAAAAAAGCATACACACACATATATGTATGTATGTATGTATGTATGTATGTATGTATGTATAATGCAATTTTTTTATTGAACAGGCATGGAACATGTCGGAGGAGGCTTGTCAAAGTCTATTCCAAAAGCAGATATCCTCTTCATGAATGTTATCTTCATATTCTTCCCACCCCTGAAATTTACTTAACCTATTTTGGCTTAGCCCTTCGGGGAATGATTGAGAAGAAATCAAGATCATATTTTCTTCGTGCAAGTTTGGTGATATTTCACGATCACTACTTAAATTGTTTGAGAAATCTCATGTGCACAGTCAAAATCAAATGCGTGTGGATATGGTAAAAAGATTTTTATAAGATATAGAGTACTAAAGATGTGCAACCAAACCAATTCTATATGGGAACTAGATCGGACCGCCTGAAAAACAGATCTAGAAATCAGTTCCCATTGAAACTGGTCTGGAAATAGGTTCCAAATTTTTGAAACCAATCGTAACTAGTCTAAGAACAAGTTCCGAGTGAATACCCAACTGAAAATTGTACCAGACCACTGTGCTTTGGAGTCAGTTTTATAAGCTAAAAAGCCAAATTCCTAATTTCTTTTTTGCCTAAATTCTAACCTCACCACTCCATTATCCTTTGTCTTTCCTCAAAATTCCTTGTCAGTCTTTCCTCTTCTCCTAAATTTTTATGGATGAATGGAGAATGGAGCTTTATAATGTATGTTTTATGTTATATGTTTGAACTTTTTATCATTAATTATATGTGATTATGTATTCATCTTATGAATTGTTGTTTTTTGCGGATTAGGAATTTTGTTGTTCATCTTTTACTCATTACTAATAGCCTCATATGGTTTTGTTGTCAAAAAAGAACCAAACAAAGGGAAAAAAAAAATGTTTCTTAGGTAGACCTCAAAATCAAACTAGAAAAGCCAAGTAGGTTCCATAATTGATTCTAGGTAAACTAGGTAGGTTCCATGGTCTAAAAATTGGAACTGGTTATAAGGGGTAGGTACTAGGTTGTATCTTTGGAACCTACCAACTCTAAAACCGATCACCCTTATAAAGTACCAATGAGATTTCACTGAAAATTTAGAAGATTGGAGAAATTTGGTTAAAAGTGTAAGTGTCCACCGAATTTTTCTTAGAAGAATCGAAATCTTGAACCTAAAAAAAAAAGGCAAGGCTCACCTGCAGTGGGTGGATCATGTAGAAAAGAGGTGTCCATAAAATTTTTGGGAAAATATAAAAATATACATCACTTTTGATCCAATGATCACTCATTTATCTTGTGTTCTTGCAAATACTTTCAACTATCTTTAAGCAAAACCTCAAATTAAAAGACCAATTTACCCTTTCTTGCAAACTCATTTTTGTATCTGGCTTAGGATGCGAGAATTTAGGATTTGGATATAAACAATTTTTAAAAGAAAGGAACATTTCCACAATTAGAGACATAACAATTATCATGTAACAGTGGAAAGTGATCTTCGAAAGTAACATTCATGCATAGATTTGATGTTTTGAAAAATAAAAGTATGTCGATGCTCATTGGATGAAAAGTTTTATATGTTTTTGGATTTCTATCCCCTAAATGCCCCTAATATACAAACTCAGATTTCTCGATAGGATCGGACGGCGATAATTATGTCGTCGTCTACAATGCATTTATCTATTTCGTTTTGTGCTGTCTATAGCGCATTTATATGTTCTTGTTTAGTCCCTCCATGTTTGGGTTGTTAAGTTTTTGTTCTTGCGCAGTGGCTTTTCCATGGTCGACCCGACGATTTCTGCAAAAAGCTAGTCAAGGACTGTCCTGATGCACTGCCGCCAAATGGCAAGGTGGTCATCCCGGACCCAATCCTTCCCAGTTACCCCGAGACCGACATAGTGTCAAGGAACACATTCACCTCCGACATGATCATGCTAGGTACGAGCCCGGGAGGGATCAACCGGACGAGGAAAGAGATGGAAGCACTCTCTCTTTCGGCCGGATTTGATAAGCCAAGGATCCCATGTCGAGCTTACAACATGAGCTTACAACATGTGGGTTATGGAGTTGCACAAAAATAAGTGATCGCTCTAGAGTCGCTCGTGGCATGATTCCCTCATTCTAGGATTTCTCATGCGCGGAAAAATGCAAGATAAAAAAGTAGTCACCCGTAAAATAAAAGCCATCTTCTCGTGTAGAACAATGCAGCATCATCCTTGAGATTCAATGAGAAAGCGTGATTGTTCCGTCTCCATGAGGCGGTTCCTCACTTCCTTCTCATTTTCACATATTGATTTGGGGCATGATAACACGATAAAAGGACAAGAAAAGACTATGAGCGAAATATGAACAGCAAATGATGCATCGACAATGACATTAAAAGGCTCAAATTGTCGAAAACATAGTCAAAGACAGATAGAGAAGCTACTTCCCTTAAGCTCTTTAAGGAAACCTGGGAAGAAAGTAAAGTTTTTATGCTTTGACAAGGATGAAGAATGGAAGAGCAAATGATCTTCGAATTAATGCTTTTGAATTGGGTAATTTTACATCCGAAATTGTGTCTACCACAGAGACAATAGGGCTGATGAGTTGTAAAATGAAGCTTGGGGAAAGAATGATCGAGCTCAGGTTGAAGCTTGGGGAAAGAATAATCGAGCATGGGTTAAGGAAAGAAACACATATCAGAAAAGGAACATTGGTTTGCCAAGAGGGCTGTCAGGTGCTCTAATAGAGAGATGTTGGGAGATCTAATAAAGAGATGTCATTCGGGATAGGGAATAGCGTGTGCCGGACAATTTAAATCGAACAAAATCTTAGAAAGTTAAAAATCAAGGGGCAGTGAAAGACTAAAAAGACGTGAAGAAGATGATAAGGATAGATATGGAGCAATATGAACACACAAATGACATTGTAAGGAGGTAACATGCAAAGACCTAGGGACTAATCGAAGTGCAAGTGTAGACAGAAAGCATGCATTAGCTACGTAAAGCACACATATGACCAATCAATCCTTTTGAAGAAAGGGAGCAAGGAAATACAATTAAACTCCATATGTGCGAGAAGTACAAGAAGGCATTGAGCTTTTGTTATTGTTCATTCTCTAACCGACATCAGGACCAACGAATTTCGTTTGAATAAATTAATTAAAAAAAAAAACTCTAAACTAAAAGCAAATTAACCAGACCAGAAACACTTCGAACTACATTGTGTCAGGGAATGAAGGCTTCTCATAAGCTCCTTCTTAATTCTTGAATTTTTGCCTTGTTATGCATGTAAGCTAAATGCATTGCTGGATAGACTTTGCAAAGACCAGTAATACAGAAACCAGAATAGGCAACAAGCAATGGCAATAAGCTTTCCAAAAAACAAAGTAAGACAGGAAAGGAAAAATGTCAACCAGACAGAAATTGATAAAGAGAACTGTATCAACCTTCACTAACTCATTGTCCAAAGCACAAGAACCTTGATGATCATATGTGCACACAAGACTCTCAAATCACCTCCGGTAAGGAAGTAGATGAGCAACACAAAGAAAGCCAAAAGAAGACTCGTTTATGCACACAAGCCTCTCAATCACCTCCAGAAAGGAAGTAAATCAACAACAGAAAGAAAGCCAAAAGATGACTTGTTTACCAAAACCTTCCAAAATACTTTTTACACTTGAAAAACAGGAAGAATAACAAAAGAAAAAAAAAATCTATTGAGAGAGAGGCCACAAATCAAATTCTTTCAAGAGCAATACCTGAAAATTTTCCAAGCTGCTTCTCCTGATGATGATTAGATGGGTCTGCAGGGGACAGCCAAGGAAAAAAGACTGGAACTGAACACTCTTACACAGTTTAATACAGCATTAGGCACAGCTTCAACTCCATTAAAGTCTCCATTCAACCACAATTTCATGGTTCATCTTCCAGAAGCGGCAAATTTTTTCCAAGCTTGATGTCTGTGCAATCTTACAAGTTCAATACACATTAAGAGTTCAGCCAATACATGGAGATTCCAAAATAAGCTAGAAGCTGAGAAGAAAGAGACTAAAAATTTATTTCAAAATCAAATGAAACACACATGAAAAAGGCCAAAAATATGGAAAATAAGTGGGAAAGAAAGAAGTCATCTTTTGTCTGTGTCTGGTGAAGAAGAAAAAGGCTGTATGAAAATGAGCGCCTAGAGGGTATTAAGGGTTGACCATCGACGAGTACCTTTTTTCAAAGCCTTTTCTTTTCGTTCATCCTTATTCTTCCATTCGTTCTCATTCTCATCATCTTCATCCATTTCATCTCTTCCATCATCTGCAATATCACTTTCACTGGCCGTCTCCCATTCGGAATCATCAGATTCTTGACCGTAGATGGCATGGGAATCACCCTCACCACGAACACCTCCATGTTTAGTTGCCGCTTCCCTAAATAGCCAAGCCGCACGCATCTGCTTCTTGACCAATCTCTCAGCATAGTCAGGAACCTTATTTGGCCTCAATGACAGATCTGGATCATTAGACTGCGAGCACTCATTTATGAACAAAATTGCATCTAGTAGGCTTTCTTTAGCTAAGCCAAGCATGTCATAAGCTTGCGCTCTTCTCCAGAGGCTTTTAGCATGACGATTAAGAGGGGTGTGAAGACCAAGTGCACGTGTCGCATCACTTATGGCAGCTAAGGGTTGTTGCAACAGAAGATAACATTGTGCTCGGTTACTGTAAAGGACTGCTCTCTCTCTCTTAGACCTCATTGGACATAGACGCAACGCTTCTGAGTACTTTGAAGCTGCTCCAGCTATATCCCCTGACGAGAACAGTGAATTTCCTTCAAGCTTAACCACCAGACTGGCAGCTTGCTTAATATGGAGATCCTCTTTAGGTATATTTTTCTCCCATTTCAGTCTCTGTCGGGAACTTAAGAGATCTTCAATGTGTTCCTTTGTGCGACTGTTGAGAGAATTGGGACCTGTGGCTTGCAATTGGATACATTCCTCAAGAACATTGACGATTGAATCTCCAAGCTTTTTGTGATCACCAAGAGCAGTAATTTCTGAAAGATCTACTAGAGCAGGTACTGCTTCATCAACCACCTACACAACAGATCAGAAGAATTTAACAACAGAATTAAACAAGCTTCATAGATAATACGTTTCTGGCATATCCTACATTCAGGTAAATTCATACAGAACAAGAAGCAGAGTCTGATCAAGTTAATGTATAAACCTGCCACTAAAATTAAACATCCTGCATGTTGGAAATTTTTGAAAACATGCCATATGCTGATGAACTCCTGACTTTCTGAGCCTCAATAGAGAGAGAGAAAAAAGGAGAGCAAAACTAAACTGAAAATAACCAGGAATAGAGGGAAAATCTAAAAGCAGACTCAATATCTATATGAGTTAATTCTCAGAAATATGATGAATGCAGTCACTTTTCAAGGTCATGTATCTTCCACCTTAAGCTGTACATCTGAGGGTCGAACTATTTACTTTTCATAAAAGAGAAGAGGGGTAATTTCATATGAACAGAGAGGCTTATTGTCAAATTGATCTTACAAAGTGCATGAGTGGATAACTCATTCAGATGAAAGAATTCCTATCTATTACACATCAAGAATGTGAGTTCATATCATTAAAAGGACACATTCAAGGATCTACGATAGCAAATTATGGTTTCTGGAAAAGTAAGGCAGAAGCCCGCCCTAACTTGCCAACTTATGGCACTTAGTACATAGAATTATGCTAATTTTCTTTAAAAAAACTTTAAATGTACATGATTGTATGTTTTTGAGGATTCAAGTATTCAACATTAAAACTATTTGCAACAAATATAAGTTTTTAAAATAAAATTCAAATATCAAAGGTCAAAAGTTACAGTGAAGGTCAAACACTGAAGCCAAAAATTAACAACAGCTCCCAAAGACAGTCTGCGAAATGAGTTACAATCTATAATGGGAGCTATCAGCTGTCTTTTAATATGCCAAAGTGTGAGGTTCAACCTCCCTCAAATAGGCTTACTTCTTTCAAATACCAACCAAAAGAAATCACACTAAGTGTCAGGAAACAAGCAAAGCTAAAAAAAACTCAAAAGCACCAACTGCTCAACTACTCAAAATTAAAGTTACAGAAAGCATAATACCTTCCTCCCAACAGCCAATCACACAGAAAATACTTCTAAAGAAGTACAAGAATTATTTCTTTTATACAGACAAAAGTGTTTGAGTTTTACAGAAACTATAATTCACATAACTACAAGAAGCACAAGGTAAACTTTATATGTACAAAAATTAGTAATTCTGATCAACTTTCTGTTAACCTGATTATTCTCTGTCAAACAGAGCTAACATGTCTCATTTTTCTATTGCATGTTCATGAGTGGCAGTATAAAATTTTTTCAAAATTGAGTCTTCACTGTAAATTGGTTTATCCCAAATAATTCTCAAAATTTAAAGACATCCACTCAGTTCAAAGACAATGTTCAGCTTGTCACTCTATAAATCAGTTCAAGATCACAGTTCACTACATGCCTCTATCTACTGGACAATCAGGTGACCCAGAGAACATAAAAGACTGTATTTACAAGAAATGAATGTATTTGTTCCCAAACTGGTAAAAGTAAAGGCATGCAGTTTTGACAGTTTTCAAGTCTAAGTTGTCTCTCTGCTGTCCCACAAGTGCTGCCCAAGAGAAAGCCAGAGCACAATAGGAGACCAAGCATCAGAAAGGCTCGAACAATAAATGCAAGTTGAGAAAATAGAAATGATCTCATGGTTGAACCAGTTAAGTCGAATTGTTGCGTGTCACCTTGCGAACATATTTTTATATATACTACTAACAGGCTTCACAGATATAAAGAAAAGAGGTAGATTTGTCTTATAGAATAGGGACCATGTGACTTTAAGAGTAGCTGAATTCAATTTTCTTATCAGAAGACCGCCCACAGGGTGATTCCTTAAAAAATTCCATCACAAGTGAAGAAGACAAATCTGACAATACAACAATAATTTGCAAATCTTCACAATCACAAAAGAAATAAAAATCTTATTGTGATAACCTCTTTGAGCATGAAAGAGGACAGACAATTGAGAAAATTACATACATGAGAAAAGATGGAGATACAAACAATTGTTTCTTGAGCTAACAAAAAAAAAACGAAAACATTACCTTGTGGGAAGTATTTGGGTCTTGAAGCAACCAGAGAAGACAGTCAATAGCCATATATTGCCAATCATCTGATGAACGAGCAATGTTACACAATGCTTCAACTATACCAGGACAACTAGCAACAGCTCCCCGACCAATCTTATGATGACAAATAGTTCTGAGTAAACCAATTCCAGCTGGGGAGTTCTCATTAACAAGTCCACCCCACATTCCAGGTAATTTCACCAAGAACTCTGGCTTACATATGGCAGGAAGAAATTCAGGCTTAAAAGCAAAACAATTTATGAGCTGAAGAGCCCAGCACTGCAGCTGACTTGCCCATTCTTCTGCTTTTCTAGATTCCATCTCAACACCGCCCATGCCACGCGTAAGGAGATCGCAGTGATAGCTAAGTCTTCTGTCGATGTCCTGATAAAAATGAGAATAAACTATCTCTAAAGAACTCATTGCTAGCTGAATGGAGAGCTCGAGGATTTCAGCGTGACTAGCAACTGTTGGAAAAGTGCTGGCATATGTAGCCAAGTGTCCCAGTGCTCGCAATGCCACCCGCTGCTCAACCCACGTCAATCTTCCCCTTAAAAGCTCTATTAGAGGTGGGATCACCCCAGCACGTACAGCTCGTTCAGCAAATTCTTCCATGTTCATGGTGTATGATCCAATTATATGAGCTGCATAATAAGGGATGTAGATATTTTGGTCATGCGAAAGCCAGCGGCGGTTCTTAAGACCCTTCCATATAAGGGCGGCCATGCACTCGAAAATTCCCAATTCAATAAACTCTGGGTCATTAGGATGAGCCATTGCAGTGTTCCAAAGGCCACTAATAGGTAGGACTTGACCATTGTCATCTTGTGAAGGCAGTTCTCTAAAGAATTTCAGAATGCTTGCTCTACGCTTGCTTGGGTTTCCCTCCTTCATGACGCAAAAGAAGCAGCCCGGATACGGACAATCCGTAGTTTTGTCCATGTTTGCATCACACGTTATTAAGTAGGCAGCATTCAGTCACTACACGTTCACCAAGAAAACCTCAAATATTCACGACCACTGCATCACAGAGACAAAGTTTAACTTTAAGCCAGATACGCACGCCTTCAGAAAACAGGCAATTTGAAAAAGGAAAAGAAAAGGGCTATTAAGTTTACTACCTTGTTCAGTGATATAACACATGATATAAGAACCCATGACCAACTTTACTTTTGATTATTTAATTGAAATTGAAATTGAAATTAGCAAATAGTAGTTGCACAAGAACATTTCAGTACAAACTAACCAAAGCAATCCCATACCCTCCACCATCCGTTCCTTATATAAAATGAATAAACAGTACACCCACAGGCTTCTACATCTATGCTACAATGACCTCAAGTCCAACAGTAAAAATAGTCAACAACTACAGTCAAAAGCACCGTTCTACCTCCGAACCCATCGAAAAACTCCACAAGGAGTTGGCCATAACGAACCATCGGCACATACACCTTCTCTCAGAAATAAAGAACCTAGGCACAAATAAACCAGATGTGGCATGAAACGATGAAGAAGATGTTACCAGTAAAAGCAAAGGGAAAAGGCCAATTAGCAAGATTTCCACTTAATAAGCTCATGAGGGATCCCGATTTCGGATCATATTTCACAAATTTATGCATTTACTCGAAATATACCCGACTCCTAAGCCCATCCCATTTCTACACTAGAGTAAGCCAAAATTCAAACTTGCATCACAGAACAGTTGATTCTCATGCTGGAGAACACGACCCACATAAATGCGCCGGAAATCGATACGATCGCCGCAAAACAGAACCGATTCGAACAAATCAATGCCCAAGTTTCCACCAAAAAACAAAAAAAGAAAAAGAAAATCCTTAAATGGAGACTTGCTGAGACAAACTTAAACACCAACATTCAAACAAGAATCCCAATTCATCAGAAAGAAAGGAAAAAAAAACGACGGTAAAATGCGAAAGCAGCGATTTTTAACATACCAGCCCAAGCCGGACGAGACGCGGTCAAAACCCAAAAGCCCGACGACCGAGCCGGCACAAGAGACGCGAATTCGGGAAAACGGGACCGACCCTCCACCGGCGGCGATCCGGGCACAGCAGAGCCAGGCGTCGAGCCGTCGAGCGGGCGCTCTCGGCTTCCCAAAACCCAGCAAAGGCACAGGGAAACTTAGCAGGACCACCCTGAAGAGCCGCAGCGGGCCCCACCTGCGGAGATCGGACCGCCGTGACTTTGATTCGCTCGAGAGAGAGAGAGAGAGAGAGGGAGAAAAGCCTAGAAAAGGGGGGAGTGTAGACTAGCTGTGGACTGACACAGAGAGAGAGAGAGAGAGAGAGAGAGAGAGAGAGAATGTGTGTGAAGTGAGATGCGGCAAAGGCTCCGTCTTTTGAAAGGAGGAGCTTTGAGTCCGACACTTGCTTCAGGGCATGGGCCCGTCCAACGGTTATCACACGACCGTCCTTTTGTCGGGACGCACCGCCGTGGCCACCGTGGGAGGGGGCCACTCCCCCACCGTCGCCGGCGAGTACAATTAGTGGCCGCGGATGGGTCGGGTCCCAGTCCGATTCGGTTTCAAAATTGAGCCCAAACTTTTGTCCGATCCCGCCTTTCACAAAATACGCACAATGATATCAGGTAAAAACGCACGCGACGATACCAACGAATGCCATTGTCCAAAACTCACCCGAAAATATCAATGGGTCAAGCTTGAATGGGCCCATCGGGTAAGGATGTAAGTGATTCGGTTCGGCTTAGTTCGGTTTTGTAGGGGTTCGGTTTGATTCAATTGATTTTTTAAAAAACCGAACCGAACGATAAGGAAATTCATTGAACCAACCCACCCGAAATTCGATCCGAACCAAACCAAACCGAACCGAAATTTCAATTATATTCAATTCATTTTAGTCCGATTTTTCAATTTTTACTTTTTTTTTGCTGTTATATATTGTAAGGTTAATTTCCCAACCAAATTGTCTTTTGCCCAATAAGTTAAAAACTTCATTGGTTTTCATAAAAAATTTCAATATATGAATTTTCATTACAAAAAAGATGAATGAATTTTATAATATCTTAATTTACTAATTGTAAATTGGACAAATTACAAAAGGGTGGAGTGGTCTAAAATTAGTGAAACAAATGTCAGAGCCCAAGCAAATTAAGGTTTTATTAAGGTTTCATTCGTGTCGTAGAAGATATGGCCCAAGAAGTCATTTTCCAAAAAAATAACTATATTTTCCACTGTTCAATTGAAACCTAAAAATGAATTAGAAAATATTTTTCGCTATTCGATAAGGAAAATCTTTTCCTACACACACTCCTTTCAATAATTTTTTTCGTAAAAAAATCGTTTTTAATTATTCTTTTTTCTTTTTCTTTTTCTTTTTTTTTTCCTTTTCTTTTTATTTTTATTCGTTTTTCTTCATCTTCTTCATTGTATTAAAAATGATTTTTTAAAAATATAAGAAAATTTAAAAAGGAAAAATTTGAAGATTTTATTGGTTTGGTTCGGCTTAACTCAATTGATAAAAACTAAACAAGTTAAAAAAGTCTCAATTTTTAATATCATCTGAACTAAATAAAAACCAAACCCAAAAAAGAAACTTTTCGATTTGATTTGATTCGATTCTCCGTTCAAATTTTTGACACCCTTAGTGAGGATAGTCCAGATAGATAGTTTCCATTCACCAATCCGATTCTTGGATGAATCTACGAAATCAATTCTCAATCCCTACAAAATTGCATTAATCAATTAATACCGTCACACTTGCTACAAAATTGTCAAAGCAAACTGAAGGGATGTGCATGACTCAGCATTTTCATTGCAGCAGGTAGGCAATGAGAAACTTCGACTTCAGCATGTGAAAGAAAGCCAACCCAAAGGAGACGAGGATGACCTTCACAGGCGCACGTATATGATACGTATATGATACACAATATATTCCAACAAGCACTCATGGACGACATACAGGACAAAGTCCTGGTCAATATATGGAGACCCGTCTTCACAAATAATAATAATAATAATAATAATAATAATAATAATAATAACGTTAAGTTAATATGACAAGGATGACTTACAGTTCTATGGACGATGTTCAGCCTATCGTCTTTCCCTCTTCACTACATACCACCGGAATCTGCATAATGCACTTTGAACAGAGTATTGCAAGGAACCTCTACTACAAGCGTTATAAGGCTTATAACAATTCGGTCTGGGCAGTTGGGTGGGCGATTTCATACTTGAAATTGAGAACCGCTAGATTGATCTGGCTCTAATTAGTTAGGCCGATTCTAAGTTCCTTTACACACCCCTACTATCAAGAGTCGAATCATGATCATTTATTGAAATATCTTTTGCAAAATGGGTTAATATCACGAAAAATCTCAAATTCGTATGTATATAATAAATTTACTACAAACTAATCTTTTGATCACAAAATATCTCAAATTGGTATATCTATAATAAATTTACTCTGAAACTAAATTTTTTATCATAGAAAACGTCAAATTGATATATTCAATTTCCTCGACTATTTTACAAATAGAGATTAAATCGCCAAATTGATACATTTATCAATTATCATTCATCTAACTTAATAATTTGATAATAAAATTTAATGAAAATTAACAAATGATAAATTTGTCATAAATATATCAATTTTGAGTTTAGTTTGTTGTAATATTGTCAAATATCAATCTTGGATTTTTCAAATAGATACATTGTATAATGTCTTTGGTTTGTAATTATCATTAATTGTTTATCCTAATGAAATGGTAAATTTTTCATTAATAATTTGATAATAAAACCCATAAATCCTAAAAATCCTTGGAAAAAAAGGTTAGGTCTAAGGGTTTAGCGATCCCTACCTAGCCAAGCATCACCAAGGGACTCGAGAACCCCACCATCAAGGTGGGGGTCCGCAACCTCAACTCAAGCAATTCAAGTCATGTGACGCTTCTCCGTCGTGCAATCCCAACTAAGACCTCGGCACTTGCTGGCACCACTCCCATAGCTGCCTCCCTCATCTTCTCACTTTTCTCTCTCTTCATATTTTTTTTCTTCAAAACTTTCCAACATTTTATCTGGGCAATACTTAAAAGTTACATCCAAACACAAATTTATTAGGTCAGCATGAACGTTTATGCTTATGTGTTTGTCCATGTCAGTAACTCTGCTTTAAATTTAACATAAGCACCAACTTGAAAATATATATACACTTTAAAGATTAAATTGCCCAAAAAAAGTTCACGAGTCTGATTGAACAATTTGAAAAAAAAAAAAAAAAAAAAAAAGGAGAACAAAACAAAAAGCCCATGTTCAAAACATAAGCCCAAAATCAATCGTGAAATGTCTCTACAGCTCTAATCTCTTCTCCAAAAGAGATGATTACACAGACAAAACAAAGCGCCAATCTTCCAATGACCACCCTGTAGCTGATGGCCTCTCTTCTTCTTCTTCTTCATGTTATCGCCATTTTTGCAAAGCTTTCGTCACGCTCGGAAGATACCCTCCAGAGTTTCCTCTTCTTCCACGTTCTCATCCCGTTCCCTTTCCCTCGGAGATGCTCCCTCCAGTCGTTTCTCGTCTCTTCTGCGAGAGGTCTCGAAGGGCGCTGTCGGAGTCAAGTCCGTCCATGCTCAGATTGTTGTCAACGACATTTGCAGCGAGCACCGTTTGGCTACTGTTCTTATCAGTGTGTATCGCGATTTGGGTTGCCTTGAATATGCACGCAAGGTGTTCGATCAAATTCCCCACCCGGAAGCGTCGATATGCGTGGCTTTGCTCGTTGGGTATATGAGACGTGAGCTGTACGATGAGGCCATTGCTTTTTTCGAATTGATGAGGTCCCGTGATTTGGAGATTGATGGCCGAGCTTGCAATTTCGCACTGAAGGCTTGCTCGATGGTGTCTGATTACGAAAGGGGCATGGCTATAATAAACATTGCCGTTGACAAGGGAATTCAGAGAAATCAGTTTCTCGCGAGTTCGATGGTAAATTTTCTGATGAAGTTTGGGAATGTAAAAGAAGCAAGAATGATTTTTGATGGTCTCCGTGAGAGAGATGTTGTATGTTGGAATTCAGTGATTGGCGGGTATGTGCAGGCAAGACAGTTTAATGATGCTTTCACTTTATTCTTTGAGATGTGTAAAAATGGTGTTAGGCCTACGCCTGTGACTATGACAAGCATAATGCAAGCCTCCGAGGGAGTTGGGAATTTGGATCTAGGCAAATCGGTTCATGGGTTTGTACTGTGCTTGGAGATGGGTGACGATGTTTTGGTTCTCACGTCTCTGGTTAATATGTATGCTAAGTTGGGTGATGTTGTGAATGCTCGTCGAGTATTTGACGGTATGACAATGAGAAATTTGGTGTCTTGGAATGCCATGATCTCTGGATATGTCCAAAGTGGTTTTGTGCATGAAGCTTTTGAACTTTTCTCTCAGCTACTTAAGAATCATTGCAGGTTTGATTCGGGGACCATGGTCAGCCTCATACATGGTTGTGCTCTAACAGCAAATTTTGAAAGTGGAAAGATGCTCCATGGTTTTATTTATAGAGCTGGTCTTGAGTTGGATGTTATTTTGTGCACTGCCCTTGTGGACCTGTACTCAAAATGCGATGCCCTGAGTTGGGCCTTGTCAGTCTTCAGCAGAACACCTAACAAGAACGTGATAACATGGACAGCAATGCTTGTTGGGTTGGCACAAAATGGGCATGCCGAGGAAGCCTTGAGATTATTTTCTGATATGCAACAGGAGGGAGTCACTGCCAATTCCATTACTCTGGTTAGCTTAGTACATTGCTGTGCCCACTTGGGATCTTTGAAGAAGGGGAAGAGCATCCATGCTCACCTACTACGTGTTGGCTATGCTTTGAGTGTTGTGAACATGACGGCACTTATTGATATGTATGCTAAATGCGGAAAGGTTGAATATGCAGATAGAGTAATTCATTATTTGCTAGTTAGTGAAAAAGATGTTGTATTATGGAATTCCTTAATAGGTAGTTACGGTATGCATGGTTTTGGGGATCAAGCTCTTGCTGCCTTTTACCAAATGAAAGAGGAAGGAGTCTCACCTAACGAAAGCACTTTTGTTTCTCTTCTAACTGCTTGCAATCATTCAGGCTTGGTGGAAGAAGGAGTTGGACTATTTCACAGCATGCAGAAAGACCACGACATTAGACAGAGTGAGAAGCTCTATGCTTGCTTTGTGGACCTTCTTAGTCGAGCAGGCCGTCTTGAAGAAGCAGAGATTTTAATTGAACAAATGCCTTTCAACTCAAGCAGTGCTTCTCTTGAAGCTCTGCTAAATGGTTGTCGAACTCACAAGAACATCAATTTAGGTGTAAAGACTGCAGACAAATTGCTTTGTCTTGGTGTCGCCAATCCAGGTATTTACATAGTGCTTTCAAATATATATGCTGTAGCAAGACAATGGGATAAGGTAGACCATGTTAGACGACTTATGAGGCAATGTGGGTTGAAAAAAACCCCTGGATACAGTTTGATAGAAACTGGTAATCGGTTGCAGACATTTTTGGCTGGAGACAGTTCACATCCAAAGCAGTTGGAGATAGATGAGATCTTGGACAATTTGAAAACAGAAGTTGAGGCTTCTGGTTATGTTCCTGATACTAGTTGTATTCTTCGAGATGTAGATGAATCAGTAAAGGTTAAGCTGCTTTGGGGTCACAGTGAGAGATTAGCTATTGCATTTGGGCTCTTAAGTACACCAGCCGGAAGCTTGATTCGGATCATCAAGAACCTGCGTGTGTGCAACGATTGTCATAATGTAACAAAATGCATTTCAAAAATAGTTCAGAGAGAGATTGTTGTACGAGATGCTAATCGTTTTCATCACTTCAAGAATGGGAAATGTTCCTGTAATGACTACTGGTGAATGCCCTACTGATGACATGAATAGCAGAGACTCTGTTCGGCCTAGTAGCATCTGTGACCTTTTTGGACGTCCGCTCTTGAATAAGCACTCAATACAAGACTTGTCTATGCTGCTTATCAGGTCACAGAATTAACATGAAGATAACAACTTTATGGAGAATCGTTGGAACTTTGGGATGGTCTTCGGTTCTGCCTCTCTTTCTGGAGACTAACACTACAGGGACACCACATGCTACAGAGACAATAAATGCCAAGCTTCGTGTTGATGAGGTCCGAACTTGTGGGGGTTATTAGTGTCATGATAATGCCAACCCATAGATTTGATTTGGACACTAAAGTAATAAACTGCAAGGGTGATTTTCAGTAAATGTCATAATTCATTCAACAAGAATTCCGACACATCAGATTTATCATTGTGCTCAAAAAATTTACAGTAGAGTCGGGCATCCCCTAACGGAGGCCTAAATGAGTCGGGGTGTGTACCATGCGGAGAAGCGCTGTCCCCACCGTACTTCAGATGTAGTAAACTCAGGAAAATGGGCGTGAAACAGAGGATGGTACAGTTGATTTTGCTGGAGATTGTATGTTCACACTGGGTCGACCATGAGTAGCAGTAATAATTGCTCGAGTGTTTGATTGATACGATAAAAATCTTTGCTAATACTACCCCAGGAGATGCAACAACTACGCATATCAAAGAATTATGCAAGATAGGTGGTCTGTCCAAGTAGGGGAGAATGCTCTGTCCAAGAAAGGGCAGGATGCATATCACTCCGTTTTCGTTAAGTGGAAAAAATGTTACCATTAGGCTCTATACTCTAGTCCAAAAATCAAAAGATATCTTTCTGCCTTTTTTTTTAATATATATTCTAAACCGTCCCTATACTTTTTATAAAATGTCACGGGTCATCCCCGGTTGAGCTGGTGATGGAATTTCTAACCTGGCACTGACATCGTTGGAATTGTGCTGATGTAGGTTAACAACGTTAGAATCTAAAGCCGCACCAAATCCAAACCAAAACCCACAAAATTTAACGTCTCCACCAATGCAAAACCTTGAGCAGCCATGGCCGTGAGCTTGAAGAAGCCCCAGCCGCACAGCATGATTTTTACCTGTATATCATGCCACCATATCTTGTTACATTGGGCACAATCATGTCGTGTTAAAGACTTAAGGGTAGGAATGAGCATGGTCTAGATAGGCAATTTCCATCCTAAAATCAAGAATCATCCGTTAAAAATCGGTTTCAAAAAATTGGAACCGAGAACATTCCGTTGATTCTATGGATCCACCAAAGAATTGAATGGCTGATCTAGTTTAGTTTCCTGAGTGGGTCCATAAAATCATTCCTACCGAGCTTCACACAAAGTCCCTACCTGGCCGAGTCATCTATAGCAAACCCAACGACTTTTAGTGCTCCACCGTGATAGTTAGCGGTGGACCTCCATCAGCATTATTAGACTTGTTATCATTGACTAACACTTTGCCGGTTTTCTAATGTTATTGTGGCTCAGGTGGCATTAGCCTAGTTATTCCCGACGTACCTAATCTCGACTACGGAAGTCCGACAACACCGGCATTCGCTGCCTTCCCACTCCCGACAATTCAGAGAGGAATTGGAACCGGTTTTGAGGGTGAGAAGATCTCCCAAGCTGTACCGTTCGATACGAACTTTCCACCTTGATTTTTGTCCATCAGAATCCCCCTTCCATTGTTGCGTCAATTGCGATTTTGTCTTTGCAAGTTGGAAAGAAAATTTCTTTCTTTCCCTTTTTTGGTGTTGACCGATTAACGCTTGCCACCAATCTTTCCTATCAAAGTTGTTCCCAAATCCATCTATTGAAATCTCTCCATTCAAATATGTCTCTAGCCCATTCACAATACTTTCCTCAAAATTCTGTCCGTTCAAACATCTTTTGACCATATTTGTTGCACTTTTTCAAACTTATGTAGATAATCGAATGCAATCAAATCGCCAGCCACCCATTGCTTGTGCAAGAATGTCCATCACTGATTTTTTTTTTTTTATTCTCAGTCAATTATTATCTTGTGCTCATCTCAATTCCCACATTTGACATTATCACCACAGAATTTGATGCCCAATGCACAATATTTACTGGTCTGGTTTAGATGGGTCAACATGCGGTTTCATACCCGAAACCGATCAGACTGATACTCATCAGTTCCAATAAATTAGAACTAGGAATTGAACCATTTTCCTTAGGAACCACTGGTTCTGGGTTGGTCTGGTCAAGTTCCAAGCGGTCTGAGCAATTCTCAATTCCCATACACATCCCTACTTGAGGGTACTAACCCTCCACACACGTCGCAGGATGCTAATCTTTCCCCATAGATAATTAAATTTGTGGACTTTCAACTCTGGTTTTATCGCATTTAGACCAATTGACCTATTTAGGTTTTTTTTTTTTTTTTTTTGGCAGCAACCTATTTAGTTAGCTAGCTGACTTCTTGCTAGCAATTACCCTTTTTTTAAGGTTTTGATCGAGCCCGTAACTTGCCCAAGGGGGATTGACATCCTAAATGCTAAAACTCGGTACAAGTGAACACATAAGTGCCAAAACTTCTAAAATGTACACTTTAATGCCAACTCCAACAAAACTTGCCAGAAATCCTATGTGGGTTATTTCATTAATAAAATTGGCCTATGTGACTTGCCGGAATGTCTACTCAACAATCCTCATTCCAAAAAGACATTGGTTTGCTCCCAAATTTGATTTTTAATATAAATATAAATATGAATTATATTAAATTAAAAAAAAAAAAAGGCAGCCAATCGTGAGTGCCTCCATGGCCATCACTGCGGCTGCCCCACCATCGCCAAAAAGGGCCGACAACAGTAGGACAAGGGTTGGTCGGCATCGCCAAGCCTTAGCTAGTGGCCAGCAACCCTAGAGAACTACAAGCAAGGGCCTACATGCCCTTGCCTAGATTTGGGGTGAGGGTCGCTGGCTCTCACCTAGAGTGGGCCAAGGGCTGCCACTAGCTAGGGACGGGTCGAATCCTCAACCCACCGTTGTAGGTCCCTTCCAACGATGTTGGGGCAATGGTAGCGAGGGCCATGGAGGCGCTTGCTAATTTGCTGCCTTTTTTAAAAAAAAAAATAATAATAATTTAATGATTATCTATATTAAAAATCAAATTAAGGGGCAAATTGACATTGTTTTTGGACAAGGATTGCTAAGTGGATATTTTGGCAAGCCACATAGACCGATATTATTAATAAAATAACATAACATTGGATTTCTCGTAAGTCTTGTTGGAGTTGGCACTTAGTATCTTTTTTTTTTTTTTAATGACACTTTAGTGTAGTGTTTCTTGGAAATATTGGCATTTGGGATGTCCTTCTCTCCACGAAATTACATGCGCTATGGATTTGTTGGTTGATTGATTCTCGAAGTCTAAAAGAAGGTCTTGTGTCCCGACCAATAGGAGGCGGGCAAGGGCCTTTTATTAAAGGGAGCTTGGATAATACACTTATTCGTGTAAATATTGATTGATCGACTAATTGCTATCTTTTACTATGAGCAAGCTTGTATCGTAAAAGTTCATGAACCGTCAGCAATACTGTTCTATTGAAGTTCTAGAAAATATTCATGAACTAAACAAAATGTTTTAACTACCACTTCACACACATATCTCGCAACAAAGCACACATCTCATGACAAAGCACAAAAATTGAATGACGTTCCCGTTTATTTTGAGAATAAATTATAATTTACATCCATATTGAGATAAGTGTGTTCTAGAATCATCTAGGAGGTATGTCCATCTTCCTTTTGGGGCTATAAATAGCCATGGGATACTCTCACTTTAGCTAGAGTGAAAGAAGTTCTCCTTAACAACATTTGTGGAGGGGGCCTCTAATATAGAAAAAAAAAGTGTGTTTTTTCCTAAGTGAGTTTATGATATTTCTGAACAAGTGTTATAAGAGCCGGTAGAGGACTGTGAGCCCACCGGTCAATGATTGGAGTGCTCAAAGTTCTGTTAGTGCATAGTTCGGGATTCTAAATTCAATTTCTATCCCTATTCTGAAAAAAAAAAATGTTTTTTTTTTTTTTTAAACAAACTACCTTTATTGATATAAATAGCATGACCAATATCATCTTTACAGTCTGTATCATTAGGAGCGACTATGATTCCTTCCATTCTTGGAGCCTTTGCAACTTGCACCAGCCAAATCTATGGATTTCAAAGCTATTTTCTCTTTTTTCTTAGTCCCACATCTATGTATGACATGCAAAGCGTTTCGCACAAACACACTGGTAAATGAATCGACCGGACCTCTGTCACATGTAGTATTATGTGTCACCGGTAGGTTGTCTTTTGCTGATTTCATCCATGGGGTCAATTAGTAGCAAGATCATATCTTGAAGATATTATAAGATTGGAGTACTTTCAAAGCATGAAAACATAAGTTACTGACCGACTCAAACTTCCAAGACAACATGCTAATGTCGAATTAGAGGGATCAAACTTGACAGTGTCTATTTTTGTGCCACCTTATTAAGTCAACATAAACTCACGAAGAGTTGCTATGCCCTGTCGATTGCTTGGGATAGGTGATTGATCAAACATTTCTTAATACATCCTGGAAATTGGTCTAGTATACCAACTTTCAACTTGTTTTTCCAAGGAATCTGGATTTTTAATTCGCAATGTTTATCCCACAGTGCTTGTGTTCTAGATTCTTCCCTATGTATGTGCTTGGCCATCTTCCTACCTCAGTATGCAATTTAGGATAGCTGATATTAAAATCATAAATATCAAGATTAATCAATATAAACAACCAAAGAATTAAAAACAAATCAGATCAATATATGCATGTAGAACACCATAAAAGATATACATGATGAAATTAGATCGTACCTATTTGAGCCATTACTGTACTCAAAGGAAATAGATCAGTTTGATTGGGAATCACTGATCTATTGGAATGCTAAATCTTTCTCTCTTTGACCTATTTCAATATATCAACTTTCAATGTGATAAAATAATTGATAGGAATAACCTACCATTTTATAGGCTAGAGATGATACCTAGCAAATATTAATCACTAGTGTGCCAACTAGGCACTTCTCATCATAGGTTTCACTTAAATACAATTTTATATACTTTCCTGCTCAACTGGGCCCATTATTGATAAATGCTAAAACCCAATTCAACAAGATCACTAAAGAGCTCAACATATATTAAAATATCCATTAACTCAATCATTTAAAATAAAAAATCAATTAATTAATATAAGCTCATATTTAGGAAATTTCCAACATTCTCCCACTCGGACTACATTAATTAACTCATTTTTTTAAAATGATTTTATTTGAAAAATGACATTCTTGAGTTAATAACTGAAAATTTGTTTTATGTGGCCAAAATTTTGAAAAATTAATATTCCAATAACGGCACCTTATGACCAACCCCATCATCTATAATCTCAATATAGGACTATGGCGATCAAGGTGTTAAGAAAATACCACTACATGTGATTTTCCATAATCACATATAATAAGTATTAATTTTCATGGATTATAGGCCTAGAAGTGTAGTAAGAAATAGTGCTAACATATGATAAAAAAAAAAAAAAAATACACTATTTCTTATTGGTCCTTAATGCAATTTGTCAATGACATGACACTACGTTAGCGAAATTTCTAAAACAACACAAATTGCCCTAGTTCAATTTCTAAATAACATGAAATTGCACAACTATGTCACAATTTAACATAAGGTCTCAAAATTAGTGACATCCAATCGTCTTTAAATTGAAAATATGTTTAAAGATACTATTTTATACTTTCATTTCTCATTCAACTGGAGAAATGTTAGTAATAACAATAAAGTCAACATTAATAATAATCAAAAGTAAATGCTTTAATAAAGATCATAAAAGAATTACCAGTTTGCATATAAAAATAATATTCAAAAAAACAAATTATATATAACTCCAACTAACAAAATAGATCAAACTAATCTAAAACACTCATATTTTTTACATATTTTTTTAAATAAAATAGGTCGTAAACCTTTTATTAGAGGATCGACCAACATAGACTTAGTTATGATATTTTCAATCACAATGTCTCCAATTTTGATCAAATCCTTAATAGTATAATATTTGATTTCCATGTGTTTAGACACATTGTTGATCTTGTCATTCTTAGAATAAAACACAGCTATTATGTTGTCACAGTAGATCACCATAAGTCTAGCAATAGGGTCCACAACTCGTAATTCTGAGAACAAATTTCTTAGCCAAACAGCCTGAGTTAAAGCACCGTAACACGTTACAAGTTCAACATACATAAGGTTTGCTTTGTGCTTTTCCAAGAAATAACACCTCTAACCATCATAAAAATTTATCCGAAAGTTGATTTTCTATTATTTGAACAACTAATAAAATCAGCATCTAAATATCCAATCACTGAGATCCTCTACTTTGTTGTACACAAGTATGAACTCTTTTGTCCATTGTAGATGTCTCATCACTTTCTTAACTGCAACCCAATGATCATGACTTGGATTGGACAGATATCTCCCAAAAGTATTTACTACAAAAGTAATATCAAATCTGGTACATACTTGTGCATACATAAGACTACCAACTGTACTAGCATATGGAACATTTTTCATTGCTTTTTTTTCAACATCATTCTTAAAGTATTGTTCATTGCTTAATCTATCTCTTTTCACAATAGGAGCTTTAACCTTGCAAGTTTACATATTAAATCTTTTCATAACGCAATTTGTATAACTTTTCTAAAATACCCCTAGAACATTCTTAAATCTGTCACGATGAATCTCAATGCTTAGGGCAAAATATGCTTCTCCAAAATCTTTCATATCAAACTTTGCAGACAGAAAACTTTTTGTGTCATTTAATAGATCAACATCTCTACTAGCAAGGAAAATGTTATCTTCATAAAGTACTAAGAATATATCTACCCCTAGTTACTTTCATGTAAATGCATTAATCAAATTTGTTTTCTTCAAGACAAATGATCTCACAATTTTATCAAATTTCAAGTACTACTGACGTGATGCTTGTTTGAAATCATAGATAGACTTCCAAAGTTTGCATACCATGTGCTCTTTTCCAACTTCTTTAAACCCTTCAGGTTGCTACATATACACTTCTTCATCTAAATCTCCATTTAGAAATGCTATTTTGGCATCCATCTAATAAAGTTTTGAGTCAAAATGAGCCACCAATGCCATAATTATCCGAAAGAAATCTTTAGTAGACACTAGAGAAAGGGTTTCAGTATAATCAATGTCTTCTCTCTGTATGGATCCCTTTGCAACCAATCCTACCTTGAATCTCTCTATGTTGCCTTTCTAGTTTTTCTTGGTTCTGAATATATTTGTAGCCAATCGGTTTGTGCCCATCAAGTAAATCAACAAGTTCCCATAATTGATTATTTGACATGGAAATCATATCATCCTTCCTTGGTCATAACTATTTATCAGCCTAATCACTATTAAGAGTTTCTTTGAAGGTCATCGAATCAAATATATATCTAATGTCAAAATTAGCCAGACATAATAATCATTTAAAACCATTGGTCTTCTTTGCCATTGTGATCTTCACACAAGCATTTTTGGAACTAGATCATTTATTTGGGGAATTTCATTTGTAATAGAAGGGTCTACTGTTATCTCTCTAATGTCTGCTTCTTCCTAAATTTTCACTCTTCAAGTCTCTCGCATAAAATCATTGTTCAAGATGGACAATGGAATAAAGACTGTATTGTTTGGGTCTTCCCTTTTGAAAGATTGAGAATAACTCATTTTAACAATGTCTAACTTTGGGAACTTGGTAGTTTGAGAATCAATGATTCAAGTGACACGAATCGGACAATATTTGAAATGTTCCTGTAATGACATATGGTGAATGCCCTTTTAATGGCATGAATGGTGGAGACTGTTTTGCTTAGGAGCATCTGCTTTCTTTGTGGACTTCCGCTCTTAAATAAGCACTAAATACAAGATTCGTCTTTGCTTGCTTGCATTTGGGAGAGAAGATAGATGAGCGGATTACTGATGTCATGAATAATAAACTGTGAGTGTGAAATTAAGTAAATAGGTCATGACTGATCCAACAAGAGTTCATCAAATTTATTAATGTGCTCACAAATTTACAATAGAGTCGGGCATCGACTATCCGAGGCCTATATGACTCAGCAGCATGACTTTCATGCCCAAACTCAAAATCATACTGGTTCAAATCGACAGTACATATGGTCTCAGATGCAAGAGTCCGGCCGACAATATTATTTCCTTGTGTTAAACTACATAGAATAAGCAACCGCCATCCGACTGACCGACGACATTAAAAGGGTTTAGACCGGGAGGTGGGTTTCCTGGTCAACATACGATGCCCTAGACAAAAGCAAGTTTCCACGCGCTGTCCCCGTCTCGCATAATGTAATGAGCTTGCATTTGAAAAGCATAAAGCAAATCAGTGCTCCAACTCCCATTGAGAGGAAGATATATACTACATAGGAATACGTGGTCCATGAGCTGGGCAGAAGCAGAGTAACCAGAGACACCAATGACAACGATCCAAGCAGCAGCGTCGCACGCTCGAGGGCTTGTCCATAGACACTGGGGAGAGACGAATCAGGAAGGTACTCATTGTTGAGAAGATAAGCAAGCCAGCTCGCGAGCAAGCAGGCAATGCTGAAGTCCATGGTCACGGGGTGTGTCCTATACGGAGAGGCGCTGTCCCCGCCACACTTCAACTGGAGTAAGCTCAGGAAAATGGGCGTGAAACAGAGGATGACAGAGTTGATTTTGTTGGAAATCATCTGTTCGCGCAGGGTCGACCGTGAGTAATACCGGTAGTTGTTTGAGTGTATAATCGATACGAGTGAAATCTTTGCTAATACCACTCTAGGACCACGTGCATCCGGGTCCGGTGGTCTTGGAGGGCTTGCCATTCAAGATTGGGATATAGGGTATTTGAATTGGGTGACTTTAGGATATTTATGTGAGAAGCATGTTTTGTGGAGAATTACTCCCAGAACATTCTTATAGTGGGTCGATCATGGATAGAGCATTAAGTTTAGGAATAATTCTTAGAAAACTACTTGGATGATCTAAATTTGTGCAAAGCAATAAGATGGGTTGTGAATCTAAAGAGTGTAAAAAATGAGGTGGTCGCACTAGGAAGATGCAATAACTACGCATGTCAATGAATCGTGTAAGATAGGTGGTCTGTCCAAGTAGGGAAGGATAGTCTGTCCAAGATGGGCCAGGATGCATCTCACTCTGTTTTTCTACCAGTAAAAGTGTGACCCTTCGTCTCTATACTTTAGTCTTAAAATCACAACCTTTTTTGTACAGAATGTCACTTTACTTTTTGAAAGTGTCACCGATCATCCCTGATCGGTTCGCTGAAGGAATATGCTGATGCGGCGTCAATGTCACTAGAAACTTACTGACATGACTTAATTCTGTTAGAAATTTCTTGATTTAAACCATTTTATCTTTTTTCCAATTTTTCTCTCTCCCTCCCTTTCGCCATCATCATCACATCATCATCATCATCATCATCATCTTCTGTTTCTACCAGTCAAACCTCACCGTCCAAACCAAAGCCATGTTCACAGGCTCAAATAAGCTTTGGCTACCATTACAGACACATACCAAAAAAATCCTAAATCTATTACATTAGTACTAATTTAGTCTTAAATATTTTTATATTAGTACCAATTCAGTTCATTCGACCAATGGCCAGCCAGCACTAACATGGACATCAATCGATGGTTGGACATTAATATGGCAATTTTTAAATAATTTTTTCCTTTTTTTTCCCTTTTCTTTTCTTTTTCCTTTTCTTTTTCTTCTTCTTCCAGCCATTGGCAAGGGTCATGGCCCTCACTCGTGGCCCTAGGCGAGGCCGGTGAGTGCCATGACCCTTGCCAACAGCCAGCAAGGGCTTCACGGCCCTCACCCAAGGCTCATTGGCCACTGCAAGAAAGTCCAAGAAGGAAGAAGGAAAAGAAAAGAAAGAAAAAGGAGAAAAAAAAAAAGGAAAAGAAAAAAATTAAAAAATTATTTAAAAATTATCACATCAGCAACTAGCCACTAGTAAGTCAAAATTGACCGGATAAACTGAATTATTATCAATATGAAAATATTTAAGATGAAATTGATCAAATTAAAATATTTAGAAATGAATTGATAGTACATTAGGACTTATTTTTTTATACTTTTTCCACTTTCATGACCACGAGCCCAGCAAAGCATGAACAGCCGTGACTGTGAGCTCGAAGAAGCTCCGGCCACCTTGTCCGAGCTCTATCTCTCTATTTTCTTCCATATTTCATGTTGGCAGCGACGCAAATAAAAAGATTTTACTAATCATAATAGGACACGTATACTCCAACGTCGAACCCAATAGTCTGATTGTCAACGTCATAATAGGACACGTGGCACTTTTGATAGTTTGTGAATGATTTTGGACCAAATAAGAGTACGGCGTGATCTTGAATTTTCGGTAAGAGTACATGGAATGCCGGTACTGTTTCTACTTTTTCTTAATGCGCCTCAATCTACCGCTTATGTTTTTAACTCTCATATTTTTATTTTTTTTGGGCTTGGTATAGAAGATTCTATTACATATATAATCAGACCCAATCTTATGAAATTAATAATTCGATCGTCACACAACTGGGAAAAATAAGGGACTGCTGCATCTTAAATGGTGATAGTATGGAACATGGCCAACTTTGTGGACCAAAAACTGATGGGTTTAGCGGCCTTGATTGTTATGATATTGTTTGTTATGTTGGTTCTTGCATTTCACTTGGACTTGTGTCATCTTGTTATGGTGATATTACTTGTATCCGTCCTCATAATATTGTGCCATTGATCAGCATATCATGTATGGTCCATGTATTGCGCATCGTGACTTGCAATATTTGTTTACCATATCATGTTTTGTCATGCATACTTTGAATATGTCGTCTTATGACATAATGAAAAGTCATCCTTCGGGCTCGTTTTGTCGATTGGATGCTTGTCACCTCAAACACAATTAGTCACATCATTGTGTACTATTGCTACGTCATTGCGTGCTAGTTGTGCCCGTGCATGCTCATTCGTTATTCATATGCATTTGTTGAATCACCTTTACTGTCATGGCTTTACCATGCCACGTTATATGGTTTTCTATATTTGTTGTCCTAGATGTATTGCTCACACGTGTTTCATTTTTATGCATCTTGACCGTGTCATCGTCATGTGTAAAAGTCATTATATGCATCTGCGTGTTGTCTTATCTATCATCATTCATGCCTCATGCTTACGATATTAAATTGATGCCCCTTGTCAAGTACATCCAACATATGTATCATGATAACATGCACAGCATCATTTTCAATACAAAGAGCATGTTGGACACACGCTAAACTTGAGGTTGGGTCGGTATCTGCGAGTTCATGCGGATATTTTAGTTGGAGTTCGGGTAACGATATTTGACATTTTCAGAATTCGAAGAAAATTATATGTTTAGTATGTATGATAAATCACTCGATTAAAAGGATGTTAAAGAATAGCAACTGGAGAAATCTTAGGATTAACGAAATGTTCTAAAAATCTTAGGTGCACCAGCTTGACGACCTAAGGTCATAAACTCATGATTTTCCAGAGGCACTATAGACCATTTAATCACAATTTTTCCACATTTATCCCATTTAAGGGACGTCACCAAATGCTGGATAGAATAATCCCTGTCCGATCTTTTCTTATCCGAGCATAGCAATTCGAGCTCCCAAACGGGCGGTTTTTGTATTTCACGTTCCTCATAGATGCACCACCTACTTTTGTTCCCAGGTGGTCTGGAATGGACATCAATGTTTAGAAGAGGACTGAGAAGTGAGAATCAACGAGGAGGAGATTCGCCGAGCAAAATCATGCATCGCCCAAGAGACCATCCACTTGGAAAAAGAGAGACCATCTATCTCCTCAAGTCCACATCTCCCTTCATTGGCATCTGCCCTTCACCGCTCTTTAGTCATTCTGTCCATATAACCCACTAGAAGCAAATATATATATATATATATATATATATATATATATATATATATATATATATTATTTATATATATCCCTCATGTCCACATCTCCCTTCATTGGCATCTGCCAATTCACTACTCTTTAGTCATTGTGCCCATACAACCCACTTAAAGATCAAAAGAAATATTGATGGTGCCGACGACAAAAGTATTTTGCTGTCCACTTAGGTTTATAGGATGCGATTTATCGCATAACCTACTAATACGCACCGAGAATCAAACATATAAGAAATACGTGTCATTATTGTAAGAGTTTTCCTAATGTGGACTACATTAATTGATATTGTAATTTACTGTTTTTACGGTTACCGTAAAACAGGGCTAGTCTAAGGTGAGATAGAAGGTTTCTTAATTAGTCTAATATGGGGCTGGCTAGTATGGGCCGAGTTGAGCCTGGCCCGTAATGAGGGGGACTGGCTGAAAACTCTATAAATAGTGCTCAAGTCTCTCCTCTAACCCTAATTCTCACATGTATCCTCACCTAAGGGGCGTTTACCTAACGCTAAACGTGAGGGGGCCGCCTCATTGAGCCGGTGATACGGAGGGCGATAGAGGAGAAGGACTTGATGCGTGGATCCCCTTAATATATGTGGGTAATCCTTTTATGCTTCCGCTCTATATTCGATGGATCCAGGTGCGTTAATCTTTCTACTCAATTGTACATGTTCTTGTTCTAGTTATGGAGATCTTGGGGTTGCGCAATTTGCGTCTTACATGTGGTATCAGAGCAACCATAACCCTAGAACTCGAACGCAATTATTTTTGCCCTAATTTGTACGGATTTACCATAATTTGTACGGATCTACCCTAATTTGTATGGATTAGCCCTAATTAGTACGGATCTTGCCCTAATTTGTGATTTTCGAGACTTTTTATTCAATAAAAATAAATTAAATCATAAATTCCGGACTGGGCTCGACGAGACGAGCAAGAGGGTAGGCGGCGCGTCGCCGTAGGAGGCCGCACGCGCCCCCACGCGCGGCCACGCGCCGCTGGCGTCGAACGCCCGCCGCGTGATATCCACGCGCCGCGCACTCGAGGTGGCGCGTGTAGGCGCGTGGAGACTCCGATCGGCGCGTGGCTGGTGGCGTTGGACTCGTACGGTGATTTCCTATTTCGTGGTATAATTATTTTATATGTTTGATGATCTTATAGATGTGAAAATACATGTGGAATCCTAAATACGTGAATTTTTTGTGTATTTTTGCGTATTTTTCTTGTATTTTCTGTGATTTTGGAAATACAGGTGATGAGTTACTAGTATGTTATCACATAATAAAAAGATGTGATTCATCAACAAAAATCAAACTTTATTGTGAATTGAAGTTGGCTTAATGCGATACAATTCATATGATATTGTATTTGAGCTATGTATTGAGCTGATGAGAAATAATAAAGATTATGAAACTTTTGTTACTTAAGTATACTCTTTTACACATTGGTAATCTTTGAATGATAGACGACTTAAGGACTTGTGACCAAACTGATGTACTGATTAACACATCTGCTGAATGTGAGTAATGCATGTTAATTAAATTACTGCATATTGTACATGAACTTATCTGGTCACTTGTTAATGTCTATCAAGTTGAATATTTTTATGGTAAAGGAGTATGGCAATATTTACGTAGAACAATAGTATCTACTGTTAAATTTTAGATATTTGGTTCTCTAGTTTGACTCAATTAATAGGCCACTGGTTGATTACAATGATAATTTGTTGCTTAAAATTGGTTAATAAATCAGATGTTGGCCTTGGAGTCATGTTTTGCCTTATGAACTCATGAGTGATCATGGATCAGCTGTCAAGCTTGTCGATCTGGTGTACCTTGTATTACTATTGATGTTAATTTGTGAGAGATATTTTAGATCAACATTCTTTTTATGTTGTTCTGGTGATATATAATTGGGGTGCATAAGAGATATTTTATTCTCTGTTATGAGAAGTTTCTTGTGTTACTGTGATCAATGATCTCATTGGAATCTGTCTTTCAGGTTCGCTGTATATATATTTATATATATGTATGATTAATTTTTATTAATGAATAAAGCAATATAATTAGCATGATATGTGATTTTGGTGATATGATGCCCCTATCACTAAAGTTAAAATCACATATATATGGTGTATGTGAGGAGTAAAGCTTATATCCCTGGTATGAGAGAATTTCAATGATTCAATTGAGTAGTGACCGCCAAAGTGGCACGCTTGATTGGGTTTGAGAAATTTCGGTCTCGTATGATGATTAGGATGTCTCCTGGTCTAATGCATAGTTATACTCCCAAAGGAGGTGATTGTGTATTAGTTCATGGAGGGATACATGATAGTGTGGTGGAGGAGTGACTGATTCTAGTGATTCATATGCCCAAAGGTGATGAATTCACAAAAAATTGGAACATATTCTCATAACCCTTATCATGTGGGGGAATGTACAATTGCATGTCATGTATTCTGCCCAAAGGTGATTATGTGATTTTGCATGTAACTCTCTGGATGTGTACTTGTACGTCAAGTTACACAATGCTCACATGATGCTAATTATATACTGCTTGTTTTTCAGTCACCTTTTCTGTAAATGATAATTCCGTCATCATTGAGGTTTTTTACTGCTTCAAATTTTAAGTTGTGGACATATGATTTGTTGCTTGAGAAAAGAGCAATTGAATTTGCTTATTGTCCATAACACGTTCCATTCTGGAACACTTGAAAAGATGTTTGCCTGCGGACTGCATTGCTATAAGATGATGGAAGCCTTAGTTGCTTGAAATTATGTCTTATTTGATATTGAAATTAGGACACATCTGCAAAAATTGTGTTTAAGTCCTAATGACATATACATCTCGTATATGATTAAAAGGTTGTCAGGTTTAACAGTGGCAATGAGTATTTTGGCAAGTATGACAATGCAAAATAGCTTAAAGGGTCATTTGTCAAGTACTTGGTAGATTCTGGGGTGGTAATTCAATTACTATACCTGGAAATTCTGACAAAAGGATTTGAGCGAAAGGCATAAATGCACCATATTGAACATGGTGATGAGTATGATTAGTAAGACTAATTTATTTGGTCTTTTGTGGATTGATATTATGAAAGCAATTTTTCATATACAAAAGGGGTATTGATTTTATGACCCTAAAGAAGGTACAAGAATTATGGAATCACATTTACTCTAAAGTTTCTAAATATTGATGTAATTGTAGAGGATAGCTGCTCTTAGATTATTAAAGATAATAGTATGATGGAGGTTACTATGTTTTTGTCTTTACTTATACAGATAATTATAGAATCTCCTGTACCATAGACTAAACTTGTTGAGGTTCAAGGTACTATTCTTGATATAGTTTATAATGAAATTTCTTAAACCTCTCAAGTGCAGAATGAAGTGGTTACAGCTTTATTAAGGAGATTTGTTAAGGAAAGACGATCGTTATACCATCGAGACTATATAGTCTATTTGTGAGAGCATGATTACAATATCCACTATATGGTTGATGTAATGACATATTTATAAATGTCGTTTTTTATTCTCAATTATGTGATTAGATGCCATAAAAGGCGATATACAATCTATGAAACATGTTTGGAAACTTACTGACTTGTCTAAAGATCACAAGTTTATTAGTTGCAAATTGGCGTACAAAACTAAAAGAATTTCAAACAAATATTGTGGAATTTAAAGCCAAATTTGTAACTAACGTTTTAACTCTGAAAGAGGGGTGGATTGTTTATAGTGAAGAAATAATTATTTCTTTAAATGTTCTTTCAGAGTGAACGTGGCATTAATAATTTATTTTGATATAAAGTTACGCCAAATAGATACAAAATCTATATTGTGCAACTAGATGATTTTGCAGCAGATTCAAGTAAACTTGTGTGTAGACTGAAAAGTTCTAATTCATGGTCTTAAGCAAGTTTCCAGACAATATTATTAAAGTTTCATAGTGTTGTTATTTTGTTCAATTGGGAACAAAGTAATTCAATATACTGCAAGGTCAGTGGGAGGAAATTTATTTTTTCTCATACTTTATGTACATGATGTTTTGCTTACAAGTTGTGACCTTGAGACATTTTATATCCTTTGTACGAGAGATGTCGTAAGAATTGTTCTTGTCATATATATATCGGATTTTATATTGGATTTTCTTGGAGGACATTTGCTAATCATATTTTGGAAATATTCAATATACATCATTGCAAGCCAGGAATTGCTCCTGTTGTTGAGGGTGATGGACTAAATCTATCACATTGTCCTTATTTAGATATTGAGAAAATCTAATTAAAGGGAGTACCTTGTGTCAGTGCACTTAAAAGTATAATGTATACTCGAATTTGCACTAGACTAAATGTTGTCTTTGTGACGGGACTTCTAGGCAGATGTTGGTCAAATTCAGGACATGATCACTGGGTTGCTGTCAAGAAGGTTTTAAGGTACTTAAAGAAGACAAGAGATTACATGCTAATTTATAGGCATGTTCAATTCTTGCAGTTAGTAGAGTATTTAGATGTAAACTTTGCTGGCTGTTTTGATGACATGCAATCAATAACGGAATACAGATTTATGTTAGTAGGAAGTGCAGTAAATAAAGTTTTATGTCATATTCTACTATGTAAGCAGTGTTAGTAACATTCTTTTAGGCTGTTACTTGGGCTTTTAGGCTCCAGAACCTCATGACGGAGTTGATCGTTTTAACTTGATGGATAGACCTATATGGTTGTATTGAGATAACAAATTTGTAGTATTATTTATTTACTACAGAGGTCTCAAGGGTTCTAGATATATGGTGGTCAAATATTTTTTTACCATATAGAAACGGTACGAGAAAGGTGACTTATAATATAATATATTTTCACGAGATGATGTGGTTACAGCTCCACTAACTAAAGGCCTACACCCATGTGTATTTGAGTGACATGTCATTAGCATGGGCCTAGGAGTATCTTCGGATATTGTTGTTTAGTGGGAGTTATTTTGGCTTTATTCGATAAAGTTTACATCGTGGTTCGTTACACTTAGTAACGGTTTAATATGTATCAACTTTTGCATTCAATAAAATATTTTGAATGTGTTGTTATTATGTTGAATACATATTGATAAAGTCTCAAGGGATTGTATAGACCTTGAGTGAAGGCTAGGGGCATCTGGGCATCCGGTTATTAGCCTTGTGCATATGTCTTGTAATACATAAAGAAAGGTTAACCATAAGGACAAGACATATGTGGGTTCATTGGAACCATAAAGCATTCTCTAGTGGCACAAGTTTTTTGTGACACCTAAGGTAAGAGAATGGTGACTGACAAATGGGATCTCTCTATGAGAGATGTTATCCATTTGACACACTACCATATTGAATCCATATCAATAAAGTTGAGAACATTCGTGACCATGGAAGGCTCTGTGTGTATACATGCGATTCCGCCATGATTCGTTGTTTAAGACTTTATGGGATAGGATTGACTATTAAGAATTATCTACGGACCAATGCGCGCGCATAAGGTACGATTTCAATTAATATAGTCCAAGTGGGAGAATGTAAGAGTTTTCCTAATGTGGACTACATTAATTGATATTGTAATTACTGTTTTTACGGTTACCGTAAAACAAGGCTGGTCTAAGGTGAGATAGAAGGTTTCTTAATTAGTCTAATATGGGGGGCTGGCTAGTGTGGGCCGAGTTGAGCCTGGCCCGTAATGAGGGGGGCTGACCTGGCAAACTCTATAAATAGTGCTCAAGTCTCTCCTCTAACCCTAATTCTCACATGTATCCTCACCTAAGGGGCGTTTATCTAACGCTAAACGTGAGGGGGGCCGCCTCATTGAGCCAGTGATACGGAGGGCGATAGAGGAGAAGGACTTGATGCGTGGATCCCCTTGATATATGTGGGTAATCCTTTTATGCTTCCGCTCTATATTCGATGGATCCAGGTGCGTTAATCTTTCTACTCAATTGTACATGTTCTTGTTCTAGTTATGGAGATCTTGGGGTTGCGCAATTTGCATCTTACAATTATCTGTAGTTGAATAAATTAAAGGAAAACGCAATTTTCTATCATATCGTGATTTCCCGGTCCATTTTTTAGCTACCATATTGAATAATGTTGAAAAGAAATTCACTTGTATTGGGTTAGCAGCAAACAAATAATTTTCAGTTTTTATCATAGCAGGATATGGATCTAAGGTATAAATTACCCAATTCTTTGTTCAACCGCCGTATGAAGTGTTTCTATAATTAAAATAAAAGTCAACTCTCCTTTCTACTAGATTGACCTTGCCAGATGGATTGCTTTATAAAACAAACTTGTTCCATAGCCTGCTTATTGATATGTTGGGTTACTCCCGCAGATGATCCTTTCAGGTAATTGGGTTCATTCAATGAGTCTTTTAATCGACGGTTAATCGCTTGTTCAATCACTCTGCCGTAACGGCTTGGTAAAGCTACCACCCCAGGGCTTGCTTCCACGACTCTACTCTTTGTGCCTACCATTTTGATTTATTCCAGCCCTACCCTAGAGACACTAAATCGCCTCGGATCTTAGCCTTCCCGAGGAGAAAGATTCTGAGAAGTGAATAGACCCGCTCGATAAGGAAGCAGCTCTTTGAAGTCGCTTAGGGTTACGAATTCAGTTTTAGGTAGGCACTCATGGACCATCGTATATCAAACCATCCACATCGATTACGAAATTCTTTGTTTTCTTCCAAAGAAAAAATTGCGGTAGTCGTTTTCAGTGAAAGGAATCAAGCATTGACTTGCTGCTTCGCGACTACCCTTATCATTTTTGTCGGCATGATGTGCTAATTAATTGCATTAGGACCCAATTATTTCAAAAGACAACTTATGTTTGGCAAGATCTAAAGGTAGCATAACTTAGGAGAAGATAGAAATAAGAAGAAAATTTGGACCTTTTCATTCCTTAGCTAATCTTAAATTAGATGTATGAGCAGGTGCTCAGTCGCCTCAAGGGTATAAACTTTTTGCTAAACATAAATCCAATCATTTTGTATTGCCCGCTTTTCTATCAAGAAAGGAAGATGTTACTCCTAATAGTAAGTTTTCTATTGTAGTCGATTGAATTTGGCTTCGCTGGGTCCCCAAATCAATTGAAAAGCAACTTGATTTGATTCATTCCCATTTGGGCAAAAGGGGGCCGCATAATCACATGCGGTACAGATCCGTTGGTTGGTTGATTCTCGAAGTCAAGTCTTGAGAAAAAAATAAAAAAGGTCTAGGGTCCCGACCAACAAATGAATAGGAGGCAGGCAAAGGCCTTTCATTAGAGGGAGCTTGAATAATATGGATATATCTATATAGATATAGATTGATCAATAAATTACTATATTTTGCTATAAGCAAGTTTGCATTGTAAAAGCTAATAAATCGTCAGCAGAATTGTTCTATTGTAGTCCTAAAAATAATTCATGAGCCAACAAAAGTTTTAACTACCAATCTATGCACACTTCTCATGACAAACCACAAAAATTTGCAATAAAGTTCACGTTAAGATTGAACTGAAGATTACAATTTACATCCATATTATACATAGGCGTTTTACTGGTTGAACCCTCCGCATGTGCAAAACTTCACGTTCTACAACTTGTATTATAACCAACACCTTTAGATCCCCTGTCCTATTCTATGTTATTTTGATAAATAAGAAATTAATGAAGAAAAAAACTTCCATGAATCAATGCAATATGTTCATTCTATTTTGCCACACAACACATGTCATGGTCAACCTGATTGGCATCAGTCTTGGGATTGTGTGACACTTAGGGCCTAAAGAGCACATTTGGCAACCTGCTAAATAGTGACCAATTCTATTCTTTTATTTCTAGGAATAAATTTGGAATAGAAATTCATTTGAAAATAAATTAAAATTTTTGTTCCAGAAAATAGATTTGGAATAGAATTACGAAATTAAAAAAAAAAAAAAAAGTTGCTTCTTTACTCTCGAGAACAATTTCATCAAGTCAACTTAACTTTCTTTTTTCTTTTTCTTGTCGTTCTTCCTTCTTCCTTCTTCTTCCACCACCGCCAGTCACAAGGCGACTAGTTAGGCAAGGTTCGACAAGCTCGTTGGAGACTCACCAATGGCCAAGTGAGCCTCTCCGAAGCCTCCCTCAACCACCGGCGAGCCTCTCCTGGCTAGGCGAGGCTCGCCCAACCATCAATGAGCCTCACATGGCTAAGCAAGGCTTGGCCAAGCCTTGGATGGGCGAGGCTCGATCTTGCCTAGATCTAGCAAGGTGGAGCTTGCCCAACCACTACTGGGGCTCGACCTCACTAGTCCACTGCGAGGTTGGGATCGCCCAACCAAGGCAAGGTCGACCTCGTAGTGCCTAGCAAGGTCGAGTCTCGTTAATAATTGGGCAAGCTCAACCTCGCCTAGCCATTGGCAAGGCTCAACCAATGAGTCATGGCCTCGCTTGGGTCGCGTGCTTCAACAAGATTGCCAACCCTCATCTTGGTGGTTGCTAGTCATTTTGAGATCAACGACTGGCCAAAGCTTGAAAAAGAAGATAAAGAAAAGAAAATAAGAAAATAAGAAAAAAATAAAATTATTTGAAAAATTAAAAAAATGGTTTGGTCTAAAAATTTTGAGGATGGTGCCATATACAATTCTATTCTAAGAATAGAATTTTTGGATAGTTACCAATCCCTTCAAATGCTTAAAAATTGTTCCCGAAAACAGAATGGTTATCAAACGCCAATAAACAAATAGTAACGATTCTATTATTTTATTCCGAGAATAAATAAAAAAATAGAAATTCGATTGGTAAATTTTTTATTGTCAATAATAAATTTGAAACAAAATCAAGAAGTTAAAAAAATTACTTTTTATTGTTCCCAATAAAAATAACAAAATCAAGCCAACTCAATTTTTTTTTTTTTTTTTCTCTTCTTCTTTTCTATTTTTTCTTTTTCCTTCTCTCTTCTTCTTCCATCATTGCCAATTGCTAGCAACCGATTAAGCAAAATCTAGTGAGCTCACTGAAAGCTCATCAGGCCAAGGCGAGGTTCGGCAAGCTCGTCAAAGGCTTACCTAGCCATTAATGAGGTCGGCAGACAATGCGCAACCTTGCCAAGGGCCAACAATGCTCTGGCGAGTTCATCAGCCCTCATTTGGCCACTCACTGATCATTTCGGGACTATCGACTTGAGAAGGGAAAGAAAAGTAAGAAAGAAAAAAGTAATGAATTTATTACCGTCAATATCTCGATATAGGTCCAGGATAACCCTTTGTTCCATAGTCCTAGGGTGGGGCTATTTACAACTTTATGCCAAAAAATTTTGGAATTCATTTATCCCTACTAATTTTCCAAATTAATCCCATGGATAAAAAATGGTTTGAATTAGAAATTTTGAGGATGATACCAAAGGCAATTAAATTCAGGGAATAGAAATTTTGGACAATCACCAAACACTTCTAAATGCTTAGAAATTCGTTAGGAGAATATAATAAAAAAAGAATCACTTCTAATCAGAAATTATTTCCGAAAATAGAATGATTAGCAAACAAACCCTTAATAAGTCAATTTACCAGGCCATTCTTTCTTGACTTGTTGATGAAAAAAAATGTGCCTCCTCTATTTTTCATACAAACAGTTCATAAAATTTTGTCAAATATATAATCTAGGCCATCAACTTTAATTTGTTCAATGTGATATTCAAATTTTAGCCCAATTTGCAATGTGGTTCATAAACTTCTCATTTGTTTAGTTAATACAGTCTTTAAGTATATGAAAATATTGAATATAGTCCTTAAAATGACTATATTCAATATTTTTATACAGTTCATGGACTATATTAAACATGTATTGAAAATTCAAGGACTATACTGAATAAATTAAAAGTTCAGAAATTACATTGTACATTGAATTAAAATTCATGTAAACAAATTAAAAGTTTAAAGATCAAATTACACATTGAGCTAACGTTCATGAAGTATTTGTATTATTTTCTGTTTCAAGAATTCTAGATGTTTTTAGTATTATTTAGACAATTTATATTTTTCTTAAAGCATAGAATTGTGGGTCACATTTAATTTAATTTTTTTTTTTACTTTAACCTCTAGAATTATCTAGGAAAGTGATGTTTTAGAATTACCTAGGAGGTAGGACCATGTTCCTCTAGGGGCTATGAATAGCCAAATGGTACTGTCACTTCAGCCAGAATAAAAGTTTTGCTTAACAATATTGTAGAGAGTGTCTTTCATTTTTTTTTTAAATGCGTTTTCTTTAATCGAATTTTCGCTTTTTCTCACGCATACGAATCAGAGCAGTTGGCAAAGGAATAAGGGTGCGCATGATAAAATTTCTATTTCAGAAATTGATTTCTCATTTTCTATTCCTCGAGATAAGTTTCGAACAAAGAAATCCGTTTGATAATAACTCAAAATTTCTAATTCTGGAATAGAAATCCGTTTGATAACATAATAAAATTTTTATTTCTAGGAATAGAAATTCATTAGATAACAACATAGGAAATCCTCAAATACAAAATAATAGTCGAAATAATAAAAGTTGAAAATATAATTTCATGAAATTTCTAGCATATTATTATCCCTTGCCATTTTATTGGCAATGGTTTTCCTAAGCGTATTTATTTGGTTTCCCTCCTCGGTCAATATATTGTTTGTAAGCTTATCCTGCATAGGTTCAGACAAGTACTACGGAAGAATGAATATGGGTACCATCAATGGCACCTATACAACCCTGTCATTTTATCAAATACTAGTATTATACAAGATTATCAACAAAATAAAATTGATGATGTAAAGGGATATATGAGAATGCTACCTTGAAGTAACATTTATGCTTAGGAACCAATCGGGAGAAGGTCGGTTTATTTGATTCTCGAATTGAATCAATCCAGCTGCTTATCCCTAATTTTTTTTATTATGGCTCAATGAACCTTTAATGGCCCTTGCATAGCAAAGAGAGAGATTCTCTTGAATCTCTTTCCTTCGAATTAAAATTCAAGATTGTGTAACAATCTAATTATTTTGATTTTGCAAGAATTTTAAATCCGTAAAAGAAACAAGGTTAAATTTCTAGGCACGTTTTTCATTCATCTATTGCGTAAGAACTTTTTCTTCAACTGGCCATGCGCATGCCCTTTCTAGAAGGAAAGAGTCCTATTATTTTTAAGTAAACATTTAAGAACATTGGTCGTTTTTAAAATTGGGGACCCATTCGATTGCCTTTCATCCTAAAGAGGAAGTTATAAAAAAAAAAAAATTGAAAAAAATGAAAAAAAAAACATGAGCAAAATAATAAAAAGAAAATTAACAATAATTTGTGAAGTTGTGGTTATGAGTGAATTAAGTTAGCAAGAAAGTGCAAAGTTCTTTATATGGTTTGATTTCAGCTTCGATTTCTATTTCGAAACGAGAAGTTAGAAATTTCGGTTTGATTTCTTATTTCTCTATTTCTAGAATAAAAATCTGTTTCAGAAATAGAGAAATTAAATTACGTTACCAAATGGATTTCTGTTCCAAACCTGTTTCGGGGAACAGAGAAATAGAGAAATAGAGAAATAGAAATTTTGTCATGCACGCCCTAAAAGACTATCAGCCCAATGGTCAATGATCGGAGTACCCTAGGGCACTATCCAGACTGTGAAGTCAGTTTATCCCCATTTTGAAGAAGTGGTTTCTCTTTTTTTATTTTTTAAACAAACTACATTTATAATATAACTAAGAGCCACCTAGGCTTATTTTATATTGAATTTTATATTTTTTTTATTAATCTACTTTTGCACCGGATGCATTTGAACTTTTAATTATTCTCTGGTATTTCAATAATAATTTAGATTTTGGGAAAGTTTTTAATTTTCAAAAGTTCAAGAGAAGGTCGAAAACATAAGTACTTTAACAATAAATATTTATGGCCTATTATTATATAAAGTAAAGAGATTTCCTACTCTCAAAGGATCACAGTAAGTAAACTGATATTTTGTTTCCATTGTATATCAATTTTGCAATTTGAATAAATTCTATTATATAACTAATCTTATTGCAAAAGGGGGCAAACCTTGGGATATTTTCTCTTTTAACAGATTTGAGCACAATTTATTCATATTATGTCAACAATTTCTTTTAGTCAATTAGTGATTCATATATCTCGTCATAAGACGATTCTTACTAAATATTTTAAATAATTTTTTCATGCACGCGGTTTTGCCAGTACATCTAATGTCAAATATGAAGCTCACCCTAAGCCACACGTATGTTCCTCTGTTCCTCTTTTCCTCATCCTCTCTCTCTCTCTCTCTCTCTCTCTCTGTGTCTCTGTGTAGATCGCAAAACCACTCACTTCAGCGGATTGCGGTAGTGATGCGTTGCAGTATTGTACATATAAAATGAATCCAAAAGTTTGAGGACGGACCCAGATATGGATCCGTTGGATCCGTCGGACTTCTATCATGGAGATGACTCCCGGGAAGGAGCGAACACCAAACTACCAGAGCCTGATTATTCTGCGGCTGAGTTTGCGGCGGATGTGGCGGCTGCGGTCCAGAGCCCTCTCAGTTTCGGCCTCGGCGACGGTGACTTCTTACTCAAAACGATCGATTTTGAAATGGAGGCCCTGGAGAAGCTGGACCGTGAGTTCCAGTCCCGCAGCAACATCGACATCTACTTCTCCAACTCTGACCAGCGCCAAGGGTTCGAGCCCATGGCGGATGATTGCAATCAGGCAGGCGACGATTTGGAGGAGGCGACGGCAACTCATGAATATGGCTCCAACAACCTCACAGGCTCCATGGCCTCTGACGTCCACCGTCGCAATCACAGAGCCAGCGACGCCGAGGGAGTGGCCTCAAGCCAGCAGGTAAACGCTCACTCTTTCAACCATGGGTAAGACGAGCTTGATCGCTTCCAGAATCAGGTAATCACCAGTGGCCAATTTTAGATAGATTTAGTATTTGCTCTCCTCCCATAACACCAACCATTCTAGATAATATTTCCAAGGGTTCATTTTAACAGCAACCAATCCCATTTAATGTGAGGAGATACCGGATTGATTGCCCCAGCTGTTGTGCAAAACAGAGATGTGTACCGTGTGTCTAATCCATATAAGTACTTGTCTATTTCTGAATTATCAAATCAGTCATGGTATGGGCTAACTTAAAAGTACAGTTATAATGAATTTACTTAAAATTAATTTTTTAATGGGATAATACCCTAAAAATCCCAAAATTGGTACACTTGTGACAAATTTACCCCAAACTATTTTTTTTACCACAAAAAACCCCAAATTTGTATACTTTTGACAAATTTATCCCAAACTAGTACACTTATGACAAATTTACCCTATGTTAGTTTTCGTTAAATTTTATTCTCAAATTATTAAGTTAAATGACATGTGACAGGTTAACAAGTATATCAATTTAAGATTTTACGTTAGTTTGTCACGGTTTACAATTTTTATAATTTTTTTTGTGATATTAGTCTAATTTAGCATAGGGTATATTTGTCACAAATTTACTAGTTTAGGGTTTTTGCGATCGAATAAATTAGTTTGGGGTAAATTTGTCATAAATGTATCGGTTTAGGGTTTTTTATAATCGGTCGGGGTAAAATTGTCACAAGTTTATCGGTTTGAGGTTTTTCATGGTAAAAAAAATAGTTTGGGATAAATTTGTCACAAGTGTCTGGTTTGGAATTTTTTAAAGTATTATCCCTTTTTTAACTATTAAAAATCTCAAATCGATGTATATATGATAAACTTATTATTCATTAATTTTTGTAAATTAATACTATGAAAAATCATAAATCAGTACTTGTGACAAACGAATGTTAAAACCTTAAACTAATATACCCATTAATTGTTACGTGTTATCGAACTCGGGAATTTGATGGCAAAATTTAATAAAAAATAATAAAGAATAAATTTGGCTCAAATGTATTAAGGATTTTTTATGGTCAAAAAATTAATTTAAAATAAATTTATCATAAATATATCAGTTTAGAGTTTTTGGTAATACCAACATTATTTTCTATAAGAACTTAAAAAAAAAAAAAATATAAGTGTTGTAACTTGCCAACTTGCCTAAAAACCCTAGTCAAAAGATGTGTAATGGAGAGATCTAGGCAATAGAGAGAGGAAAGTGTTGATTTCTTCGACATAACTGTGGAGTGATGTTCATATCCCTTATCGTGCCGTGCTTGAATTGGCCTATTTTATAAAATAGGCTTCACAAGTATAACAGTCTTTTGAGAGATTTTTCGTAGTATCAACTCTACAAAATAATAACAATGATGGTGTGTAGAGAGTTGGTAAAGTCAGTTATTGTATTGACTTTGCAGCCTATAAATGGGAACAAGTGTTCCTTGCTATGTGTGGGGAAAAAAAGTCAAGGTGGAGAGTGTGTGAGTGAGCGGAGAGGAAAGAAAAAGAGTAGGGTTGGAATAGAAAGGGACACTGTGTGAGTGATGAGCGGTGTAAATTGAGTCTTCTTATAATAATAAGAGAGCTTTATTTTGGTTGGGATATCAACTTGATTCTCTATAAGTTAATGGGTTGACAAGAAATGACTCATATAACACGATTAAATAATGGGTTGACAGGTGCATGACCCGTCATGCCACGAAATTGACCCATCGACATGAAATCAATATGCTAACATAAACTTGACACAAAATATTCTCAATTATTCATAAATAATCAATTTAAAATTACAGTAGTTTGTCAAATCATCATATAAAAATTGAAAAGCATGTTCATAATCAATGAAATATCATTAATTTAAGATCTTACTAGTGAATAACGTGGAAATAGCACTTATTTAACTAAATCATACACTAACGGGTCACTTACACAATGTCATGTCTGGTTATACGAGTTAATCGACAATAACCCATCAATTTAAACTGGTCATACCGGTTGATGTCAAGTCTGGTGGGTTTGACACAAACACAATGTCGCAACCCTCCTGTGATGATCGTTGAGATGGTTTAATGGATTGCTAGTCATCTTGCAAGGTGGCGCTTACACTTTGCAAAGACTTCCAGAACTCATGGACCGCAAGCTAGAGCGGGCATGACAGTGTTTCTCTTCTTTTGTTTTTCTATTCTTTTGTTCTTTGAAATAAATAAATAGAAAAGAATAGAAACCCGTTTGATAACATTAATTCATTTTTCCATTCCTTGAAATAGAAAATTGGTCAGAAAATAGATTTGGAACAGAAATAAGAACTAGAAAAAAAAATAATTTCTTGTTCCTAAAAATAATTTTTAAAAAAAGTCATTTTTTTCTTTTTTTTTTTTTCTTCTTCTTCTTAGCGCTTGCTGCCTCCCACTGCTGCTGCCCGCCACCGGCCACCGGCTAGAGGAGGAGCAAGAAGAAGAAGAGAGGAAAAAAAGAAAAACCCAAAAAAAGTATTAAAAAAATTAAAAGAAATGATACGTTACAAAAAAATTAGTCGGTTGTACTAAACACATTCTTATTCTTTTTCTATTCCAAGAATAAAAATTTTGTATTGTTAGGGTGCGAATGGTAACGTTTCAGTTCTTTTTTTGTTCGAAACGAAATAAAAAAAAAAAGTGTTTCTATTCGGGGAACAATTTTTGAACAAAAGAACGCGTTTGGTAACATTTGGTCCGGGAATAAAAAATGAATAGAAACACGTTTGGTAAATTTTATTCTTTTGTTGTTTCTTTTAATTTTTTAAACATTTTTATTTTTATTTTTATTTTTTCCTTTCTTTTTTTTTTTTTTTTGGCCGAGTCACCGGCCTCCGGCAACCGGCCGACGGGGCCCGGCGGCCTCGCCCACAGGCGAACCCGAGCTCGCCCGGCCAAGGCGAGGCTCGACCTCGCCCGCCCGAACGCCGAGCCTCGCCTTGGCTGGGCGAGCTCGGCCTCACCGGATCTGGGCGAGGCCGAGCCTCGACGGCCGGTCGCCGGCCATGGCCGAGGCCGGCGACCGGCGAAAGAAAAAAGAAGAAAAAAAAGAAGAAGAAAAGAAGAAGAGAAGAAGAAGAGAGAGAAGAAACGTTTCTTCGTTTTTGTTTTGGAACAAGAAACAAAAATTTGTTGTTTTTTTTTTTGTTCTTATTTTGTTCCGGAAAAAAAAAAAAAAAAAACGAAACGCAACCAAACGCGTTTCGTTCTTTTTTTGTTCCCTAAACAAAATCCGTACAGAAGTGTTTCGGAAAACACCCTTACTAAACAGTTAATTTACTCAAAAATTATTTAAGGAAATAGAAATAGAAAAAGATTATTTCTGAAAAAGAAATTATTCCTTAGAGCAAAAATATTATCAAACAAACCCTTAATTTCTCAAATATCATTAGTTAAATAAGACTAGAGCCGCCACTAACCTATTCTAGGCTTGTTATAAGTTGAGTACACATGGGAGCCCACCCTACGTTTGCGAACTCGAGATTTAGTATTCTAAAACTTGGTCATGCTAATTTTACCTAGTGCTTGTTATTGATACATTTTCCTTTTTAAGGAAAAGCATTTTTTTCATGCGATCTTTCCAATTTTACTCCTAATCATGCAAGCGTACATGCGTAAACCCTAAAATTAAATTATCAATGTAAACAATAATAAATGCTTATTTTAACCATACAAGAGAAACAAATCTAAATTTAGCCGGTTTTCCGTTTGCATCAATTTGCTCCTTTTGCTAGCCACTTTTTAAAATTTTAGGCTCATTATTTTTTGGTTGTTTGGAATTACTTTCCTTTTTCTTATTTTTTTCCCAATATTCTTGTGAAGTTTAATAGGTTAGTGCCTTTGAAGTCAATTAATGTGTGGTTTTTTTATAGCCAAGAAATGGATCGTGATGTTTAATGTTGGGTTCTTCACCATTTCAGGTCCATTAATATTTCCAGCATTTCATGCATACACATTTGAATTTTGCTCACTTTTGTACATCTTTGAATTTCTCAGGACAGGAAGATAAAATCGTGGACTAGCATTCAGTCATTTTCTTTCTACTGAAACTCCACTTTGTTCTTTTCATCAATATCCAATTCAATCTTGTCCTGAAATCAACAGGAATGTAGCTTGGTCAATCTCAAATCAAGTCAGGGAGCATCATATGCGACATTGCCAGAGGTGATCGGCGACGAAGATGATACACAATCTACTTCTGGTGCTAATATAGACGGAGAGGAGCTCGAGTCCCATTCTGGAGTGCCGAGACTGGGGATGGTGTTCTTTTCAGAGGAGGCTGTATATGATTTTTACAATAACTACGCTAAACAAACCGGTTTCAATGTGAGAAGGGGAAAAGCAGAATATTCGGGTTCGAACAAGGCTATCATCAAGGCAAAGTACTTCTTATGCTCTTGCCAAGGGCGCAAGTCCAAAGAGCAGATTGACAAGCCGACACGGTACAAAAGGCGGGACACGAGAACAGGTTGTGACGCTAAGATCAAGTGCACAGTACATGATGGAACATGGAAGATCTCAAAGGTCGTTCTTGCGCATAATCACGATCTCAAGGGATGTTTCACGAGTGCCCAAGGGAGAGTGGAAGACTCATGGGCAACATCGGCTCTTTCGACCAGAAAGATTGCGGACGAAGTTAGGATGGCCAGAGAGCACGATCACAGTGACGTCTCACAAGGCGCACGGAAGAATCGCCCATTGGCTGAGCTTGAGGCAACACAAGACTTAATTGATCACTTCAAGAATATGCAGATCCAAGACCCTTGCTTTTTTTACACGGCACAAGTAGAAGTAGCGCACGGCATGGCAAACTTTTTCTGGAGGGATAGCCGGTCCAAGGTCGATTACGAGCATTTTGGGGATGTTCTAGTCCTGGACACGAGAACTAGGATCAACAAGTATGACATGATATGTGCAGCATTTTGGGGACTTAATCATCACCGGCAGCGCATCATATTTGGATGCGCTTTCCTGGTCGATCAAACCGTGTGTTCGTTCAATTGGTTGCTCCAGACTTTCCTTACGGCGATGAGCTGGCAGAAACCGCAGACCATCATTACTGAAGTCAGCGAAGAAATTGCCGATGCGTTAAGGGAAGTCATGCCAGACACATCCCATTGTCTGCCATATTGGTCTATCTTGAACAGTTTCGATCAATACCTTTCTCCCTTGAGTGACCGACCCGGTATCAGCAACCTTTTCAGCGAGTGTGTCTTCCATGTCCACTCTCAGGAAGAATTTGAGTTGAAGTGGAATTGCTTTGTAGGAAAATACAAATTGCATGAAAACGCGTGGCTCGCTTCGTTGTACGGAATGCGCAAAAAATGGTCTAATGCTTTCATGAAGGACGTGTTTTCAGCTGGCCTACTCTCGATACAAAACGATGAGGATGCTTGTGCTATTTTCGGGAGTCTCTCCTGCGAGGCCATGAAGCTATCCCAAATTGCACGCCAGTGTGGAAAGTTGGCCGATCACATACGCAGGGAAGAATTTTTGGCGGACAAGCACTGCGAGAAAAACACGACGAATTTGATATCTAGGAATGCGATGGAGAAAGAAGCTGAATCCTTGTATACTAGACCAATCTTCAGGATGTTCCAAGAGGAGTTGATTAATGCGCTATCACTAGCAATCGACAGAAGTGGGGGCACAACAACTCTTCCTGAGTTTAAGTTGACAGAAGAAGGCAGCACAAAGATAAACACGGTCAAGTTTGATCCTTCCAATTCAACAATAGCATGTAGCTGTGGGAAGTTTGAGTCAGTTGGTATCTTATGTTTTCATGCTCTGAAAGTACTCAACTTCAAGAATATCTTCAAGATACCATCCCATTACTTATTGAAACGATGGACCAAATCTGCCAAAGATAGCCTACCAGTGGACACCTGCAGTGCAGGGATTGCACGAGATAATGGTCTGGCCAATTCGTTTATCGGTGAGTTTATGCGAAAGGCTTTGCATGTCGCACATATATGTGCAACTAAGAAGAGGGAGAGAATAGCTTTGAAGTCCATAGATTTGGCATTGGAGCACATTGCAAAGGCTCCAAGAACAGAAGAAATTGTAGTCGCTCGTGATGATTCAGACAGTAAAGAAGATATGGGTCAGACTATTTGCAATGATGTTCTTGAAACACAACTCGACCAAGGGAATGTAGCTAAATCTGGGATGGGATTTCCAAGAGTTAGGCGCAAAGTTGAAGGCGATCGACCAGCTAGGAAACAAAGGACGGGTAGTCTCTTGCTTACCAATTTGTTTGTTAACTTCACTGCACAATGTGTGCACTTTCACATTAGAATGCGTTATCTCAGTAGGATTAGTCTTTTATTACAGTAACTTTTATTCTGAATAAGAACAACACAAGAAGTGTTACTCATCAACTACTCCAAATCATGAACTCTTTTTTGCCTTGGCAGGATACCCTCGACAATCAAACGGAGGATTGACCCAATCACGTCCAAAACGTGCCTATGTAAGAGCTCAGATGCCTCCGACATCTATGTCTGACCGACATTCGAAACATGCTGATTGAAATGAAAGAGGTAATTGGCATATCAATATTTAGGACAACCGTCAGCGCATGAATTGAATAGCCGATCATTCAGTTTCTAAGTTCTGTTTTGCGACTGCTCTCCACAAATCATTCAATTTCAGAAATCGCAAATCATGTTCTGATCACTTCAGGTCAGAACAAACATCCTTACAAATGTTAGTGAATAGATTCGTTGGGCGGGTGTCATGAGAATCCTGCCATCATTGAGACGCTGTTCTGTTCCTCGAGGGTCGTCATCGTCACAAGTCGCGCAAATGACCGCAACACTTTATCCTTAAGCGACTACCTGACTACATCCTCAGCGGGTGAGGACTAGTGCAGTGACCTCAGATCACACTCTGGATTGTCGCCTTTGGTTATTCATCTTTGTTAGTTTTTAATAATGTAATGTACTTATTTAAGGGCGAATGGTTGGCCAATTTGAAACGTGGAGATAAAAAGGGCCCGATATATGTGAATGTCATAATTAGGACAATGCTTTGTGTATCTGTAAATAATCTTCTCATGATGTAAATATGCATAATTCTAACGTAATAACATGGCTAAATTCATGTATGACATATGTCTCGTAATCTTCTTCTCTGGCACTAAGGGGCTGCATGGTAATGTTTATGTTCTTTTTTTGTTCAAGGGAACAGAAATTAAAAAAAAAAAAAATTGTTTCTGTTCCGGGGGAACAGTTTTTGAACAAAAGAACGTGTTTGGTAATGTTTGTTTTGGGAATAAAAAATGAATAGAAACACGTTTGGTAAATTTTATTCTTTTTTTGTTTCTTTTGATTTTTTAATATTTTTATTTTATTTTTCATTTTTTCCTTTCTTTTTTATTTTTTCTTCTTTCGGCCGGCCTCGCCCGCCATGGCAAGGCTCGCTGGCCCCGGCGAGCCCGAGCCTCGCCGGCTCGCCCAGCCATGGCGAGGCTTGACCTCGCCGGATCTGAGCGAGCTCGAGCTCGCCTAGTCAAGGCGAGGCTCAGCGTCGCCGGCGCGGGCGAGGCTGAGCCTCGCCTTGGCTGGGCAAGCTCGGGCTCGCCCAGATCCGGCGAGGTCACCGACCCTCAACGGCGTCGCCGGCCAAAGAGAAAAGAAGAAGAAAAGAGGAAGAAAAGAGAAGAGAGAGAAGAAGAAACAAGAAACAAAAAATCGTTTCTTCAAAACCGTTTTTGGAACAAAAAACAATTTCTTTTTGTTTCTCATTTTTGTTCTTTTTGCGTTGTGGGAACAAAAATACAAAAAAAAAAAAAATGAAAACGCAACCAAACGCGTTTTTGTTCTTTTTTTGTTCCTAACAAAAAAACAGAATTTCTGTTTATAAACAAAAAAAAAAGAGTGAAAACATGCAGGCCCTAAAATACTCCGATCCTGAAAAACAAGATGAGTTCATTTTTATCAAGTATTCTTAGTCACTGCACCAATTGCGGAGCAACACCAAAATATACCCAAATCAAAGCATAAACAGCAAATGATGAAAGCGAAATCAAAAGTACACAAGACAGAAGATATACGCGGAAACCCGAGAAGGAAAAATCACGAAAAGAGAAAGGGGTTTTACTATTTTTAACAAGTACATAGTAAATCCAAAAGGTTAGAAAATCATTTAGTGAGTCACCAAATCTAAAGATCTAACAAAAGGATATGAAGAATAATAAAAGGAGAGAATGGGGATGCTAGGGTTCTTAATGTGTTGTTCAGCACATTCATTTTATAGTTCCCTTAAAAAAGCCCTAAATCAAATGTGCATGGTCCAAAATGCCCTTGCCAAGAATTTGAAAGTCAAAACTCAACAAATCTCCTCTTTGACTTCAAATCTCCATGAACGCATTGTGCCATAAGTCATAATTCCTCTCACCCTCACCACAAGAGCGACCACACGAGATCACCCCCAAACAACAAAATCAAGGACGCACACCATTGAGCTTAGGTTAGCGTACTCAATGTAGGAAATAATGGATGGAATGCCACTAACTCCGCCTAGGCAACTCAAAAGTTGAAAACACGAATCAAGTCCAAGCAATGCTTAAACTTGATCAAAGGAATTGGTTTGTCAAAAAATTTGTTGGACTATCAACCATTGGTGTTTTCTTTTCTTTTTTTTTTTTTTACCATAGTCATATCCTAAGCAACCTCATCACGCACAAAGTGATATCAGATGTCGATTGTTGACACCTAAATTTTGGCGATTTAGTTTATTTATTTATTGCATAGGAAATTAGAGGTTAATTTTATTAATTGTATAGCATATAGATTTAGGTTGTATTTATTTTGTTTTTTGCATTTTATTGGACCGGTGGTGGATGAGTTTGAATTAGATGGATCAAGCCCACGAAGCGAGTAGGTTGGCCCAAGCCCGTGTTTTTTTAATAATTAAAAATTATCTCGTGGGAATATAAAATTTTAAAATTTTTCCGAGATATGAATTTTTGGATAGGGTGGATAGGTAAAAGAATATTGCGATTTGGTTTTGAAAGATTTGGATTTAGAGAAAAATTTCATCTTAATCTCGAATCCTTATCAATATGGGATGAATTTTTGCATTTATTTAGGTTGCAACTATTTTGTTATTTGCATTTTTTGCATTTTATTGGACCGGTAGCAGATGAGTTCGAATTAGATGGATCAGCCCACAAAAGCGGTTGGCCCAAGCCCGTATTTTTTAATAATTAAAAATTATCTCGTGGGAATATAAAATTTTAAAATTTTTCCGAGATATGAATTTTGGATAGGGCGGATGGGTAAAAGAATATTGCGATTTGGTTTTGAAAGATTTGGATTTAGAGAAAAATTTCATCTTAATCTCGAATCCTTATCAGTATGGGATGAATTTTGTGAAAAAATTGTGGATTTGGATTCAAATAAGAAATTAAAATCCTAGTCCTTTACCTATAAAAAGCGTAGGTTTTTTTTAGGAGGGGGTTCTTCTTTTCACTCGGTTTTGGAAGAAAAGGAAAAAGTAAAAAATTTTGCTTCCTTGACCGAAAAAGTGAATAGTGATTGGCTGTCCGTGGGTTTTGAGGAGAGAAGAAACACCAAAGTAAAAAGCAAAAAGCAGAGAGAGACAGAGACGTGTGAAAGGAGGAATAGCAGTTCACTGTTCATCTTCTCATTCCCCCCCGCGTTCGCTGTCTGCATCTGCTTTTCGGAGCTTGCCCCGCCGCCCATTCGACCGCCGTGACCTCCGATCAGCGACCCAGGTCGCAAGCCAAGCGGACCTGCGCCGCTCGCTCCCCCGACGTCCTGCCGACCCGCGCTGCTCGCCGCCTCGAGTCCCCGACGCCTGAGTCTTCCTCCGCCCGAGCCCACCGTGCCGCGCCGAGCTCTACCCCTGCTCCGCCCGCGTTCACTCCGCCTGAGCGCCTGCTGGTTGCCATCCGCAAAGCCGACGCCGGTGGCCGTCCGCCCTCACGTGATCCGTGCTCCGCATCCCTCTGCTGCCGCTGGTTCGCTGGCTCACCTCTGCTGGAGTTCCCTTGCCGGATTGATCAACCGGCTGCCCTTGGAGACCCACGGTTACACGTGGGAAAGGAAAGAAGAAAAAACAAAAAAAAAAAAAAAAAAGGAAAAGGGAATTAGGTAGATTTTTTATTATTATTGCTTATCCAGCTATAGTTTTTTTTTTCCTTTATATCTGGTTTTGTTTAGTGGAATTGTTCCTCTTAAATGTTTGATTGAGATTCCAACATGAAAGTGCCCCTCAAATTAGGGATTGACAGTCCGATTTTCGTGCCCGAAATCCGACTCGCAATCCCTTACAAAAATCGACAATCTGATCTCATGCTTTCGAGATTCGATTCGTTATTTAATTTTAAAATTGGTCAACCCGATTTCATGCGCGAGATATGGTTTGTAATTTTTGGATATCAATCTTATCTTACTTGATTTGTTGTTATGGTGTTTGAGTCAATTTATTTTCGTAAAAGAAAAAATCCAAAAAAATTGAATTAGGATTATGTTTGTTTTAGAATATTCCTAGTCTTAGGGTTATCTTGCATATTTAGGATTGCAATCTTATTTTGAATTTTTAAATAAAAAATCCGAAAAAATGTATTCATTTAGGATGTTAATTTTAAATTTGAATTGCACATTTAATTATTTGGCAATTTTAAATTTCGAATTTTACAAAGAAAAATACAAAAAAATCATCATGCATGTATCATGTAGAATTAGGGCATTCTCGGCACGTCATTGCATATTTGGTTGATTGTATGTTTAAATTTTATTTAGATAGATCTTTTTAGATAGATTGCATTTTAGGTTAGAGATTACTTGGTTAAGATAAGATTCTAGTTTAAATTAGGATTTGGCTTAACCTAATTCCTAATACAAGTTGAATATAATCTTAATCTAGTTAGATAATCTTTGCATTTTTCTAATTTCGAATTTCATGGAAAATACAAAAAAATTGCCTTAGAATTAATCAATTTCATTTTTTAGGATAGACTGCATTTTATTTATGTCATATAGTTTAAGTTATATTGCCATGCCATATCATTACATGTTAGATTAGTAACATTGCATTGCATGTAGATTAGATTCTCATTAAGAAAAAGGAAAACAAAATTGGATAATTGCATGTTAATTAGAAATCATATCTAGGACTGTCGATGAATTCTGATTTAACATTGCAGAAGCTTTCGTTGCTATGAGGTAAGTTTTTGCAATTTATTCATTTGCTTTCTTTAGTATTAAATTGGTGATTTGCGCACTCGCATGGTCACCTCACATGTTAGGGAATTGAAAGGGAATTAAAATCAATTCAAGTTGTTTGCCAAACAATTTTTCAAAATAAAAGAGAAAGGTACCGAAAGGGCGTTAGAGAAATCTAGCGTAACCAAGTCCCCGAACTCATAAATCTCTAGTTCGTAGGAGTAAAGTAAATCTCCCATTACTTTACTTGGTTTCTAATTGACCCACCAAAATAGATTAGTAGCAACTCCTAGATAAAATCCATTTGCATATTAAGAAATTTGAACCTAAGTCGCAAATTGGTATGGGCTTAGGAGAGCTTGAACTAAGTTTAGGCTTAGTAATCCATTAGCCTAATTTTAGGTGGTGCACCCGAAAAAATTGGTCGCGACATCGATATATTAGTTCTCTCACGATACATCATGTTCTTGATCAACTAGATCGCACCTTGATCACCGCATAAGATAATGAAGGCTTTCTCCTACTTTACCCCGAGTTCTATAATGAAACACTTCAACCAAAGAGCTTCCTTTGCCGCTTTGTCACTGCCATGCACTCTACTTCAATTGGTAGACAAAGCAACCGTTCTTACAAGATTGCTTTCCAACTAACCACATAACCACGAAGCATAAAAACATGACTTGTCAAAGATTTTCTATTGTCGAGATTGCCAGCGTTGTTAGAATCAACAAAGCCAACAACTGAATGTTTGACATCACAACCTCTATCAAAGACCAAACCCCATATATGGTACCCTAGATGTCTTTAAGAATCCATTTTACAGCTTGCCAGTGAGTTTTATTTGAATGTGTCATATATCTACTCACAATACTAACTACTTGGGAAATGTTTAGACGAGTGCAAATCACAACATACATAAGACTAGCCGTAACACTAGAATATGAATCTCAAAACATCCCATCTTTCTTTGGTTTTAAGTGACAATTTATTTGAAAGCCTAAAAGAGGACACTTAAGCATTTTTCTCAATATATCTTCTCTGCAAAAGGTATAATTTCCCAATATACATCTTCTGAGCAGCTCCAAAATTCTACATTTGAAACTCCCCGCTAATTTGTCTCTTCAACCATTATATTTCTAACATGTCCTTTAATCCAATACGCATGTCATCTACATACAATAGCAATTAAATAGAAGAACCGTCATGTAATCTATTATTATGCACACAACTATTGTAAGCACTTCGCAAGTGGCCATAACTCAATATAAAATTATCAAATTTCTTGTACCTTTGACGTGGAGATTGCTTGAGACCATAGAAAGAGCTTTTCAACCTACATTCATGATCTTTTTTTTACGCCCAATAACAAATCTCTCGGGTTGAAACATATAGATTATCTCATCAAGCTCGCAATGAAGAAAAGTAGTGTTGATGTCAAGTTGCTCAAGTTGTAGATCATGAAGGACACTATCGCAAGCAACACACAAATGGAATTATGTTTCACAACTAGGGAATGCTTCATTAAAGTTGATCCCCTTCTTCTAACTAAAATCCTTCACTACCAAACATGCCTTGAATCTATCATCTTCAACCTCTAAAATTTACTGCTTTCGTTTGCAGACCCGTTTGTATTCAACAACTCTTTTATCCTTTGGCAATTTCACAAGATTTCAATTTTAGTTCTTATGAAGTGACTCCATCTCTTCATTCGTCGCAATAAGTCAGTTCTCATATTTTGAACATATGGTAGTTTCCTGAAATATAGAATGTTTTTCAATACCAAGCTCTTTGACAACTGGAGGAGCATATACCATTAAATCAACAAAGCCATATATCTAGGGAAGCTTAATTTACCGTTTAGCCCTCCCTGCAACCAAGGCCTAAGGTTGCTCAACTTCTTCTACATAATCTTCTATCAAATTTGAGTCTTGTTGCTCACTGTCATTTTTTGATTGAATATGAACATCTTCAAATGTTCTCCGTGGATGCTTCACGTGAAACTCCACCACTTTCCCAATATTCTCCTCCTAAATACCTGTAAACTCAACAATAACATTTTTCAGATCAAGCATGAAATTTTCATCAAAAGTATCTTTGGTGACGAAAGGTCAGAACACCACAACATATACCCCTTAACCATATTTGCATTACCAACAAAAATATATTTCTTAATTCTAAGTTCAAGTTTACCATATTTTACATGATAATAAGCAGGACATCTCAATACTTTCAAACAAGAATAATTAGAAGGTTTACGTGACCATACCTCATTTGGAATCTTATATTCAATTATGGTCAAAGTAGAACGATTCACCAAATAACATGTCATATTTACAATTTTAACCTAGAATTCTTTTCCAAATTGAGCATTAGAGAGCATATACCTAACTCTCTCTAAAAATATCCGGTTCATGCGCTCCGCCACTTCATTATATTCAGGTGTGTGCATGATTATTTGATATCGAACAATCACTGAATCTTCACAGTACCTATGAAAAACACCTCCACAAAACTTAACACCATTGTCTATTTTTAGACGTTTTATCTTATTCCTAGTTTGATTTTCAATCAACATCTTCTACTGCCTGAACATATGAAAAACATCACTCTTATGCTTCAAGAAAGAAACCCAAACTTTCCGATGCTAAAACTAACTCTATGCTGCTTTTCAAAAACACAATGCTTGAAAGAGTTAAGTGAAGCCATATGCTCCCCATAGAGTAAACAACATTTACTCAAGATAGCCATTCTTCTCATCACGTGCAGGCCCTGCACTAGGGTGTCCACAAGCAAGCTATCTTTGGCAAATTTCCTCCATTGCTTCAATAAGTAGCGAGATGGTAGCTTGAAGATATTCTTGGAGTTGAGTACTTTCAAAGCATGAATACATAAAAAGACCAACCGACTAGAACTTCCCAGCTAGAAGGATCAAACTTGGCGGTGCCTATCTTCGTGCTGTTTTTTTCGGAAAAGTGCCAAAAAAGTCTTAAACATTTTGTCATTGTGCCGATTTGATCATAAACCTTTTTAAGTTGTGCCAATTCAGTCTTTTCTGGCCAATTTGGCTAGATTTTGCTAACTGACGCCGGCCGTCGACGTGGACAACTTTTAATAATATTTTAATATTTTTGAATTTTTGAATTTTTTACATTTTTTAAAAATTTTTAAAATTTTTTATTTTTTTATTTTGCTCTTCTTCCTCCAACCGGTCGCCAGATTTGGCGAGGTTGAGCGCGCGAGGCCACCCTTGAGGCCTTGGCGGCGAGGGTGAGCCGTGCCAACTCACCGGATATGGCGACGGGTCGACGAGCAGTGGTGGACGGCATCGGGCGGCAGTATTGCGGCAGTGGTCTCACGTGGCCAGGGTTTCCTCGGCTTGGCCAGAAGAGGACTCTCTCTCTCTCTCTCTCTCTCTCTCTCTCTCTCTCTCTCTCAGGTCCTGCCCAGATCGAATGCCCTCAGATCTCAAACCGAATCCTTAAAGACCGCGAGCTCTGGCTTTGTCCAACCAACGCAAGGCACAAAAAAGGATCGAGGCCTACCAGAGCTTCGGCGCTTGAAACCAGGTGTGGCCGTAGGCCGACGGCTGCGGCTCAGGTGCGGTGGCCGGCGGTCTACCCCCTCCGACTCTTTTCCCCTGCTCGAACCCCCTCACTCGCCAGATCCGACAAGCTGGCGGGGCTCGCCCTCGCCGGCCATGGGCAAGGCTCGACCCTCGCCAGATCCGATGAGGGTGAGCCCTGCCGCCTAGGCCTTGAGGGCATCCTCGCCAGCCATGGGTGAGGCTCGACCCTCGCCAGATCCAATGAGGGCGAGCCTCGCCACATCGCGCGAGGCCGCCCCCGCGGCCACTGGCAAGGTGGCTGACGAGGTCGAGGTCGACCTCGCCGGCCGTCACCTCTGGCCAATCGCCGAGGTCCGGCGACCGGCTAGAGGAAAAAGAGCAAAATAAATAAAAATAAAATAAAATAATAAAATTAAAAATTAAAAATATTAAAATGTTATTAAAAGTTGTCCACATCGCGCCGATCGGACCACGTCGGCTGGCCGACGTCCAGTCAATAAAATCCGGCCAAAATTGACCGGAAAGGATTGAATTGGCACAACCTAAAAAGGTTTAAGACCAAATCTGCACCAAAAAATGTTTAGGACTAAATCAGCACAATGACAAAAGGTTTAGGACTTTTCTGGCACTTTTCCCTGTTTTTTTCAGTCAGCTTAAATTTACGAAGAGTCACCTTGCCCCCGCTTTTCTCCATAGCCAATGATAGGTGATTGATCAACTCTTCTTGGAACACCCTGAAGATCAATCTAGTATACAAGCATTCAGCTTCTTTCTCCACTGAACTCCCGGATTTCATATTCGTCGTGTTTTTCTCGCAGTGCTTGTCTTCCAAAAATTCTTCCCTGCACATGTGCTCAGTCACCTTTCTACGCCGGTGTGCAATTTGGGGTAACGTCATGGTCTTGCACGAGAGATTCCCAAAAGCAGCACGAGCATCCTCATCATTTTGCATCGAAAGTAGGCTGGCTGAGGAACACGTTTTTCGTGAACGCATGAGACCTTTTTTTGCGCGATCCATATAAAGAAGCAAGCCTTGCATTTCTTGCAACTTTGTATTTTCGTTCGAGGTAGATCAAAATGGCAGACAATGGGATGTCTTTGGCAAGACTATCCTTAAGGCATCCGCAATTTCTTCGCTGACTTTAATATTGATCATCTGCGGTTTGTGCCAGCTCATTGCTTCAAGGAAACTCCGAAGCAACCAATTGAACAAACCCATGGTTTCATCGACCAAGAAAGTGCATCCGAATATGATGCGCTGCCGTTGATTATTAAGTCCCCAAAATGCTGCACAATTCCTGTCATACTTGTTGAACCTAGTTCTTGTGTCCAGGACTAGAGCATCCCCAAGATGTTCGTAATCTACTTTGGTCTGGCTATGCTGTGTAGCGCTTCGACTTGCGCCATGTTAAAAAAAAAAAAATAGAGGATCTTCGATCTGCATATTCTTGAAGTGATCAATTAAGTTTTGAGTATTATCAGGCTCAAGCATTGGGTTGATTCTTCCGTGGTGCCAGCAGGACATCCCTTGAGACCGAGATTGTACTTGAGAGCGACCTTCGAGATCTTCCACGTTCCATTTTCATGATTTTCTCTTCCATTTAACCAAGCCACGGCAGTCGAGTCAATACACCTCTCTCTCTCTCTCTCTCTCTCTCTCTCTCTCTCTCCCAAGAAAAGGATCAGCTGGACTCAGATCCTCCAATCTCAGATTCGGCCTCAGCGAGGGCAACTTTTTCTCGACACCGACGATGTTAGGGAGGCCATGGAGACGCTGGACCCCGCATTCCAAATTTGAAGTAATGACGAGGTCTACTTATCCAACTCCAACTAGTACTGAGGGGTCGAGCACAGCACGGATGATCGGAATCAGGCCAGCGACGATTTGGAGGCGACGACTCTTAAACGTCGATCCAACGACCTCTCAGTCTTCGGCATCAGTGGTCACTTTCAACCATGGGAAATATAAGTTTGATCCTTTCAGCAACATTTACTCTTCTCCCAAAATATTGCAACGAGCAATCCCAGTTTAGGGAAGTAAACTTTACGCCCTAAAGTTTTCCCCGATCCCGTCCCCAACAAGTCGGGGCAAAAATATAAATAGAGCATATCATTAAAATTTCTTTCTTGCCAGGCATTGTTGGCCCCTCAATTGTTTTGCAAAAGTAAGATATGTATGTTGTATCTAATCTACATGGACATGTCCGATTCTTAACCACTAAATCAATCATTGTATAGACAATTTTTTTTTTTTTTTGTACTCCGTGTGAGATTTACATTCCTAAACATCCATATATTATACGCTCCTATGATGCACCTTTTTTGAGTTATTTTTATCCTTTCTATTTAAAAAAAAAAAAAAAAAAAAAAAAAAATACATTGCCGTTGGTGATCAGAGACGAAATTTACTTCTGGTGCCACCGTAGACAGAGAGGAGCTCAAGTTCAATCCCCGGGTGCCGAGAGTGGGGATGGTGAAGTTATGCCTTTAGTTAACGGTGAATAATTGGTCGATGTCTATATAAATATTCACTTTGATGATGCTTCTCGTATCAATTACTTATCAAAATGTGGACATTTTTGCATGGTCCACTCTATGTCCGATTCTTACCTTTTTTTTCTTCTTCATTTTTTGTTTCAATTTTGCTAGTGACAAAACTACCAATGCTCCTCTTAATGAACATTTAATAAGTTGATATAAACTTATTTCTTGCCTTCTTTTCTTCTTTTTTGGTTTTTCCTTTTTTTTTTCTCCATTTAGAATAAAATTGGTGTCCCTCCATCTTTTTGACCAAATAAAAACTAAATATTGTGTTAACAAGTTGTACATTTCCCTTTCTTTATATTAGGAAATGGTTATTTGCAAAATAACCTAAGCACAATTAAGAGTGAAAAGACTCCATCTACTAGCTTTAGTATACATTTCGTTTAATTATAACTTTAATATATAGACTTAAAAGATTCCTCTTTGTCTCGATGATCTTTTATCACTTTCTCATCAATATCGGCACAATTCAATATTGGATTGAAAGCAACAGTCGACAAAGATGCCTCGCCCTCAAGTGCAAAATCAATGCTAACCTAGCACACTAAAATCAAAATGCCGGAGTCAAATTGCTAAGATTATAAATGCGATCGAATCAGTGGCATTGAAACGTGCCAATTCAAAACTCTAAACATGCTCGATTCCAAGGTGATGAGCCGCTACAAATCTTGTCTTGCATAGACATCTAATTTTTTTTTTTTTGTCGAAAAGAAATGTTGCTCATATACTTGATGGAGTTGTGGAGAATGATAGAGAAAAATAATGTTCAAGAGCATAAACAATTTATTTTGGGTAGGCACTTCCCACTAAGGTCACCCATCTTGTAATGTTAAAGTAGAGGCTTTTATTACTACTAATAACATACATGTAATATATCCATATTAATTATGTATGCCCTAGACTCCTGCTATATATAGAGACGATATCTTTTATAGTTGTAGTGTTGAAGTTTGTAACTTATGTAGCACCGACACGGACACGCGACACGCGACACGACACGACACAACACGCCGACACGCATTTTTTTAAAAATAGAGAATTTCGACACATTCCGACACGTTATATATTAAATATATTTTTATATATAAATACATAAATAATAATAATAATAATAATAACCTAGAATTAATTTACACGAAAAATATTAAATAATATCATTCATTATTTTAATTGGTTACAATAATACACAAAACTTAGAGGAAAAAAACATTGTTGAAAGAAAAATGCTGAAATGATATTTTTAAATTTATTTATTTATCATATATAGCATTTTTTTTATTACTTCTTTCATAGTAAAAGACTTTTTTAAAAAAATAAAACAATTCTAAAAAACAAAACTAAAAAAAAAAATGAACTGTGCATATATATTTATAGCAATTTTATTACTTCTTTTATTACTTCTTTTGTGTATATTTATATTTTGACCCCTCAAGTATTAGAAATTTTTAAAATTGATCCCGTGCATGTGGGAATCGTGTGTTGGAATTCTGGACTCGCGTGTCGAGACGTGTCGGAGCGTGTTGGACACGTGTCGGAGTGTCGGACACGATACAAAGGCTTCTGGAGAGTGTCCGTGTTACATAGCTTGTGACCCTAGAGTTTGCAAAACTGATAATGATAGTGAAAAGATTGCCTAAGGTATCACCATGATTTTTCCCATTTCTTAATTTTGGGAAGGGTTATCCACATAAAAATTCTCGTTTGTTTTCTTCTCTATTTTTCCTCTTCATATATTCAGATTCCTAACAACTAGTATTAGAGCCTAATTTTAGTGAAATAGTGGGAGTATATGGGCAAAATGAAGGTGAAGATTGATTGGTTCGATGGCAAGAACTTTGGCTCCTAGAAGATGTAGATTGAGGATATGTTGTACTAGAATAACTTACATCAACCTCTATGGAGAGATTAACCAGACTTTGAAGCAAGAAGAGTGGGAATTGTTAGATCGGTAAGCTCTAGTTTTGATTCGTCTCACATTGGCATGGAACATTGCTTTCAACATTGCCAATGAGGCAACAATGGTGGATTTGATGGCAGAGTTGTCCAATATGTATGAGAAGCTTTATGCATCAAACAAGGTATATTTGATGCGTCGTCTTTTTAATCTAAAGATGGACGAGGGTGCTTCTATGACAAATCACATCAATGAATTCAACATGATCATGAAATAGTTGAGTTCAATGGATATCAAATTCAATGATGAGGTAAAGGTTTTAATTCTCTCTCCCTAAAAGTTGGAGTGCAACTTTGACTGCATTGAGTAGTTCTTTGGTAAGAAAAAGTTGAAGCTTCAAGCAATCTGAAATTTGATTCTTAGTGAGGATATTCACAAAAGAAAATCAGGTGAATTTTTTGAGTATTAACTTAAGAACTGAAGCCAGAGGAAGAAGTAATCGACGAGGGTAGAGCCAATACCATGGTAGACCAAAGTCTAGATGGAGAAGCAAATCTAGAATGCGTGGAGAAATAATTTGCTAGAATTGCGAAAAGAAAGGCTATCTGAAATGAGATTGTAGAGCTGTAGACAAGAAATTTCAATATTGAGACCGAAATCAAGAGGATGAAAAATCTGTAAATGCAACTCTTGAAGAGATGCATAATGGTGATGCTTTAATCTTGAGCATTGACAATCCAATTGAGTCTTGGATTCTTGACTCAGGTGCGTCATTTCACCTTACTTCATGCATAGAATTAATACAGAATTTTATTGCTGGAAAATTTGAAAAGGTTTATCTTGCTAATGATGAATCTTTGAATATTATGGGAAATGGTAATCTTTATATGAAATCTACAAGGCATGGACACTTGGAGTGTCAAAACTTGGCATAAGGGGATACTTAAATTCCAAAAGGTCAGAAAGATACACTTAAGTGCCAAAATCAAAACAAAATGGATCAATTAACTATCAATAGCAAGAAAATCCTACCAAAATGCTGACATAGCATTTTTCCGATGAGACAAGTACAAAATGATGTTGTTTTGCACGCTAATGTGGCTAGATAAGTCATAAGTGTTGTCATTTTGCATGTTGACATGACTAGATAAGCCAAAAATGACGTTGTTTATCTTCGATTTGAATTTTAATATGCCTTTGCCTAACGCCTTCTACAACTTCTCATTTTTTTTAGTTTTAGATTTAATTTAGTTAACATCTATATTAAAATTCAAATAAGAGGCAAAACGATATTGTTTTGGCCCTTCTCTAGTGATTCAACTCTCCGAAGAGCCACTTCCGCGAGTTATATTATAAAAAAAAAATGCCACATTAGATTTCCAGCACCTTCGCCGAAGTTGGCATTTAAATATCTCATTTTTCATAGAATGTGGTATTTATGTATATCTTTCATAACTTTTGGCACTTAAGTATCCTACCGTGCTAAAATTTTGGTACTTATGCTATACTTCTACCTAAAATCTACTAACGGATATCAATGAAAGTTGCATTATGTCAGAAATGTTTTAGGACCTAAGAGAAATTCAATCTCTATATGTCAAGTAAATAGAATGGGAAATAGAACTATTTTTGGGGATAACTATTGAAGAATAGTTAAAGGTGCTTTGGCTGTAGCATGGGAAACAAAGTCAGGAATGCTCTATATAGCTAAAAGTAGTAGAGAAACCACAACAATTGCTGAGTCCGAAACTAATTTCGAATAATGGCACCATAGACTTAGGCATATAATTGAAAAGGGGATGAGGTTGTTAGCATCTAAGGAAAAACTACCTAATCTCAAGTCCATAAATCTTGGTCTACGTAAAGATTATGTTTTGGGCAAGCATAAATATGTCATTTTTTTGAAGATTAGGAGAGAACCAAAGAAAAGAAAATTAGAGTTGGTGATACAAATGTATAGGGATCAGAACCTATGCATTCCCTTTGCACTATTATGTCACGTTTATTGATGACTCAACTAGAAAGGTATGGGTTTATTTTTATTTTTTTGAAAAATAAATCTAACGTGTTTGCTACTTTTAAGAGATGGAAAGTTGAAGTGGGAAAATGAGACCGGCTTGAAGATTAAATGTCTAAGGTCTAATAATGGCGGTAAGTATGATAGTTGTGACATCCTCATTCTAACCGAATTTTTCAGAGTGGAATTGTTTCAGCAAGTGGTTGTTGGACGAGATTGTCTTAAACCATTAGGATATCAAAAAAGGCCATTTAGGGGTGAAAACTCGGTTTTTCATCGACAATGACATACGAGTGCAGAAAAGTGGAAACAAGCCACGGATAAAGACCCAATGAGCCCAAGCACAAGTGGGTGGCCCAAGGCCCACACGCTCAAGGGTTGGGCGGCCAAGGGAGGCCTATGAGCCCTTCAAGCCCATCAAGTCCTCTTTTGACAAGATCTTGGCATTAAATACATAAAATGACATGAATAGTACATGAATAATGCGAGATCTTAGTGAAAGGACCGAAATGCCCTCCCTTTAGACTAAGGACAAAAGGACAAAGAAGGAAATGGGTAAGGCGGCAGCCACACATAGAGGGGGTGGCAACTTGAAGAAGTTTGAAGCGTAGCCTAGCCTAGTCTAATTTAGCCACTTGATTGCAATTTTATCTCTTATTAATGCTAGAATTTTTGCTTTTTTCTTAAGCCACCTTGATGACCATGAGCCAAGGGATGTGATGGGCATTTATGAGCAAGATTTCTTCTTGTCTCTCTCCTCCCTCTCCCTCTAAAGCCACCGGCCACCCATCTCCCCCTTACTCTCACCTTTTTCATCTTTAAGATGTCACTTCCTTAATAAATAGAACCCTAGATTTGAAGGATGTGGAAGATTTGGAATGCAATGCATTAATTGGACAAGACTTCTCTCTCTCCTCCCTCTCCTCCCTCACCACCGGCTAACCTTCCCTCTCTCACTTTTGCTTTCATTTTCTCTCTTGAAACACTCAAAACTCACTTTTTATCTCTCACTTGGTGAGACTGAACCCCATAGCCATCCTCATCTTCATATCAAACTTGTTTCTTCCATTTTTCCTCTTGTTTTTCCTCACCAACGACCATACTTCGAACCCCGATGTCAGACCACCCTTCCCATTGCCGAACTGCCATCTAAAGCTGACCGACTAGCCTCCTCAAGGGCTGTTTAGTGTTGTTCAGCCCTTGTCAGAGCTCCCTCTTGCTCATTTCTTCTCCATTTTAGTCCCCCCACAAAGCTTAGAGGTCGTACCAATGCCGATGCCGAACTATCACCGAGCTGCCAGCGGAGCCCTGACCAGCCATTGCCTAGCTCGCCTACGCATTTGTGTGCTATTGTTTGATTTGAGCTATGGAAAACCGCAAGTGAGAAACCATCAGCACACATGTCAGTGCATTAATTTGCATCCTCGACAAGCTATCAGAGTTTGGGTTCCAATGTGATGGAATATGTGCCCTTTGTGAAAGCTAGTACAAGCACCTAGAGGGGGGTGAATAGGTATAAAAACAATTTTATGAAATAAGTGTGAAACAATACTCAACAATAGATTTCTTACCGTTACCAAAAAAAAAACTCAACAATAGATTATGAAAAGGAAATTCGTCTCTTGTAAACAAAACGAATTACGATCAAAGTAAAAGAGCGTATGGAAGATAATATGAACACAGAGTTTATAGTGGTTTGGCTTAATCCAAGCCTACGTCCACTCTTCTGCACTGACAGCCCACTGACTGGATTTAACTATAAACAAAAAAGTTGTTACAGTAAAAATCTTCCTTGATTCCACAGTGTAGAGACTCTATTACACTTCCTCAAGGTCTCTCAAAGATATAGACTCTCTTTTGCGTACAAGATTTCGCTCAACAGTTTAATTGACTAAGAAGAAGGAGCTTCAGATTTTGGAATTCTTCTATCGCGCGCACACTCCAACAACTGGAACGTCTTTCTTATATACTTCTTTATGCCATCAACCCGTTGGCACTTACTAAAGGAATTCTTCCAATCTACTCGTTGGACAGAATCAATTAGGAAGATCTTCCGCTATTTAAGGAGCATGACGATAGCCCATCAATCTTGCTCGCCCATACAATCAGGATCTAGGTTTCCATAAGTAGAACCTTCCAAGTATACTTCACCAATCAACAGATCCAAAATCCCTTAATCAATCTTGATTTGAATAATGGATTCCGACATGCTACATCCAGCCAAGAGATCTTCTCCAGTCGATAAAGTCAAATCCTTAACGAAACATTCAGTTCTGGATAAGCCTTTTTCGATGGTCTAGTAACTGTCAATGAAGATAGACTTTGAGTCTTATGTCTAGCAATCTGGTAGTCTTTAGACTTTGATGGAAGAGTTTACAAGTCTTCAGACTAGACTGATGGAAACGTTTTGTCAGTTTCAAAACACTCGAGGAAGTTTTCTCCAACAATCTCCTCCTTTTTTATGATGACAAAACTTTACTGCAAATTTGGATAACTTTGACCTGCAAAACATTACTCAAGCAAATATGGATATCTCACAAAGATAAATGGCTTAGTAATAACACTAGAATCTGCATCCACAGAAAGTAGGTTAGTCTTGTAAATGAACAAAGCCATGAGATATCAATAGTACTTAAGATAAACAAATGTTCAAACAGTCAAATCCAAATCCAGTCCAAATCCAAATAGCCAAACACAAAAGTCAAGTCAATCAAACATAATCGACACAAAAGTTCAAAAAGTTTCAAAGTTCAAATCAAATCTGCACGACTTCTCTCCCCCTTTTTGTCATCATTAAAAAGGTAGAGATGAAAAGATAATGGAATTAAGATTGCTTGGGAACATAAAAAAGCTGGAAATCTCCCATTGACTAGACAATCCCTTCCAGCTTTTTCAAATCCTCATTCAGTTGCACCACATCTTCACCCTTGGCATTTGCTCGAACTTGAAGAGCAAAGGCATTAATTTGATCATGCAAAGAAACTGAAGAGGTTTGACCTACATTTTGCAAGTCCTGTACTTTGCATCCCAGAGCATATATTTGACCCCGCATCGCTAAAAGAACATCAAGTATTTTGCGAAAGTTTGCTGAATTATCAGTCTGAGTACTGGCTTCTGCACGATCAGATGGAGTATAGGTAGATGATGGCAAATCAGCATGGTCACGCAGATTGGGCGATGAAACATCACGTTCCTCCTCAGGAAATTGAGAGACATAGATATTCTCTGGATCTGCTGGAGAACGACTTATTCCTTCACTGGTGGCAGGGAATGAGAACGTTCTTCTTGTCTCAGGATCTCCCCCTGTTTCCATGCCTTCAATTGGAGAAAAGTGTTCCTCATGCTCTGCTTTCGCTTAATCTCCTCTCCTCTTCTTCTTCTTCCTCAATTCTTTCCTTCTCTGCATCGCTCTCCTCTGCTTCTTTCTCCTCTGCTTCCAAATCTCCAGTCCTCTGTTCTGTCTTATCCATGTCTTTTTCTTGTCTCTCCGTTGATTCTAGAACAGAACGACTCAAGTTCTTCAATGCCATTGCAGAAATGGTGATATCATCCTCATCATCTTCATCCTCAATGATGAGAACTCTTCTTTTCTTGGATAGAGTAACCACGGGCTCCTTCCCTTTTCTCTTTGCGGTCAAAGAGATTTGATGAGTCTTGACAGGGGTTTTCTCCTTGAATTGCTCCAACGCCTTGTTGAGTTCCTTCAGATGCATTTTAGAGATCATTTTCAATCCTACCTCCATTTGATCGCACGTTCGAACACAAAGAATCTGAGGAAGCTGAACGTTCAAATGTTTAAATAACTTGGTCACAAGAGTTGTGTACGGAAGTTGACCCTTGTCCTTCACCACTGCTCTGTACATGTGGAACATAATAGTGTGTGGAAGAGAGAACTTTTTCCCAGCATTGATGGCATACATCAGCTTTGCCTCCGAGTTTGAAACATCAGTCTTTGAAATTGATTTTGGTCTAAGACAGTTAATCACTATCTTGTGAAGCAGAATGTTGGATGCATTCATCCTCAAATAGGAAATCTTTCCTTTTGTCCCTCATCATTAACAAGCTCCAACGTTGCACAAGCAATAGACACATTGATAGGTTGATATCTCCCTCTTTCAACCCCAATCACATCAGCCAATGTATTCATGTCAACCACATAGTCCTGATCTCGAACACTAAAAGAGAATCTTCGCATCCAAGAAACTGAGATTCGAATAGAAATAAGCAGTAAGTTCAACATAAGCTCCTGTAGTTTCAAAACAAAACTGTTCGAGTTGAAGAAGACTAAATTTTTCCCGCAGATTGACATTCACAGAGTCAAGAAAATCAAAGTCCACACTTTTAGGGTTTATCACCCAACGCTTCAGCAACTTAGAGTATTGTTGCTTGTGTTCCTCCGATCGAAATAAATCCGTCCTTTTGCTTTGGATTTTTGCTGCAACACCCATTTTAGGTTTAAACTGACTGTACATCCTATCATCATCATTCCCATCTGGCTGACTCATCCCTCCAACACGTGGATCGCTTGGGATATTTGCCAATGCCTCTTCCACCAACCCAGCAGAGGCAATTCCCAATCGTTCCATTATGTGTAAAAAGAAAGTTTTATTTCTATACCCTTTGTCTTTCAGAAATTCATCAATGTAGTTCAAAGGAGTACCACTCCTCTTTAAAGCACGATAAAACTTGTAGGTAAAACCGGGCTTAAGAGTTCTTACGGGTTCTGCGTTTTCGATGATTTCTTCCTCTTATTGATGTGCAACATCCTGAGGTCTAGATGGAGGAGATGGATGCTGCTGAGAATGTTGTGGGCTCTGTTGCTGTCTAGGAGATTATTTTTCCTTGATGAGATCAAAGTGCGTAGGTCCCTCACGCATTTGCTGTGGTCCCCTGTTCACGATCCTTGAAGACTTTCTTTAGGATGACATCTTTCACAGTCTTTGAGAGATTCCAAGCTTGTTTTCCAAGAAAGATGACAACTTTTCGAAGATTAAACAAGAGAAGAAGACAGAAGTGGAAGATCGGTACTCTCTTAGGGTTTTTATGAGTAAAACGAAGAGGAACCGACAAAGATATAAGGCAGTCGAAGCGAGGCATACGGAACGTCGTAAAAAGGAAATATAAATATGCCTTTTTAAAATAACTGCCTTTTCAAAAAATTAGATAATTGACATTTTTTAAAAATAACTTCTTTTTCGAAAAGGAAATATTGCAATAATTACGGAAATTGAAAATAGCAACAATCAATTACGAATAGATAATCGTACCTTTTCAAGATTTGATCTCGAGAGATAATAAAATAAAATAAAAATTACTTACAGTCAAGAATCTTGATCGTATGAGTCTGAGTGTCTTTAGACTTTCGATCCGAGTCCGAACTTTCTCGACTTTAAGATATTGAGTTTGAAACAAATAACTTCGAATTGATTTTTCTCCAAAGACTTTGTAAATATATCCGCCAATTGATTCTTTGAGTCAATAAACTGAATCGAAATTTCTCCATTTTGAACATGATCTCTAATGAAGTGATGTCGAATCTCTATATGTTTTGCTCTTGAGTGAAGAATCGGATTCTTGGTGAGATTGATTGCGCTAGTGTTGTCACATTTGATTTCAATGCATGAATCTTCAATTCCAAAGTCTCTTAACTATTGTTTTATCTACAAAAATTGTGAACAACATCCAAGAGCTACATACTCTGCTTCTGCTATAGAAAGAGCTATTGTACTTTGCTTTCTTGAAAACCAAGACACTGTCCTGCTTCCAAGTAGTGGACAGGTGCCTGAGGTGCTCTTTCTATCAACTCTGCATCCGACTAGGTCTGCGTCTGAGTATCCAAGAGGAGTAAAGTCTCCTTCTTTAGGATACCAGAGACCCAAGTTTGAAGTTGAGGCAATGTATTTGATAATACGCTTTGCAGCACTTAGATGAGATTCTTTAAGGTTTGATTGAAATCTGGCATAAATGCAAACACTGAACAAAATGTCAGGTCTAAAAGCAATAAGATAAAAAAGTGAGCCAATGATACTCCTGTATAGCTTCTGGTCAACTTTCTTTCCTCATTCATCTTTGTCCAACTTCAAGGAACTTGACATTGATATATCAGTCTTTTTGCAATTTTTCAGCCCAAACTTTTTGACAAGATCGTTGGCATATTTTTCATGATGAATAAAAGTTCCTTCCTTCAGTTGTTTTACTTGAAGCCCAAGAAAGAAGGTTAGTTCACATATCATACTCATTTCAAATTCATCATGCATAGACTTAGAAAATTTCTTACACAAACTTTCATTAGAAGATCCAAAAATAATATCATCAACATAAATTTGAATGAGTAAAAAACTTTTGCTTTCTCTTTTGATAAACGATATAGTATCAACTTTATCTTTGACAAAGCCATTTTGAATTAAAAACTTACTTAATCTGTCGTACCAAGCTCGAGGTGCTTGCTTTAAATCATATAAAGCCTTTTTCAGTATGAATACAGAGTCTAGTTTCCTTGGGTCTTCAAAACCGGGTGATTGTTCCACATAGACTTTCTCTTAGATAAATCAATTTAGGAAAGCACTTTTGACGTCCATTTGGAACAACTTGAAATTCTTATGACAAGCAAAAGCAAGTAATAATTTAATTGCTTCTAACCTTGCTACTGGTGCGTAAGTCTCATCATAGTCTATCCCTTCTCCTTGTGTATATCCCTTGGCCACGAGTGTTACTATGTTTCTTACGACCTTTCCTTTCTCGTTCATCTTGTTCCTGAAAATCTATTTAGCTCCAATGATAGATTTACCTTTCAGTTTATGAGTCAATTCCCAAATATCATTAATGCTGAATTGCCTGAGTTCTTCTTACATAGCTTCAATCTAGCTTTCATCAGTTAAAGCTTCTTCTATGCTCTTGGGTTCTATTTTAGAAATAAAAGCCACAGCACTAGACTCTTCACACCTTTTGGATCTTGTGCGAATTCCTTCATTAATATCACCAATAATGAGATCTTTGGGATGACCGGACTTATTCTTCTAGTTGCTGGTTGATTTGTCAGACTGTTATTCTTTTTCCTCATTTGAATCTTCGACGATCATTTGTTGCTGGTCTTCTGAAGTATGAGCTACTTCTAGAAATTTAGACTTTGTAGAGTCTGGAGCAGGTTCAGAATCTTCAAGTTGAGTCTAAATCGATTCATTTTGCATAGAGTCTTAAAATTTGATATTCATTTATTCATCCACAGATTTAATCTTTTTGTTGTATACGTTGTAAGTTTTGCTTGAGATAGAATATCCAAGGAAAATACCTTCATATGATTTTTCCTCAAACTTACCAACTCGATCATTTGCATTTTTCAATATAAAAAATGTACATCCAAACACAAGAAAATATGAAACAATGGGCTTCTTTCCTTTAAATAACTCATAGAGAGTTTTCTCCAAAATAGGTCCTAGAAAGACTATTAATAATATAACATGCTGTAGAAACTGCTTCAGCCCAAAAATGTGAAAAGATATTACTTTCAATTAAAAGAGTTCTAGCCATTTCTTGAAGCGACCTATTCTTTCTTTCCATGACTCCATTTTGCTCTGAAGTATATGGAGAAGAGAACTCATGCTGAAAACCAGATTCATCACGTAATTTTGTAAAGTCTTAATTTTCAAATTCACCTCCATGATCTGTCTGTATACTTGAAATAACATACCCTTTCTCATTTTGGACCTTTTTAGTAAACTTTGTAAAATAAGAAAAGGTTTCAGACTTACTTGTCAGGAAATATACCCAAGTGAATCGTGAATAATCATCCACAATCACTAAACATAATTTCTTACCTCCAATGCTTTGATCCATATGCAAAAACTGTAGTACACGATTAGTGGAAACTTGATTTATTGATTTGAATGAGTTTCTTACCTGTTTTCCCAATACACATGGTGTACATAGATCAGACTTTTGATATAACAGATTGGGTAGTCCATGAACAAGCTTCTTTGCTGAAATTTTGGCTATTTGCTTTATGTTGATGTGCCCAAATTTGCAATGCCATAAGTTTGCTTCTTCTTGAATTGAGATTAGATATTGGATTTCATTTGGTTTAACATCCAAGAGGTAGATATTTCCATGTCTTCAACCCGTGAAAGACTGAGAGGAGTCTTTACTGGTTCCTGAACATATTCCTTCTTGAAAGTTGATTTTAAAAACAGTGTCACACAACTGACTGATACTTAGCAAATTGTAGTTGAGTCCTTTTGATATAGCTAGTACAAGTACCTAGAGGGGGTGAATAAGTATATAAAAGATTTTTCTTGATAATCACGCAATACTTAGATAGATGAAGGATTTGTAACAAATGATAATCAACGTAAGACTGAGTAAAGGAAAGAAAGAATTGAACACGTGGTTTATAGTGGTTCAGCTTGATTCAAGCCTACATCCACTCTTCTGCACTGACAGCCAATTAGCTGGATTACACTATGAACAAAGAGATGTTACAGTGTTGATCTTCCTTGATTTCTAGGTGTAGATGATCTAACACACTCGCTCAAGGTATCATCAAGTATAGACACTCTCTGTGTATACAATTTCGCTCACAATGAATCGACTAATAATCAAGGTGCTTCAGACTCTGGAATTTCTCTATCGATCACGTCTCTTACTTAACTAGAACGTCTTCCTTTTTATACTCCTTTTTGCTATCATACCCGTTGGCACTTTCCAAAGGAATTCCTCTAATCTACCCGTTAGACGGAATCAATCAAGAAGATCATTCGAGCTATTAAAGGAACCTGATGATAGCCCATCAATCCTGTTCGCCCATACAATCAGGATCTTGGTTTCCAAGAATAGAACATTCCAAGAATATTTCGTCGACCATCGGATCTTCAATTGATCTAGATACGAACAAAAGAATCCATTATATTTATCCAATCAAGAGATCTTCTCCAGATGATAGGATTAAATCCTCAACCATATACTTCGGCTCTGGATTTCCTTCGTCACTGGATCAGAAAGACTGTCAATGAGAATAGTCTTGAGTCTTGAGTCTTGAGATCAGAGAGTCTTCAGACTTTAAACTAGACGGTCTGCAGATATCCTGACTAGACTGATAGAAACGTTTTGTCAGCTTCAAAATATTCTGGAAAGATTTTTCCAACACCTTTCACTAAGGAAACATTACTGATCGTGAGGCTTCCAATCTTTACAGTTCAATATCCCACAATTCTTCCTTTACTATTTCCTCCAAAGGAAACACTTCCACCATTAACTTGAACAAGCTTTATGAAACAATTTGAATCTCTTGTCATATGCCTTGAGCATCCACTATCTAAGTACCATTTAATCTTTTTCTTGATAATAACCTGCATTTAGAAAAGAGACTCAAGCTTTCTTTGGTACCCATATTTTCTTGAATCCATTAATGTTAGTATGATATACGGTATTTGCCCATACCTTCTTAACAGGTTTCCAAACCATAGGACATTCTTTCTCAAAATGATTTGAGCTATTGCACTTAGAACATCTAAGAGCATTGTGACCTACTGGTTTTACAAAAAAATTTTAGAAATGATTTTTGTAAGCATCTCTTGTAGGTCTTTGCTTAATTATTTCCTTTACTTTAGGAAAATCAATTAGATGAATGGTTTCAAAGATCATTCCTAAACCCGATTTGTTGAAGTAAGGTCTTTGTCTTGAAAGAATTTTTTCAAGTTTCTCAGATCCTATAGAAAATCTTTTAGAAATATTTGAGATGACATTTTTCAAGAATGCATTTTCTTTTGAAAAATTGTCTTTATTTTCTTTTAAAGTAGTAACACTTTTGTCTAAACTTTTGACATTTTCTTTCCAAACATTTTCCTGTTATTTTAGTGCAGAATTTTCTCTTTTAAATTCGAAAATCCTTTTAAGAGAAGTTTTGAGACTAAGACACAATTCATCAATGTATCTAGAGACTTTAGTATGGATTTTCAAATTACTTACCTCGATTTCACTGTCTGAATCTAAGTCTGTCTCGGAGTCTGAATATGAGTTTGATTGTGCCATGAGACAAATATTGACATAATCATCATCACTTTCTTCACATTCGTATCACTCTAAGTTTCTCGCTTTGAGTGCCTCTCGATATTTCTTAACTTTTCCTTTGTTTTTCCTCAAAAGGAGACAGTTGGGTCTAATATGTCCATTTTTCTTACATTCAAAACAGACTACATCTCTATTGGATTCATCATCCTCAACAGACTTACTCTGTTGCTTTTGAAAGTTTTGTTTCTTTGGATTAAATCTTCTTCCCTTTCTGTTTAGCTTTCTGAATCTTCTTATCATGAGAGCAAGCTCTTCATCATCCATATCATCTTCAGAATCTGTGACATCATAATCATCATTAGATTTTAATGCAATGGATTTCTTACCTTTAGGATCTTCATTTTCGTTGATTCACTCCACTTCATAAGACTAAAGAGTCCTAACCAATTCATTGACAGAAAGTGGCATAATTCTTTGTGTCTCCCTTATTGAGGTCTTTATCTGATTCAAATTCTTAGAGAGTCCACGCATTAGCTTGTTTACTTTCATGGGATCAGAAATTAGTTGACATTGATTTTCAAGATCATTCATGATTTCTGTAAAATGACTAAACATGTCGTTGATAGATTTTCTTGATTTCATTTTGAATGCTTCGTATTGACCGAGCAGAATGTTGATTCTGGTTTCTTTCACTCGATCAGGTCCTTCATAGGTGATGTGTAATCTATCCCGACTTCTTTAGTTGTAACACAATAAGATATTATATTATATTCAGATGCGATAATGCACAATATAAAGAATAAATTGCTTTTGCATCAAGAGCTTGTCTCTTGGTTATCTTTTCTTAAGTCATTTCGCTAGACTCAATGACTTCTTTTCCTCTTTCTGAGACAGGTGCAATTTTAGGAATGATTCTTTTGTCTACCACATCCCATTCTAGAGGATCATTTAATCTTAAGAATGCCTTCATCTTGTTTTTCCATATGTTGTATTCCTTCCCATCAAAATAAGGTGGTCTGGTATTGCTTTGTCCTTCAACTAGTCTTGGAGCCAACATACTAGCCATAGATCTTTAACTCTGAGGTAAAACACTTCAATTTAAGTGAGTACATAAGCTCTGATACCAATTGTGAAAACTAGTACGAGCACCTAGAAGGGGGTGAATATGTGTAAAAACAATTTTACGAAATAAGTGTGAAGCACTACTCAACAATAGATTATGAAAAGGAAATTCGTCTCTTGTAAACAAAATAAATTACAATCAAAGTAAAAGAGCGTAAGGAAGAGAATATGAACATAGAGTTTATAGTGGTTCGACTTAATCCAAACCTACGTCCACTCTTCCACACTGACAGCCCACCGGCTAGATTTAACTATGAGCAAAAAAGTTGTTACAGTAAAGCTCCTCCTTGATTCCACAGTGTAGAGACTCTACTACACTTCCTCAAGGTCTCTCAAAGATATAAATTCTCTTTTGCGTACAAGATTTCGCTCAACATTTTAATTGACTAAGAACAATGAGTTTCAGACTTTGGAATTCTTTTATCGCGCATACACTCAAACAACTGGAACGTCTTCCTTATATACTCCTTTATGTCATCATACCCGTAGGCACTTACCAAAAGAATTCTTCAAATCTACTCGTTGGACAGAATCAATTAGGAAGATCTTCGAGCTATTTAAGGAACATAACGATAGCCCATCAATCATGCTCGCCCATACAATCAGGATCTAGGTTTTCATAAGTAGAACCTTCCAAGTATACTTCGCCAATCAACGGATCCAAAATCCCTAAATCAATCTTGCTTTAAATAATGGATTCCGACATGTTACATCCAGCCAAGAGATCTTCTCAAGTTGATAAAGTCAAATCCTTAACGAAATATCCAGTTCTGAATAAGCCTTCTTCGATGGTCTAGTAACTATCAATGAAGATAGACTTTGAGTCTTGAGTCTGGCAGTCTGGAGGTCTTTAGACTTTGATAGAAGAGTCTACAAGTTTTCAGACTAAAATGATGGAAATGTTTTGTCAGCTTCAAAACACTCAATGAAGTTTTTTCCAACACCCTTGTTTTCTCCTAGATTGTCAGTCTTTTGCCAATGTCCGCAACTCATACTTTGCAAAGTAAATTAATGTGGTGTAGCATTTATACTGCATAACAGAAATAGTGCACTGCCAAAGGCAGCGTTCTTGAAGCCTCCCCGTTTTAGTATTCTATTAGGGTCAGATGAAGTTAAATAGTTTCTAAGACTTAAAGTTGGGCTTGCAGATAGATTTAAGAAAGAATAAAAGACCATGGCGTATAATAAATAAAGGATGTGCATCATTTTCCAGTATTGATATTATGATCATTCGTACTATTCACGAGATCGCGACATAGTTATTTTTAAGATAATATTGAATATACCTATTACTTGTAAAAATCTCCCACGCAGTCTCTCTGCCAATTTGGCCTGCCTACACAACACCTAATCCGGCCCATGGCATGTCCGAGATTGAAAGGCAAAGTTGAAGACCATCGACCAGCTGGGAAACCGAATACAGGGTTAGTCTCTTCCTTAAATCGTTTCTTATGTTCGCTGCCCCATGTGCACACTTCCACATTAGATTGCATTATCTCAGTAGGATTAGTCTTGTCTTGTAGTCACTATTTTTTCCGATTGCCAATGACAAATACAAATATCGTTCCTTAATCCAAAACACGAACTCTTTTTTTGCCTTAAACTGGATACGCTTGACAATCGAATAGAGGATTGACCCAATCAAGTCCAAAATACGCCTATGCATCCTCAACAATTGAAACAAGCATACTGACACAAAAGAGATAATTGGCATATCAATATTTAGGATTGTGGTCGGTGCAAGAATTCAATAGCCAATCATTCCATTTCTATGGCTGCCCTCAACATATCATTCAACTTCATATGTCATGAATCATGTCCTAAACACTTCTAGCCCTACTTACGCACCACCAAATATTATAAATAATATGATGTTAATATATATATATATCATATTTTATTAGTGAAATTACTAAACAATGGATGGGACAAAAACAAAATCCTGAATTTCATATATTTTCCTATCTAATTATATTTTAATTAGAAATTTGGACAACCAAATATAACGTAAGTGTATTAACTTTTTTTTTTTTTTGATGACCTAGGAATCCCCGTAAGCCAATAGTGGTCCCCAACGTCACACTTAAGACCCCAAGCGATCAAGAGGGGATTCAAATTCCTCTCTTTCGTGAGAAAAAGAGAGCCCGAACCATCTCGGCCACTAAGGCAGTGGTTAAGTGTATTAACCTTTTGTTGACTTTTTTTCTACCAAACTTTTGCTAACTTGGCTAAATAAGCCTATATAATATTTTCTCGCTTTCTTCTCTTTTTATTCGGCAGGAATTTTTTTTAATTTTCATGATCTCCAAATTTCGTATATTCTCTCTCGTCTCTCTCGTCTCTCTCTTCGCCTAAACACCCCGCTGTCTCCCTCTCGTCTCTCTCTCCCCCGCATAAACACCCTCTCTCTCTCTCTCTCTATTCCCCCTTAAACACCCCCCTCTAAGAAGTAAAAATCATGAAGGAGGGGACCCACCAGTCACCTCCCAGTCAAAAGAGGAGAGATCAGATCACCAATCAATCTGCTCCGCTTCCCTCACTCCACTTCTCCCATAGTTAGCATAGGTCAGATTTGTGACACGATTTAAAATTTATGCTTTTTCTTTTTTAAATTAGCGAGGGGCTTTATTTTTTTGAACATTTCAGAAAACTTAAAGAGGAGGACGAAGTTTATCGGGAGGGAGAAAAGAAAGCGCAGAAAAAGTGGGGCAGCAACGCAGGAGGCGATGGAAAAGTAACGGAGGGAGAGAGTGGAGGAATTGTTTCGATATTTCTGCAAAGTGGGACCCGGACGGCACATCTCTTAATTCTCTTTCTCCCGGTCACCCACCCTAAAATGCATCCACACTCTTCAAAAGTTTTCGTATCGTGTCCGACACTCTGACACATATCCGACATATGTCTGACACACTTCTATATGTTATGACACGCGATCAACAAATGTTGGGAAATCTGACATGTGGTCAATTCTTCCCGATACGCTCCAACATGCAAGTTTGAAATTTCAACACGTGATTCGACACGTACGGATCAATTTTAGAATTTTTAATACTTGAGAGATCAAAATATAAATATATGAAAAAATAATGAAAATAACAAAAATAAAGAAGAAAGAAAAAAATTATCACTCTCAAGTTTCTTACTTATAAATTTTGACCTTCCCGTGAGTGACGATGGAATGCCCCTCTTCTCGTCGACATCGTTCACACCCCCACAGATTTAAAGTTGTGATTTTTTTTTTTTTTGCTTCTTTTTTACACCTGTAAGTTACCTCTTTTGGTCTATATCATTGAATTGTGAGTTATTTTTCACATTTTTCATGGCGAATTTAGTTATTTCCTTTTCTTTTGGTTGTACTTCAAGAGTTCTTGTCTCGAATTTTCATTTTTCTTAAACCTTATTTTGCAGAAGAGCTTCAAGTCAGTCTATATCATGAACTCCAAACTCTATCTAGGACTATAAAAAAATCTCACTAATTTCCTACAAGTGTAAGAATACAAGATATGTTCCTTCAAATTTACTCTTTTATATTTATAATTTTTCAATTTCTCATTCAATCTCTGTAAAATTAAAACATTGAATGATATTAATAAATATTGGAATAATATTTTTAGTATAAATTAATTCTATGCTTTTTTTTTTTGCATTTATATATAAAAATATAAAATTAATATATAATGTATCGCAATTCTCTATTTTTTGAAAAATAACGCTGCGTATCACACATTTGTGTCAAAGCTACGTACCTTCCACCTCTCCCTCCCAACCCCCCTCCCAAAAAAAAAAAAAAAAAAAAAAAAAAAAAAAGCCTCTCTCGCCTCTCTCTCTCTCTCTCTCTCCATGTCCCCGCATAAGCCCACCTCTCCCTCTCCCTCTTCCTCTTCCTCTTCCTCTTCCATCCCCATCTTAAAAGTGAGAAGCGAAATCATGGAGGAGGGGACCCACCCAGACCACCTATCGGCTCCGCTTCCCTGAAACACCTCTCCCATAATTAGCATCCCCCAATTTCACTATTCTTTTACCCATGGTATTCATCCAACCTACTGACGTCGTGGGAAGAGCGGATCATGATTCTTCCAGCGGCTGCCACCCTCGGATTCGGGCTTGTCCATGGCGACTTGTTACTCATGGCCGATGTCATGGACAGCTGTTTATCTAACGACGACGCTTTGGATTGCGGACGAAATTAGGGCTGTTGGAGAGCGAGCTCTTGTTTCTGACGTGGATCACACACGGAGGAAAGTCCCAAGTCTTTTGTCGCGCTTGACATAACTGGCGACACATTAAGGATGAGTATGATTTCGAGATGGAACTGGAAACCAATCCAGTTCCAAATTCTAGTGAGACATTGTTCAGTTCTTGATTTCAAACTTTATAGCACCTTTGGTTCCTAGTGGATCGAGAACCGGAAGTGACAAAACCCTAAAATAGAAATTGACTTAGGATTGGATAAGTGATGTTTATACTTTTATATATTGTCATTTCTTTATATATCGAATAAGTGAATGTTTTATTTAATGTACTCTTTTCTTTTTTTTTTAGATATCGATTGTCTTAATAAAGAGATTATCATCGGTATATAGAATTTACTAGTTGAAGTACAATGAATATATGGAATGAGGCTTTCTAATAATGACTTTAGTTTAATTAATAGTAATTTTAATTTAAAACTATTATTAAGTTATTAACAATATTTGTTGTTTCTTTTGATTTTAGGTAGTTAGAATTTGGAGTAATTTTTCATGAATGATTGAGCATTGAAGTTCTATACTTTAGGTTTTATGTTAGGTGTTTTGAACTTTTATTTATTTATTTATTTTTATGTGTTCATCTTTTATGGCTTTTTTTTTTTTTGCAATCCGGGAACCGTCGTACAGCCAAATAGCCGAGACGTAAATCCGGGGAGTACTAGTGTGGGGACCCACCACCCACGACACCCTACTTAAGTCGCACAACGTGACTAGTCGGGGAATCGAACCACGACCTTTAGTGTGGCCAGTGTGCGCCCTAACCGGTTCGCCCACCACGGGGTGAGTTCTTTTATGGCTTGTTGCTATTGAAAAATAGGAAACTTTCATTTTTGTTATTATGTTCACTTTTATTTTGCTTAACTAAAAATGAAACAAAAAAATAAAAAAAAAGGAAATTGGTCAGTTCAATATTAGATTCGCTCTCGATGATATGAAGCCGGTGCTAGCGGGCTTCTCTATCCTAGGCGCATCAACTACTCTCTTTGCATTAGCCTCTCAACTCGTTTCACTTGAAGGAATTGATTGTGGATTATAGGAATTCCTCCATGAATCGACTGAGTAGTGGACTCCAAAGCTCTCGAACATTTACTATACGTCTTTTATGGAGTTATATCATAAGTCTTCTATTTCAAATTCAATATACGATATACAAAAAATATCAAAAGTGGATTATATCCTTTCAATGGGACTTTCTACATATTAGATTAACCAACAATACTAAATCAACAATAATAAATCAACCATTAATGATCCATTCTATTGATCAATCTTTATCAAATCAAACATTAATGGTTCATTCTATCAACTAATCTTATTCTTAATATCTAACCATGGTCACACTTAACCATTGTGATAAAAGCAATCAAGTTTTCTCCTCTTGGCTAGGTCTCCACTTATATCAACTACTAGTTCAGCCTAGAAGGATGTACTAACAATACTATGCATGCTTACTTCCTCAATGGGTTCTAATCATGGTGACATGAGCAATAATCCATTAATATTATTCTCAAATACCTTACAAATAAAATCTAGAATTTATCTCAAAACTCAGGTTTACTAACCAGAATATGTAACTTTTTGTGATTCAATATATCAAATAAAGTACCTTATATAAACCGTATTCATAAATCAGGAATTTTGCGTAATTCCTTCATAAAAAGGTTTCACAAGTCACTTGTAGGCAACTCAGCACAAATTGTAATAATATATATATTGAATAATTTCATATAGTCCATGGATTAGATTGAATATATACCAAAAGTTCAAGGACCACATTATATATTATATATTAAGTTAAAATTCAAAGACCATATTGAACAAATTAAAAGTTCAAGGATTATATGCACATCTAGCTAAAGTTTAGGGACCATTTGTGTCATTTACCCTTATATTAATTAATCAAAAAACAATATCAAAATCCAAGTAAAACTCTACTTTAACTGGAGACTACATTAAACTATGCTTATGCGTCAATAAAATGACTTTTATGCGCTCACAAAGAAACTCATTTATAGCTAATGTTCATCTTTATCCATCACACCTAACTTGCATGAGAAACTTTAAAAATTTGCTTTGATCAATCCACAATTTAGAATCGATTTTCATCAAATACCTATAGCCCCACAATGCCCAAAACTTTCATTTTCTATAAATACGCAACTTAACAACTCTCCAATCGAATCTCTCAATTCAAAATGGACATAACTTTGAATTTATGACCTAACTTCAAAAAATACTTCAATGAGACAAACAACAAGTTCGATCACTTACTAGGCACTGCGAAATGAAGCTAATCCGCCTTACGAGGTTCCCGTGGCGTATATGCACGAGCTTTCTCTCTCCTCTTTTTTCCCTTCTTCGGTTTTGTCATAGCTGTTTTCCTCTTCTTCTTTTACGCTTCGATGCGCCATCTGTTGAAGAAGAAAGGAAAATGGGTTGGGGCTTGGGCTTTAGCACACATGGACTGGGTTTTTTTTTTTTTAAGCCCATCTATTACGGGAACTTCTGTTGGCGGCCTTCTCTCTGCCCCCTAACCTCTCTCTTAGTTTTTGTGTTTGGAGAGCAAACGGCAAACTCTAAACATAAAATGGGAAGTTGTAATTCCAGGAAAATTACACTTTTATCAATTCAGTTATAGATATTTTAATTTTATCAATTGAGTATATTTGGCCAATCTTAGCTGAAAATTGCCAATGTGGATGGGCGAATTTTAAATAATATTTTGTTTTTTTATGATTTTTTTTTTTACTTTTCTTTGCCTTTTATTTTTCATTTTTGAGTTAGGGTCATCAAGGGTTGACGGCCAACCCTTGTGGGCCTTAGGTGAGGGCCTCACTCAAAATTGGCCAAGACCGCAATGCCCCCACCAGATTTTGGCTAGGCAAGAGCTTGGCGGCCTTCGCTGACCCCAGTTAAGGGCAGTGACCTTGCTCATGGCTGTTGCCTAGCTAGATCCAACAAGGGTTAGGCTGATGCCCCTCACCAGCCTTCTCCAAAAAAAAAAAAAAAAAAAAAGAAGAAAAAAAAAAGGAAAAAACATTAACAAATTCAAAAAATTATTAAAATATCATTAAATATTATTTAAAAAGTGCCAAGTCAATGCTGCCTGTCCACATCAATAATTTCCGATCAAAATTAGTCGGATAGGCTCAATTGGCAAAAAATGAAAACATTTAGAACTCAATTAGCAAAATTAAAAGATTTAAGACTGAATTGACAAAAGTGTAATATATTTATGATTTTTTGGACAATTTTTCCTTATAACTCCTACGAAGGAAACTTTCCTTGAATTGTCTCCTCCAATCCCACGCTTGCCATCGGCACTCATGTCCAGAAGGCTCCATTCCTTTTTTTCATATATTTTTTCCTTTTTATATTCAATTTCGAAATTTCATTATTTTTGGGAATATTACACGTAATTTGATCTCATAGCTTTTCCAATCTCGAATGAACTAAAGCAGACAAGAGTTAATCACTAATGCTGTGAAGAGGAGTTTGGGTTCAATCAACTAAACAATAGTTCCTCTGCTTTAGGGGAAATTTTTTCCCCGAGTCCATGACCACAATCCTAACGAGGAGCAACATATTTATTAATTAAATCATCTACAATTGTTTGAATCTCGGTACGTTCGCTGAATTGATAGTGGACAACCTCTCTGATATCATGCCTCAAGGCCTATACTTGCACTATCAAGGATGGGCTAGGTAGGTGATGACAAGCTTCGCTACGCGGCAAATTCGTGTATTCCCTTTAACTTGAGTTCAAGCATAAAAATCGATACTTACTAAGCTCTGATGCTTGTTCAAAAAAAAAAAAAAAAAAAAAAAAAAGCTCTGATGCATTGATGAGTTGACTCTACTCAATTGCACTTTCTATCTTAAGCTTGAACATCTCAAACCTAAAATTACTCTATATGATGAGTTTAACTAGATAGGCTGTGTCTAATTTCATGACATTAACGAGCCATTTCATTGCCTAGAGATTTACTTGATGTTGGGCTTTCTCAAAGGAAAAAATAATCTCATGCCCCCAGATCATGATTTAGTCATAAAATTACTACTGTTCATGATCGATCAGTAATACATTATTTGTAAGCAAAATGAAGATGTAAGCGAGCGGTGAGGTGGCATAGTGAGCTATGCAAGATGATGTGCCAAAATGATGCACGATGAGCTGCCATGGAAGATGACTTGGCAAAGAGATGGTGTAAGTATACATGTTGACGGAGCATAGACATGCATGTTGACATGGCAAAAAGACATGTAAGTTGACATGACAAAGAAACAATGTAAGCATGCATAATGATCTAGCATGGACATGTATAATGATGTAGCAAAAAACAACCGAGACGATGTAACAAAGTAGTGATGTGGCAGAACTATAGATTAAGTACACAAGATGACGCGACAAAAGACATGTGAGATGACACTCGAAATGAACTAGATGAGGTAAGCAATGCAAACTCCAATAACCATGTGGAGACTGTGTTTGACTTTAATCACGATTGGCTATGTTTAAGGAAACGCCCCAATTTATTCTCTTTCAATCATCTTAGTAAAAATGTTTGATTAAAAATAATATTTTTAAATGGGTTTGAAAATCGCGATTTCCATGTTGGCTGCCTTGTTTTCATGTATTCAAAGCGAACATTATAGCTATCTTGTCAGAATATAATACGTGAAAACGATGAGATCTTGCAATTTACGTCAACACAAAATCATTAGAGAAATAAATGAGAAAAATAAGAATACCAGAAATTTACGTGAGAGTATCGATACCTACGTTCACGGAAAGAGTTAGTATCAAATAATCCACTATAATCAGAGAATTAGAGTTTATAATTACTCATTCATTTGATCGAGTGTTTCTCATACCTAAATTTAACCTCAAATCCAAAGTGTTCAAAATATTTACAAATAAACAACTTACTTGAATATAAACTCACAACACAAAATTACCGCGTATTCAAGTTCAAAATATAATGTGCTATGTACATACGGATTTGCAAAACTTGCGACTCTCCGAAAGCAGCGTGGACGCGCAGCTCCTTTCTTCTTACTTAGGGTTTCCGGCGCGCTTCCTTGGACGTCTTTTTTAATTTATATGTGTGCCCAAGGTCAAAAGTTTGACCTTAGGCTCACCTCCTTTTGGCTTCACGTGGGAGAGACGCTTCTTTCCTTTCTTTTGTTTGCATGGCCGGAAATTGTGTGCGCTTCTTCTTTCTTTTGTTTCTTTTTTTTTTTTTTTTTTTTTTTTTTGAACTGATCCTTTCTTTTGTTTGCATGGCCGAAAATTGTGTGTGCTGGCCCCAAAATGATAACAACTTTCAGCAAGCTTCCGAAAAAGAAATTCGTATCTTCTTGTACGTGTGCCTACTGGGCCCCACGATCAGCTTCATTCTTTCAAGGATGAACGCTGCAGGTAACAGAGGCTTTACCCTCTCTTTTTATTTTATTATTTCCTCTGTTGTAATCCTTCGAGAGTTCAGGATATCACATTTTTACAAACACTTAAACTCGAGTCATAATTTAATACACTCTCTTTAGAACAATAACTTAAAAATAGCTAACAACATAAAATAGTTTTTGAATCGATAAAATAACAGATTTTGATACTTGTCACAAGGATGTATTTGAATTCTCAAATTTTTATTTTGTAAAATTTTAATGCACTTGAGTCCTATTCAAGCTTCCAATGTGGGTCCCTCTGATCATAATTAAAAGCAAATTTCATATTCTAGAGTGAAAAATAATGTAACTTGTGAAAGCTATTTTGTTTGGTCTAAATTAACTCTACCTTTCGTGATAATGTTCAATTTGAAATTTGGTCTGGATCGTGTCAACAAATCTAAACTTAAATAGCTCAAAAAGCTTAATCTAACTCGTAACTTATTTTAAAAATGTAAAGAGAGTATTCATATTAATTTAAAAATAGGTTATTCATACCCTGAAATCCCTTGAAAATCCTCAAATGCATTCTCTCTCCCCCCGGTATACATTTCCTCAACCGAAATTGACAAATAAGAAGCATCGCTAGGGAAAAAATGAAATCCTTCTAACAAGTCTGGCTGGGCTCAAACTGGGCCCGATCGAACCGAAATTATGGTACAGAGGCCGGTGACCGCCCCCGGATGAAGTTACGTCATGACAATTAATGGTATTAAATCACATCACGCTGTCGATCTTGTTGACCAAAAAGGTGCTTTCTTCTTTCGCCAATGACACTTTTCCAACTAGGGGCATCGTTGACCGGGAGGGAAAGGGCAAGAAGAAGATCTGGAGCTAACTAAGACTGAAGAACCGGAGAGAAAGAATCACCTCCACGCTGCCATAGCTGGGCATACTGTGATTGTATCGTTCTCGGGGTTCTCTTTGTCTGGTTATGATGTCGGGAACTCTCAGTGATCTCTGGCGAAGGTTAGGTAACAGGATGAGTCGAGCATCGGTATCGGCCAATCCGCCGGACAGGCCACCGGGAGCGGCTCGGGCCGAGCCGGAGAAGCCGACATGCGCAGCTAACGAGCTGGTCTTCTTGGACCCTTCGGCGAAAGAGTTTGACTTGAAGTCCTTTTGGAGGGGCAGTCTTGAGATTTTGGGTAAAGGGACCGTGGGGACGTCTTGCAAGGCGATCCTGCAGAACGGAAGGACTGTGGTTGTGAAGAGGCTGAGGGATGTGGCCTTACCCGTGGGCGAATTCAGGAAGACGATGAATGCATTGGGAGCGATGCGACACGAGAATCTACTCCCGCTGATGGCTTACTACTACAGTAGAGACGAGCAACTCCTGATACTTGATTACGTGCCCCTGGGAAGCTTGTATGGACTTTTACATGGAGGCGTAGGGTCGGAAAAGACCAGGCTAAGCTGGGAAATCAGGCACGGCATTGCTCTTGGAGCCGCCCGGGCCATAGAGTACTTGCACGCTCAAGGTCCCAATGTCTTCCATGGAAAAATCAAGTCAACCAATGTCCTCCTCACGGAATCCTATGATCCGCTAGTTTCCGATTACGGCCTGACCAGCATCCAGGCACCTCCAAATGGCGCATCGAAGGCCGCTGACCTCCAGAAGGACGATGTCTACAGCTTTGGGTTGTTGCTTGTGGAGCTTCTAACTGGGAGACCTGATGGGGCTATTCTTCTACGTTTGTTTAGGTCCACAACCGGAAGGCATTGGACTGTTGATGATTTCAATCCTGAGCTGGGAGAATACCAGAATTTTCAGGATGAGTTAGTGGGACTGTTGCAGGTGGCCATGGCTTGTGCATCCGAACTCCGTCAGAGGCGGCCTTCCATGTCGGAAGTACGGAGGATGATTGAAGAACGGCAGCCACAGCCACTGCCTGAACAGATCATTGAAGCGAACAATGATTTGTCCGAGAGGACACGGTGAGTCGATTTTTTAGAAACTGCCGAAGTTTACGATTGGATCATCTAGTTTCTGGTTATGATGTTGGGAACTCCCAGTGATCTCTGACGAAGGTTATGTAACAGGAGGAGTCGAGCATCGGTATCGGCCAATCCGCCGATCAGGCCACCGGGAGCGGAATGGGGCGAGAAGCCGACACGCGGAGAGCTGGTCTTCTTGGACCCTTCGGCGAAAAAGTTTGACTTGGAGTCCTTGTCGAGTGCCAGTGCTGAGATTTTGGGTAAAGGGACCGTGGGGACGTCTTACAAGACGGTCCTGGAGGACGGGAGGACTGTGGCTGTGAAGAGGCTGAGGGATGTGGCCTTACCCGGGGGCGAATTCAGGAAGATGATGAATGCGTTGGGAGCGATGCGACACGAGAATCTACTCCCGCTGAGGGCTTACTGCTGCGGTAATGAAGAGCAGCTCCTGGTGTTTGATTACGTGCCCCTGAGAAGCTTGTATGGACTTTTACATGGAGGCGTAGGGTCGGAAAAGACCAGGCTAAGCTGGGAAATCAGGCACGGCATCGCTCTTGGAGCCGCCCGGGCCATAGAGTACTTGCACGCTCAAGGTCCCAATGTCTGCCATGGAAAAATCAAGTCAACCAATGTCCTCCTCACGGCATCCTATGATCCGCTAGTTTCCGATTACGGCCTGACTAGCATTCAGGCGCCTCCAAAAGGCGAATTGAAGGCCATTGACCCCCAAAACGACGATGTCTACAGCTTTGGGTTGTTGCTTGTGGAGCTTCTAACTGGGAAACCTGGTGGGGCTGATCTTGCTTGTTTGGTTAAGCCCACAACCGGAAGACACTGGACCGTTGATGATTTTGATCCTGAGCCGGGAGAATACCAGAATTTTCAGGATGAGTTAGTGGGACTGATGCAGGTGGCCATGGCTTGTGCATCCGACCTCCGTCAGAGGCGGCCTTCCATGTCGGAAGTACGGAGGATGATTGAAGACCGGCAGTCACAGCCACTGCCTGAACAGATCATCGAAGTGAACAATGATTTGTCCGAGAGGACACGGTGAGTCGATTTTTTAGAAACTGCCGAAGTTTACGATTGGATCATCTAGTTTCTTCATGTTTGACCTTTTACTATGCACATTTTACGCAATGAACAACAACAGCAGGTGGCTCCCACTCCCCCAACTAAATTATTGGTTTACGGACTCACAATCTCTCCTAGTCTAGAGAGATAATGTTTCTCCACCAGAAAGTGCGTGTTACGTCCTTTGGTGAAACGAAGTAACACAGACTTTTGGTTTTACATGAGTGTAATTCTAGTGTGTCAAGGTGCTTGATGTGAAGCATATGGATAAATCATGGTGCACTATGGCCTTACTCTGGATATTCTCTTGCAGGAATCTGCCCAATGGAGGGGTGTTGGAAGTTGCCGACAGAGTCTATGGTAAGCTTTCACATACCCTAGTAGTTGGATGCAATAACAGCCTATGGTCTTATTGTCTAAGACTTTCCTCCTCTAGGAGCACCGGAGTACTTCAACAATAGGGGGACTAGAGGAGAACCAAGTCCTGAAGAGAATGTAGTTGCAGAACTGACAGTACAGTCCAATGCTGAGTCTACCTCAACTCTGCCACCAACACTACCTTTGCGGTCAGAAACTTCTGTTCAGTCAGCTCTTGAGGGATCTTTTGGAACTTTTGAATTAGTCACAAACTCACCCTCCTTTTCACCAAGTTTTGATTTGGATCAACAATATGGTTATGTAGTGCAAGGGAATGGTCAGTCATCCTCACTGTCTGATTTCACAGGTTCATCATCTTCTTCCTCTGTACAATCCAAAACGTCCTTATTGGCTCGTCCCCCTCCTCCTCCTCCTCCTCCTCCACCACCACCTCCTCCCCAATCAAGAGGTGCATCCTCATTGAAGAGTTTTAAAAGAGTACCATTTGATACCCTTCCTCAAGCCCATTCTCCTAAGTCACTTATTTCGGGAACTCCTCCATCACCCATTGTGAATAATTCACCTCGAGCTTCTTCTGTTCCTGCCTCTCCTCTACCACTTCCTTTTCCTCCTTCTGTGGCTCAGGTGGAGCAAATAATGTCTTCTTCTGAGCTGTCTCAAGATGAAATTACGATGCCAAATATTGTTGAACCCACAATAATGCAGGCCTTCAAACAGCAACCATTATTGTCGTTGGAAAAGCCTCATGTTGTAATCTCAGGTAACACGCTCACAACAAAAAAGATTTTCTGCATGCTTTGAGTCACAGCAAAATGTTCCACACTCATTTTATAATATTGACCTGATAGTATGATGAGTTTTTCCGACTTTAAATATATGCTGGTGCCTGTACCTGAATTGAAATGAACTACCTTTACTCGCTTTTCAGAAATTATTCATTTAAAGTTCAGTTCCACTAGGTCCAGTCCAGCTATAGTCTCCGGAAAACAGTGTGACCAATTGGTGAGCCACATTATACAATACAAACATGAAAAAGACAGTCATCCCTCAGATGAAGAAATTGTTTTGGCTAATGTTGCATTGTAATGCATCTATAATAACTACCACATAATTTCCTTTTTGGTTCTCCTTTAATTAGCTGGAAGTCTATGAAAACATACTCATTGAAGAGCATTTTTGACTCTTTATTTCACAAATCGTAGCTACCATCTGCAGGAATAGGCTGCATATTACTGAGATTAACTTAAAAATAAATAAATTCTGTTTGATTGGAATAAATGCTGTGTGTGCTGCTATAGCCTGAAGTCTCATTATGGCCACTATCGGTTAACATTTCTCATAAAGCAGGTGACAACACGGAATCTCTGAGGCGGGAAGGAGTAGCAGCTGTGACAGAAAACATGGAGGTAACTTCTGTCAGTGACTCAGCATCCTCATTGGCTGTCAATAATGGCAGTTTAGCAGCTGTGACAGAAACATCCTCCACGTCATCTGGATATGACTATGATGTTTTCTTGAGTTTTAGAGGGCCAGATACTCGCTTAGGCGTTGTAGATTCCCTCTATCAACGCTTGAGAGATGCTGGAATCCACACATATATAGACAATGAAGAGCTCCATGTTGGAGAGGAGTTTGGTCCTGATTTGCTCAAAGCTATCAGGCATTCAAAAATTGCAATTCCCATCTTTTCCAAGAACTATGCCGTTAGTAAATGGTGTCTTAATGAATTGGTCGAAATGATGGAGTGTAGGAAAACAAGGAGACAGATGGTTATGCCCATTTTTTATCATGTTACTCCATCAGATGTCCGTTATCAATGTGGGTCTTATAAAGAAGCCTTTCTTTTGCATGAAAAGAAATTTGATGGGAACAATATCAGTAAGTGGAAAGCTGCTCTCAAGGACGTTGCCAACCTAATGGGATGGGTCATCAGGTATGTCATTTTGGGGTTGTAACTTTGGCGGGTGTTTTCATAATCTCACCTTGTTCTTCTAATTATTTTTTCTTTTTCCCTTCCATTCTATTAGAGGCGATGGAGTACTGATAAAGATAGTTGTCCAGAAGGTTATAGATGAGTTGAAAATGGCTTATCTGCCGGTGACCGATTGCTTGATTGGAGTTGAAAGTCATGTGAAGAAAATCGATACAATGATGTGTGGTGATTCAGAGGATGTAAGATTTCTTGGAATTCATGGTATGGGGGGTGTAGGAAAGACTACTCTCGCCAAAATAATCTACAACAGGCTTTCACATCGTTTTGAAAATTGTTGCTTTCTTTCTAATGTCAGAGAAGCTTCAGAGAGAAAGGACATTGAGCGTTTGCAGAATCAGCTACTCTATGATATCGTCAAAATAAACTTGCCAAATGTTAGTAATGCTGATAATGGAATCAAGGAGATAAAGCAAAGGTTGTGGGGCAAAAAGGTTCTGCTTCTACTTGATGATGTTGGTAAAAAGATTCATTTGAATGAACTTATGGGAACGCTAGTGGGGTTTGGTTTGGGAAGTAGGATAATTATCACCAGTAGAAACATGGATGTTTTCAATGTGCCTGAGGTCTGTTGTACTACTTATGAGCTTTCTGAAATGGACTTCGGTCAATCTCTTCAACTTTTTTGCAAACATGCTTTTGGAAGAGATCATCCTTCGGATGAGTATGCTGCTTCCTCCAATGAAGTGGTGAAAATGACCGGAGGACTTCCTCTTGCTCTTGAGGTTATAGGTTCGCTACTATCGGGTAAGGGGAAAGATGTTTGGGATGTTACATTGGAGAAGTTGGAAAAGGTTCCAAATGAGGAAGTTAAGAGAAAGTTGAAAATATCTTATGATGCTTTGGATAAACCTCAACAGCGGATTTTTCTTGATATAGCTTGTCTTTTTATTGGATTTGATAAAAGGGTTGTGTTTCACATATGGCATGATTCCGAACTCTTCCCAGGTGAAGGTCTTCAAACCCTTCAGCAGATGTCTTTGATAAAAATTGGAAAAGACAATAAGCTATGGATGCACGATCAGCTAAGAGACTTTGGTAGAGACATTGTTCACCAAAAATGTAACGGGCAACTAGAGAAACAGACCATATTATGGAATCCTAAGGAAGCTTCTAAGGTTGTTATTGGAAAGAAGGTGAAATTGCATTTACGTACTTTTGTTTCCATCAAATTGATACATTTTGTGCCTTTTCACATTGATTGTTCACTTAAAATAAGGGGACTTATTTGAAATTCTTGTCCACTCATTGCTCTAGTGACATATTTATCTGTAAGCAATGCTCATATTACTTTCGTGTTTGAAGGGAAGATTATTTGTTGCTTAAGTATCATTTACTTGTCTCTTCTTTTGACTAAATATCATTTACTTGTCACTTTTTTTATTCTCTTTATAGGGAACAGAACACACAAAAGCTCTTTGTCTGGAGTTTGATGACCATTTGCAGCAGTCTTTTACTAATGAAAAGTTAGGGAGGCTATCAAATCTGAGATACCTAGAAATGAGGCCTGTCCAGGATAATTGGCCTACGAGTGGCTTTCCAGCAATTAGTTTCCGTAGGAATGCACCCATCCTATCTGAGCTGAGATGGCTTTCATGGCATAATTTTCCTCCAGAACTTAAATTGACTACTTTTTCCATGATGAACATGGTCATTCTTGATCTATCATGGAGTACGTTGTCAGAAAGCTGGGATGGTTGGAGTCATATAAAGGTACTATTCTTTTCAGTGATACCCACTATATTTTTGTAGTTGCAGCCTCTTTATTCAATCCATGATGGTTTGATTATTTGATCGCTTTGGTACAGATGGCAAGGAAATTAAAAGTTTTGAATTTGACTGGTTGTGCACGCATGCATAAAACTCCCGACTTATCTTCAAATGTAAATTTAGAGCAGTTGATCCTTGAAAGCTGTGGAAGATTGGTTCAGATTGACGAATCTATAGGGCAGTTGACGCAGTTAGTTCTTTTGAACTTAAGGTTCTGTCGTGAACTTTGCAAACTGCCAGAAGTGATGGCCAACTTAGAATCGCTGGAGGAACTTCTTATTGATTGCACTTCCATAAGAGAGGTCCCGGGGCTGTCAGTAAGTAACTGCAGTTCAATTGGTAACTTAACCTCTCTATCAAGGCTCTCTTTGGAAAATGTTGAAGTTTCTCAATCTCAGCTAGAGATTAGAGCGCTTGTAAAGCTTGAACACTTGTCTCTGAGTGGGTGTAAGTTGCTCAAGAAAATTCCAGACTCAATTTGGAATTTGGAATCACTAGTCGTGCTGAATCTGTCCCACACAGATATTGCTGAGTTGCCCAAATCACTTGGGATCTTGAAAAATTTGAAAATACTAAGGATTTGTGGTAGTTCCATAAGAAGTATACCCAGTGCAATTGGGATGTTGGAGAAGTTGAAAGAGATAGATGCAGAGTTCTGCCAATGTCTGGAGGGGACAATACCTGAAGATATTGGGAGATTATCATCTTTGGAGATCTTGAAATTTTCAAATACTACAATATGTAACATCCCGAAGCTTCCTGAAAGCCTCCTCAGTTTGCATATTGGTACTAATTCGATGAAGAGACTTCCAGATCTCTCAAACCTGATAAATCTGACAGAGTTGAATTTGGAGATTTCTCAAGTTCCTGAGTTTTGTTTGGCTGAAGAGGATTCTACTTGTGTGGACCCGCCTGAGCTTGGACGGGATCCATCACCAGGGTGGATTGGAAATTTATGCAATCTGGAGTCTCTAAAGTTGTCCTGTGACAACATAACTGTTCTCCATCAAGACATTGGTCTTGTCTCTGAACTCAAAAGACTTGAACTTCTTTGTTTTAACCTGCAGATTCTCCCTAGGCTTCCATCAAGTTTATTGTGCTTGCTTATTAAATCGTCTCGATCATTGAAAACATCGATAGATCTATCAAATTTCAAGGAACTTTTGGAGCTGAGGATCTATTCTTCTGCAATAACAGATGTCCATGGCCTTGAAAGTTTGAAGAATCTTCAAACTTTGGACCTTAGAGCATTGAATGCACATGAGAAATTACCTGATCTTTCAAACTTAAAGAAGCTCAATGAACTGCATTTGGGACACTGTTGTAATCTGATCGATCTTCAAAGTATTCAAAGCTTGGGAAATCTGAGAAATTTGAAGCTCATAAATATTCTACAACTCAAGAAATTACCCAATCTTTCAAACTTGATGGAGCTAACTGAACTTCACCTGCTGCAGTGTCATAGTCTAACTGAGATTCAAAGCTTTGAGGGTTTGGAGAAGCTGACAGTGCTAAAGCTAGGTGAGCTCCCTCTGCTTGAGAGATTGCCTGATCTCTCAAACTTGAAGAAACTCACAAAACTTGATCTACAGCAGTGTCATAAGCTTGTCAAGATTCAAGGAAGATTAGATTCGCTGGAAGACTTGTGCATCTATGGATGCAACTCTTTGGTTGAGTTGCCTGATCCTTCAAGCTTCAAGAATCTGAAATCTCTGCAATTGCGTGATTGTGAGAAGCTACGGACTGACCAGGTTTGGGTCTCGAAATCTGATACATTTGATACGGTATATGGAAGTCCAAGATGTTTGATGATGAGAAGGTTAGGCACCTGTGTGTGTCAACTGGGTAGACATTTTTTCTCGCCATCTCTTCCTTCCTGAAAATGTAGGAAGAGAGTGCACGACTTCCTTATTTGCATACAACTACGTGGATATGCTATTGATTTAGCTAGCCAAAAGTACAATCCAGTTGAAATGTATTTTCTTGTAACTTCTGAACCGGCTTAATTCATTATCCTTTCAAGAACTAATGTAAGTCCTGTTTCTTTTATGATCACAATATCTTTTCACTACTGATGATTGGACAGCTCAAAATACGTTGTTCACGTGTCCTCCTGCGAAAGGATTTTTCTACAATAAATGCACGTCGAGTGAGGAGATGTGCTGTGGTATTTTACGAGACATAAGGTGAAAAATGTACTTTGATAAATAGTGCTTGCTCGAATTATCATGCCGCCTGATGATGCCTAGCTATCTAAGCACATTATCATCATCTATAGCGAAGCGGCCATTATGGATGAAGAGGATAGCCTTAACACAACCACGTCTAATTCTGATGAGATCCCCAGGGAGGGTAGCTACAGTCACAGAAGTTGAGGAATTAAAGCGCATAATAAATCTGGTAATTACGTCATTGTGATTTGTGACATTTAGGCTTGGCCTTGCTCACGCAACCACAGGTCTCCTCAATCGAGTACATTGCACTCAAGAAGTTGGCCCACAATTTAAATGCTGCCGTCAACCATGAACCCATTTGATTTGATTTAGTTTTGTAACAAATAGCAGTTTGAGAGAGTGATTCTGAAGCATCCCTGCATCCTGTATTTTGGAGTGATATATGTGAGTCTAATCATGCCACTTGCTGCACTTCAAGAAAGATTCAAAAGTAAATTTTATGATCCCATCGGAAGTCGAATTTTGAGTTTGTCTCTGTTAAGGGTGCTTGATAGCAAGGTTAAACTATTAAACTATAGGTATCATTCCAGTGTATATGAATATTGGGATGCTCAACTACTTTTTCTCCCCCAAATTCTTTGCCAAGCAAAAGCAAAAACTCGCTCACAAACCATTCACGTTGAAATAGCAGACATCGTTGCCAATGCAGACAGCAGTACAGTTTAATTCCAGCCCAAATTGTCCTATCTAATTGTAGTCAAAACTTCGGAGGAAACTCTGATTGCTTGAAGAACACCGGCAGAAGTACAACGCAAGTGCCATAACTTGGCACGGAGGGACACTTAAGTGTTATAACTTTAAAATAGTACACTTGAGTGCCAGTTTTAAAGTTAAATGGAACACTTAAGTGCCAATCCGGCGAAGATCCGGCCAAATGGCTTATGTAACGACTTTCCGGCGAGCTTAGTCCAAAATAGCGTCATTTTGCACGCTGACATGACGGAGAAAACGCAAAAACAACGCCGTGTCTACGTGTAAATAATAATATATAAATTAATTAAATTAGATTTAAAATATTCAGAAATTTAAAAAGATTAAGAAAAATTTAAAAATTCTAAAAAATTAAGAAAATTTTAAAAAATTAAGAAAAATTTTAAAAATTTAAAAAATTAAGAAAAATTTAAAAAATTAAGAAAAATTTAAAAATTTAAAAAAAATTAAGAAAAATTTTAAAAATTTTAAAAATTAAGAAAAATTAAAAATTAAAATAAAAAAGGTGGGGGAGGTTGAATGGGGCGGCAAGGGAGCCCCCGCCGCCTCCTCGCCGTCGCCGGAAGGGCCGGTGACGGAAGGGGAAGGGTCGGCCGGGGTTGCCGGCCCCCGGCTGACCGACAACAAGGGCTGCGAGCCCTCGCCGGATCGCGGCGAGGGCTGCGACCGCCGCCCGATCCGGGCGAGGGCTCGCGGCCCTCGCTGCCGATCACCGGCCTCGTCGGCCCCTAGCCGGGCCCGGCGACCCGGCCGACCCTCCTCACTCCGTCGTCGGCCTTTCCTGACGGTGGCGGGGAGGCAGCGAGGGCCTGCGAGTCCTCACTGGATCTGGGCGAGGGCTGCGACCCTCGCCCTAGATCTAGGCGCAGGCCGCGACCCTCGCCCAGATCTAGCGAGGGGTCGCGGGCCCTCGCTACCTCCCGGCCCGCCGCCGGGAAGGGCCAAGGGCCGGCGAGGGCCGGCCGACCCTCCCCCTCCGTCGCCGGCCCTTCCCGCGACGGCGAGGAGGCGGCGCGGCAGCGAGGAGCCGCCCCGTTCGACCTCCCCCCTTTTAAAAAAAAAAAATTAAAATTTTTGTAATTTTTAATTTTTCTTAATTTTTATAAATTTTCTTAATTTTTTAAAATTTTTCTTAATTTTTAAAATTTTAAAATTTTTCTTAATTTTTAAATTTTTCTTAATTTTTAAATTTTTTTAAATTTTCTTATTTTTTAAAATTTTTTGAATATTTTAAATCTAATTTAATTAATTTATATATTTTTATTTACATGTAAACACGAAACGGCGTCATTTTTGCGTTTTCTCCGCCACGTCAACGTGCAAAACGACGCCGTTTTGGACCAAGCTCGCCGGAAAGTCGCCACGTAAGCCATTTGGTCGGATTTTCGCTGAAGTGGCACTTAAGTGTCCCATTTTACTCCGATATTGACACTTAAATGTACCATTTTAAAGTTATGGCACTTAAGTGTCCCTCCGTGCTAAGTTATGGCACTCCAGGTATCCCAACCTCAAGAACACCAATCCTAAATATTACTAATGACAATGAGGTAGTCAGCCACTTCAGTACCCGTTTTAATTAAATCATTAACTTGAATCCTTGTTGCTAGACTCCAAATGTCACGGTTACTGTCAAATATGTTGATGTTGCGACTTTCCACTGGTCCATCGCTCTCTGTATCAAGAAACCTATAGATGATGATAAATGCTTAGATAACCTGGCATGCCCCTAGGCTCTAGAGCAAGAACACTGAAAGACAATTTACCGATTTCAGTAAAAGCTTAAAAAAAAAAAAAAGTGTTATAACTGTGGACCCTAATTTAATTATTATTTGAAATTATATTTGTTGTACTTGAGTATCCTTTTGCAGTATTTTTGGAAAGGATATAAAAGACCGTCCCTAGCTAAGAACAAGGCTGGGTCCCCAAACAGGTAATGGTCGGACACCCTGCCGTCCAGATACCCGGCAAGCTCATCTCTGCACTGCAAGAAAAAAACCGGTGAATTTGAAATTCAGGAGTCTGATGGAGAAAGAAGCTGAACGCCTGTATACTCGACCAATCTTTACGATGTTTCAAGAGGAGTTGATAAATGGCCTATCTCTGGCAACTCTTTGTAAGTTTAAGTTGACTGAAGATGGAAGGACAAAGATTGACATCGTGGAGTTGGATCCTTTCCATTGGACATTAGCGTGTAGTTGCGGGAAGTTTGAGTCGGTCGCTATTTTATATTTCCATGCTTTGAAAGTTCTCAACTCCAGGAACATTTTCATGGTATCGTCTCGCTACCTATTGAAATGATGGAAAAAATCTGCCAAAGGCAGTGGACACCCCAATGCAGCGACCTCACAGGACAGAGGCCCGGTCAATTTGTTCATCAGTGAGTTTATGCGGAAGCCTTTGCATCTTGTGCATACATGTGCAACTAAGAAGAGGAAGAGAATATCTTTGGAGTCCATAGGTTTGGCATTAGGGCAAATTGCAAAGGCTCCGAGAACGGGAAGAAATCATAATCTTTCATAACAATTCAGATGGTAACGATGATATGGGTCAGACTATTTGAGATGACGCTCTCGCAACACAACTCGACTAGGAGAATTTAGCTAAATCTGGGATGGGATATCCGAGAGTGTAACACAAAGTCGAAGGCCACCGACCAACTGGGAAACCGAAGATAGGGTTAGTCTCTTTTTTAGCTCAGTAGTCCAAAACATGAACTCTTTTTTTACCCTAAACAGGATAAGCTCGACAATTGAACAGAGGATTGATCCAATCAGGTCCAAAAAGCTTAAGAGTCTCCAACGTCCGTGTCTGACCGATTTTGGAAACATGCAGATTGACATGAAAGAGGTAATTGGCATATCAATATTTAGGATAGCGGTCGGTGCATCAATTCAATAGCCAATCATTCAGTTTCTCAGTCTCGTTTTTGTGGCTGGCCTCAACAAATTCAACTTCATATCTCGTGAATCATGTCCTAAACACTTCCTCAGTTACTTTGATTATGCTTCTCGTATGAATTAATCATCAAAATATGGACATTTTTGTACATACTCTTTATCGTACTTGTGCATGATAATGGAAGGTGAACTAATTAATCAACATTATATATTTCCTTCCCAATGGACCCACGTGTCAGTTGTGTGGCTTAACAGCTCAAAAACACAGGACACTCATGAAAAGAAAGCAAAATTTGAGACGGTGATGAGGCGAAACTGCGTCGTTCTTGTGGAAGGCCGAGTCGCCGGCGACGGAAAAGCGAGCTTTGTCTATAATGCTGGCGGAACACCCGCTACAGCGCTAGAGGTGTTGTCTTGATCTTCTGTAGGAGGAGAACAAATCCGTTCATGTTGGCTTGACTCGACAGCGACAACTGCTTGATGACAATTGTCAATTGACACCTATAAGAAGTATTCCCACCTAAAAGTTTGATTGCAATAACCCTTTTTATCCTACTTATATTCAATTTGATTTCAGTCAAATGTCGCGAGACGATATCAATACTTATTGACTTAACTAACGTCAACTTGGCTATCAATTGACAAAAGATATTCCTATATGGCTTGACTTAATTTTATAGGATTCTCACGGTTAATGTGAGCATTTAACTGTTGATTGTACTCACAAAATTGGCCCACATTATCTATTCACATGTTTAGCTCAACATTTTCCGTTACTTAATCAATACCCACAATCAGTCTTGATCTCATTTGGTCAATAACTTCACTTTATCACTATGACTAGACTAAAAAGACATCTATTTGTCTCAATGATCTTTATCACTTTCTCATCAATATTGGCATGAATCAATATCATATTGAAAGCCATAGTCGACAAAGATACCTGCCTATAAGTGCAAGATCAATGCTTACCTAGTACACTAAATTCAAACGCCGGAGTCAAATTGTTAGGATTATAAATGCAAACGAATCAGTGGCATTGAAACATGCGAATTCAAAACTCAAAGCATGCTCGATTCCAAAGGTGATGAGCCGCTACGAATCTTGTCTTGCGTGGACATCTAATTTTTTATTTTTGTCGGAAAAAATGTTGCTCATATACTAACTCAAGGTGTTTGAAAAGAAGAGATGAGATTCAAAACACGGTAAAGCCAAAGGGCTTCATGGGATCAATAACCAAATTGGGAAGTGATAGCCTATTCCTCTGGATTTGGCAATCAGGTCTGCGACCTCATTTGATTCTCTGCTGCGGTGGGCCAGTTTCAGATCCGTGGAGTCCATTGGCAATTGTTTTTTTTTTTCTTTGATGACCTGGGAACCCTGTAAAGCCAGTAGCCGGCAAGGTAAACCCTGGGGCACGCTAGCGAAGGATCCACCACCCTGACATCCCACTTAAAGGCACCAAATGCCTCCACTGGGTTTTGAACCTCTCACCTTTGGGGAAGGATCAATGGAGCTCTTATTCAGTGAAGCCACCACGGCCGTTGGTTCATTAGCAATTGTTTAGCCTTTGTGATAAATTAAGTAGCATCGACATTGACATGAAACACACAATACGACATAACATAACACACCGACACGTCGTTTCTTAAAAAATAAAGAATCCAACACGTTAGGACACGTTATATATATATATATATATATATATATATATATATATATATATATATATATATATATATATATATATTATTTTTATAATTATTTCAATCAAATTCATAAATAATTAATTAATTAAAAAATTCTAGAATGAATTTACATTAAAAACATTAACCCACTATTTATTACTATCATTTATTGTTTTAATTTGACAAATTCAATCCTATTTCACTTGGGGAAAAAATAAGCGATCTATATTCTGAACTCGCATGTTAGATATGTTAAAAGAGGAGAAAAGAAAAAAATTAAGAGGTGAATTGTGTATCACAAGAAATGAGAGTAAAAAAAGAAGAGAAAATTAGGTTTTTCTTCTTTCTATATTTATTATTTTTATTATTGTGTTTTATTTTTTCACATATATATTATGACCTCGTTTTTAAAAATAACCTCGATATCAAATCATGTGTCGGGAACTTATATATCAAAATTTCGACTCGAGTGTGAGAGAGTGTTGAGAAAGTTGATCAAGTGTCAGATTTTTCGACACGTGTTAAATGAGTGTCGGAGATTGTCAGACACGTGTCGAAGAAGTATCCGACACAACACAAAGGCTCTTAGAGAGTGTCGGCGCTTCATATGTGATAAGCGCCTGAACCGGTGCTATGCTAGAAACGATGGGGGGACACGTGCTCTCTCTCCTTTCATATTCGGTACATGAAGACGCACGTAAGACCAAAACAAATTTGCTGAAAAGTCGTAGGGCTTATCGACAATTCAATGCTTTGGTTGAGCACGGAACAGTTTAGTATATCGAGATTTTTTTTTTCTTCCCCTAATGGAAGGTGACTTTATTAATCAGCCTTTATTTCCTTCCTCATGGACCGACCGCCCAGAGGTGCGATTCAATGTCTCAAAAACAAAAGATACACAAATCAAAAGCAAATCATTCTGCGTCGTTCTTGTGGAGTGCCAAGTCGCCGGCAACGGAAAAACGAGCTCTACCTATGATCTCAGCTGAGCCCACGCAGGATCGCTATAGTTGTTGGCTGATCTTCTAAAGGGAGGATGAATCGTGCATGATCACAACCAGTATATTTGTGGTGTCCACATGATTAACTCCACAAAGGTTCTAGCACGTCGGATGCCATTAAAGCTGACTAATTGTTGCAAAGGCTATGCTTGATTTAGTTTAGATTGTTGGATTGATTAAACAACGTGCACAGTGAATGGTTAGGGAAGGATTTTGTACACCAAGTGTTAAGGTATTTATTTAAAGATTAAAAAAAAATCTTACATTTCTCAACACTAAATTTTTTCGTGTTGTGTGTAATTAATATTTTTATCATCGAACTGTTACATAATATGTATGGTTAACAAATGCCATGCAACATTCATTGAGATAATAAACTGAAATAATTATATAATTCTTGTATGATGGAAATTCTACAAGTAATACTGATTACGAATTTTCCAAAAGATGGAATTATGCTGCTTTCATGGATGAAATAACGTAGGTTAAGTTTTTCAACTAGAACGACGCACACTTAAAATAATATTAATTCACGAAAGACATGAATTAGCTTCTTTAAATAATTGAGGAGATATTCATACGAGATTGGAAAAAGTGCAAGCCAAAATTGGAGACAATAGCCAAACAAGAGATTCACCACTAAAAATGACTTACTTGGGAAGCGGGATCGAAATAATAAATCCAAACATGGGAACCATTAATTTTAAGTTAATTGAATTTGCATAAAGAAAACAGTGTTTCGTAAGATTTCCACTTCTAATTATTGTTATTCTTATTTTAGAGTCTTAAAGTTACGTTTCTTATTTCCAATTTGAGCGCCTAAACTATTCTAGATCCTCCTAATAAAACCAAAGAAGAAACGATATTTCGATTTGGCTTAAGGCAAGCCAGCTAACAACTATCAAAATAGAAATTTATTATATATTGGGTAATGTATGTTTCAATTTTGGGGCATCCGAAAATTTAAATAGTTTCCTAAAAATTGCTAGAGAGTAAACTTTGAATTGGTCGTCCAGCACAACTACATATTCTGACATTTTCTTTTCCTTTTCCATCGGCCATCGGGCTTCGGGAGGAGACAGCGGGGAGAAGCCGTTCGCGAGAGGGAGAAGGGAGAGCCCTTCCTTCTCTAAAATTTTTTGGAAAGGAAAGAGGAAGATGACGGAAAAGTAGAGGGATGTGCCTAACGGAGGAGAGGGAGCGGAGAGAGGAAGTGTCAAGATTTCTATGAGGCTGGGACCGTCGGTACACGTGGCGAGACTTCAGTGGAGTGCCTCCAATATGAAAAACGTAGTTCTCTGTGTATTTCCGATGTATTGCGATTCCCGGTGTTGAGAATGCAGCGCCGCAAATGCTTAGAAGGAAGAAGCAAGAAGAAACTCCGCAACGAAAGTCAACTGGAACAGAGGAAACAAAGAATTGGTGCGAAGAAGGAGTAGTGTAAAGCTACGTCGTTTGCTTCAGTAGAGTTATTTCTTATACACATATGCTTAAGCTCTATTTTTCTGTTATGTGTGTGTGCCGAGCTGTCATTCAAGGAGTGGTTGGTTTAGATCTAGAAGTTTTTCCTCTATTGTTATAACAGATTGATATCGAGCTCCTAGATGAAAAAGATTGTGAAAGAAAGAAGAAGATGAGCTCAACAGAAAGCTCTCTTCTCATTCAGCTTCGTCTACTTGCTTCTGTATTTAGTTTTCTTCATGGTATCAAAGCTATTCTCTGAGAGCTCGATGATCGCAACAAGCGGCTGGAGGGAAATTCGATGGTGACGTTCGCGGCCTTCATCAGAGTAACGATCGTTTCCGTGGTGACAAAGATGTCATCATCGTGGAGGATCAAGATGGCATAGTTGCGGGTGAGCTCTCCAAAGGACATCGTTTACGGTAGAAGAGGTGGTCCAGCAAGAATTCGAGGGGACAAAGGAAGCGATTCTCTTTTGTTACAGTCGCTCAAAAGCACGCGCCGCTTCCTCCGGTGTGCTGAAAGTGTAGAGTCGCACGAGCTTCTTCGTCCCGGGGTCTCTGATCTCAGCCGTGTATCTCTGAGTGCTCAAAATACGCATTGATCCATGGCTGCAACAACTCCCAAATTTCCTTTTCCTATTCACATAAACTTGAGCAATTTTGTCACAATTAAGCTCACTAAAGATAATTTTCTTCTTTGGCAAGCTCAGTTTCTCAGATTTCTTTGGAGTCAGGAGTTATTTGGGTTTGTCAATGGTGAGATTTCTCCACCACCACAGAAGATATGAGTAGATATCGACGGTAAGATGGTTGAAGAACCAAACCCTGATTATGCAGATTGGATTAGAACTGATCAACTAATTTCCTCGTGGATCAATGGAGCGGTATCTAAGAATATCCTGGGGCTGATTATTGGATTGGAAACATCTTGTGAGGTATGGCAAACTTTGTTGAACCGATTTACACAGAAGTTTGTAGCTAGAGAATTCGAGCCAAGAGGGAAACTCCAAGCATGTCAAAAACAAAGTAGGCCATTATCTGAATACTTGAGAGAGTGTAAACTAATTTGCGACCAGTTGAACACCATAGGTAAGCCTTTGGATGAGATAACAAAGGTGTTCGGAGTCTTGGAAGGGTTAGGATCAGAGTATGAGAATTTTCGAACAACAATGTACTGTTTGAAACCTCAACCGGATTATGATGAAGTTATTTCGCAACTGGAGAGATTTGAAACAAGGTTGCAAAATTACTCCTCAAACCAATATAATCCAAACTTTGCCTATTATGGGCAGAGGAATGTTGAAGGGAATCGGAATGTGGATAGTGAGACAATTCAATCAAGTCTTGCCTTCGTAGGACAGAGAGGAAACAACATGTTTTATGGAAATAGAGGTGGATTTAGTTATGGCAAGGGTGGTCGAAGTTTTAATATTCAAGGTCGTGGTTATGGAAGAAATCAAAGTTATAGAGCCTATGATTCAAACCATGAACAAGAGGTTCAGACTTATAAACCACAACTGAGTAATTCTGGCCAAGGATTTCGGCCTTATGCAGGTGCTCCACAAAGATATTAGGAAGTTAAATATATCCTCCCCTTAACTCTTCACTTGAAAATAGTCAAGAGGAGAAAGCAACAAGAGGAGCAAGAGTGACATGTCAAATCTACAAACGACCAGGACACGATGCACTTCGATGTTGGTATCGCTTTGATAATTCCTTCCAAGACCAAGACATTCCAACAGCTCTTGAAGCAGTACATCTCGAAGATCCGAAAGGGAGTGCATGGTATCCAGATACGGGTGCTTCGGCTCATATAACTGCTAATCCGAGTATTGTTTACAACTCATCAAAGTATATTGGCTCGGATACAATAATGATAGGCGATGGGTCCTATCTTCCTATTACCTTCACTGGAAATGCTTTTTTACACACTGAATGTGATGTGTTACCCCTTAATGATGTGTTAGTGGTTCCATAAATAAATAAATAAAATCTATGTTCGGTTTCTAAGCTAACCAATGACTATCCTTGCTCCTTTGTTTTTGACAAATATGGTGTTTATGTTAAAGACCATCAAAACAACACAACGTGTGACATCCCGATTTTCCAATTCTGGTTTCAATTAAATAAGTCGGGCATTTCATCTTCGCGTCTATAGCTCTCTTCTCTGAGTTGGCCACTCACGAGATAACTAGTCTATTAGGTGAAGTCGTTAAGGAATCTAAACGTAATAGACTTGAGAATTCGACCAGGAAATGACTGCTCGACCGTACTAATCTGCTAGGGTCATTACGGCACAGACCGATTAGAGACCGGAGATAGGTCGATTCAACGGAACCATGTAATTCAGTGTGGGTGATTCCACCTAATTACACAATTCTTGTTGATCGGCACTAGACCGATTTCTCTATCGTTTTGGTACCCTGTGTCCGTATTTGAAACCTCGAGATTTCTACGACAATCGAGAGTCACCAATGTGTCGAAGATGCACTTTGTGGCTTGAAAATAATCAACCACAGGTCAATTGCACAGAAAATTCCTAAAAGCTACCATGTAGATTAGGACGCGCTAAAGTCGTGCCAGATTGAATTTAACCGTGAAATTGAACCCGATTACAGAAATTGGAAGTTCTGTCAAGTCACAATTCATTTTAGGAATGTCGATTCATCTCCAGAACATTTTTCTACAAACCAAGATTTTTGGCAGAAAAGCAAAGTAAGCCGTTTTTGTTCGGAATTATCGAGGGTCGTTTTTGATTGAATCTTTGGGATGCAAGTTGGATCATTTGATGGGGAAATGTCGTGAGAAGGCCAGGGACACATGGGTTAATTTAATTGGGCTTCAATTGGATGTGTTTGGTTGAGAATTGGATGAAAATGATTGAGATTGAAGAGGGAAATGTAACAAATTCGTATGCCATGGGGGGAGAGCTATTTTGCACCTATTGGCAAGGTTGTGGAGGAAGATTGAGGAGAGAGAGTGGATGATGTCATGTGATGTCATGGTGGGGGCAAAGCAAATGAGGTTTAGACAAGTGTTGAGATCTAGTGAGCCACCAAGGAGGCCCCCCCTCTTCAGCTGATCATCTTCTTCCTCTTTTCTTGGCTTTCTCCATTGTTGTTGAAGGAGATAAGCTCAGCAAAAACCAGAGGAACCGAGCAGCACCAGTCCCTCCATCGTCGCACGCCCGGAAGGCCATCGTCGGCCGTTTTCCTCCCCTGTTTTCTCCTCGTTCCAGTTTCTGCTCCAGCTGACCTTTCGCCAAAGATTCGAGTTAAAAGTCGACTTCCCGGATGAACCAGCGAACGCTCCACACATGTCCGTGACGAGGACATCCAGACCGTTCCGGAGCACCTCGCCTCTCGCCGGAAAGATTCTCCGGCTGTCCCGAAATCCTGAGAGAAGATGCCGCTCGCCGGACCGTCTGGACTCGCCCGGTTCCGCCTGTTTCGGGTTTTCTTGCTGTTTCGCCCCCATTCCGACCGTTCCTTTGCCCGTCCCAACCTCCTACAAGATCCCCAAGACCCCCGGGAGCCATTGGTTGCCAACCACCCGCTCGCCGGAGCTCCGATCGGCCCGTTTTCGCCGTTGAAGTTGCTGGTTTCTTCTCTGCAGTTCAGTCCAGATCAGAAGCAGAAGACAGCAAGGTTTTGGAGACTTCGAGGCCCGTTTTCATTGTCTTCCCGGCCTCCGTTGGTGTCGCCGCTTTGGGGTTTATCGACCGCCTTGGCGTCGCCTTCGCCGTGGACTCGCCGGAATGTTAATCCGGTGAGTTTATCCTCTAATTCTTGCTTAGTGAGTTAATGACGCTTAAGGGGTGTTTAGATTAGTCTAATTAGGTTTATGTGATTAAATTAGATTATTTTAATGTAATTTAGATTAGTTGTATGATTATTTTAATGGATGTTTAATTAGGGCTAATTGTATGGTTAAATTAGTGTAATCTAGTTTAAGCCCTAATTAATTATTTTTAATTAAATAATTATTTCGAATTTATAAATATTATTTTATTAAATTATATTATTATAAAATATTATTTAATTATTTAATTTTCGGAATTAAATTTAATTATTTAATAATTTCGAAAATTATGCCGGATGGCGGTCGTTAGAATTTCGCTGATCGCAGCGGTGGTGGTCGGTTTGTGTTAATTGTATGTTTAAATTGAGAAATTGAGTGATTGATGATTATGGTTAATAATTCCAAAAGTGTGGAATTGTGTGAAATTCATGAAGTTGTGGTATTTAACTTGAAAATACCCGGTGTTAGCTTTTAGCACCGTAATTGGTTTGTATGACCAGTTTGAATCGATTGGATTGATTGATTGATTGAATTGAGATATGAATTGGTTTATATATGTATCAGCTTGGGCGAGCAATTATGATATGCACATATATATATATACGGCAGCTTCTGGTGAGCTAAGATCGTTTTATCAGCTTGTGCGAGCACGATCTATATATATGTCAGCTTGTGAGAGCAATGATCGTTTATCAGCTTGTGAGAGCAACGATTCATATATCAGCTTGTGCGAGCTATCATCTATGTATATATCAGCTTGTGCGAGCTATCATCTATGTATATATCAGCTTGTGAGAGCATTGCATCCATTTCAGCTTGTGTGAGCCGTAATTGTATTGATGGATGAATAGATGGTATGGTTTAATAGATGATATGAATTGATAGATGTGTGGATCGTATGATATTGATTGGATTGACTGAATTGATAGACCGATGGGTATGTCGGTAGTTTCAGCTTGTGCGAGCATTGTTGAATATGAATTGTACGACGTGCGGGGAAAGGGACGAGGCGAGGTAAGTCATCTATCCTATTTGTGTGGCTAGAGCGCCCGAGGCGTATTTTCTCCCTAATTGAGTTTTAGAGGGTAGGACTCGGCGAGACGTAGTCTCATCCCGGTTGTGGGATAATATTTCAGGTCCCTAGATGACGGTCGTGGAGGACCGGAAGTCCCGGAGTTCGGAAGGTGGAGGCTGAAGAATTGGTGAACGTGTCGACAAGTTGGTCATGGGACGCCTCCTTTTTGTTGAGCCGGTCTATTTTATAGTCAATCCGGTTGTATATAAACCTATGTGTTTATAAGAAAGCTTGTTTGGTTGTGATTGATTGCCTGCTTTTCTATCCCAAGTTAAATGTTGTCGGGGGATTTGTTTCGCTTCCGCATGTGCAATAAAAATGAATGGGTCGGCGACGTGTCCTGGGAAGTCGCATTTCTATCGACCGCAGTGGGATGTGCGCGCGCTCGGAGGATCGGGGCGTGACACAACGATGCTGCTTGGAAGGAAAGTTAGGGGTCTCTACAAAGTGGACCAGCAAACCACCAAGGTCCTTTTCACTCAAAGATATAAAGCAGTTGCAGAAGAAGTGTGGCACCAGCGGCTAGCTCACACTAATTTTCAGACCTTAAAGTTTCTTCAGAATCATAAGCTGATCCATTGCAATAAGACGACTCAAGCTATGTGTAGGAGTTGTCAAATAGTTAAAAGTATTAAGCTAGCTTTTCCATTATCTGAATCTGAAACAAATTTTCCTTTGGAAAGGATACATTGTGATGTTTGGGAACCATCTCCAGTGAGTTCAGTTCAAGGGTTCAGATACTATGTTCTCTTTATAGATAACTTTTCTCGTTATAGTTGGGTTTATCCAATGAGATTGAAGTTAGATTTCTATGATATCTTCATCCTATTTCAGAAGTATGTGGAAAATCAGTTTGATCGAAAAATTAAAGTGTTTCAATGTGATGGTGGGGGCAAATTTTCCAGCAATAAGTTTTAGAATCATTTAAAAGCTTGTGGAATCAAAAACTACATGTCATGTCCAAATACTCTAGAACAAAATGGGATTTCATAACGGAAGCATAGGCATGTGGTGGAACTTGGATTATCAATGTTGTTTCATGCAAGAGTCCCATTGATTTATTGGGTGGATGCCTTCTTGATTGCAACTTATATTATCAATCTGCTTCCTGCTCAAAATTTACAGATGGAGTCTCCATACGGTAAGCTCTTCAAGCATAAACCAAGCTATGAACATTTATGTGTCTTCCCTCTTTGATTTTGGCAGATATCGAGAGGATAATGAGACAATTCTTATGGAGAGGTACATCCCTAGGTCGGGGTGGTGCAAAAGTTGCATGGGAGGAAGTATGTCTACCGAAAGCAGAAGGGGGTCTCGATATTCGGAATCTCAGGGATTGTAATAGAGCCTCCATGGTAAAATTCATACGGATCCTATTCTTGGACAAAGAATCATTGTGGTGCCGTTGGGTGCATTCAATCTTCCTAAAGAAAAGGAATTTCTGGATCTCTTCTCAGCCTAGGACTTGTTCCTGGTCGTGGAAGAAAATTCTTCAACTTAGACCCTATTTTCGTTCATCCTTCAGGTGGGTGATAGGCAATGGTTTCTCTGTCTCTCTTTGGCATGATTTCTGGCTTCCTTGTGGCCCTTTAGATGGATTTATTCCTCTTTCATTCAGGGAAAGTGTACGCCTCCCTGATTATGCAGTTGTGGCCGACCTGTTTTCCCCTCTGGGAGTCACGCTCAGAAATTTCTTAGAGAGATGGGCAATTACTCTTTCGTCCTTATCCTCGATGCAAATCATCTGATTCCTTCTCGGTAGCCTCGGCCTGGGAATCTATCAGAGTTAAAAGAAATCCTATCAAGTGGGCCTCTCTGGTTTAGGACAATGCCCTGGCCCCTCGGTATCAATTTATTTTGTGGCTTATATCGAAGAATCACATCCCTACACAGGTGTTGCTTCTATCTTACGGCATAATAGATTTCAATGTTTGTGCCTTTTGCAGTGATGTTCCTGACTCCGTTGATCATCTATTCTTTGGGTGTCGTATCTTGGCTCCTCTAGCCTTCTTTTGGGCCGCCAGGTGTAACATTCCTTAGAGGAATAGATGCTGGAAAGATATGATCGCCTGGGCTATGAAGTTCTTTATGGGAAAGGATTTCTATCACAGGATTGTTCGGTTCTCTTTTGGAGCCTTGTGTCATTTGATTTGAAAGAAGAGGAATGCAATTATCTTCCGTTGTGAGTCAGTGGCGATTCTTGCTCTCAAAAATTACCTCCTTAAGGTGGTTAGGGACAAGGCCATTTTGTTCACCAATGTCCCTCCATCTCCGACAAACAATAGACTTCAAAGGGCATGGGGAATCGATCCAGCGGTCTTCTCTGTTCGTTGATCTTGTAGTCTCCGCCTTTTCCTGTATTTTATGGTACTCTATCCTTAGCCATTGTTGGTAGGGCGGAGGTTTGCCGTTGGCCTATATGGTTGTATTTTCTTAACTTGTGCCTTTGGGGCTGGTTCTGGTTTCTTTCGGTTGTTTCATCTTTTACATCGGTTCCCCTTCACTCTTAGCTCTGTGAGAGTGTAGGTTATGGACCCGATCTTTTGTACTTGTCCAATCTCTTTCATTTTATTTAATTACCTTTACCAAAAAAAAAAAAAAAAAAAAAAAAAACATTTACGTGTCTTTGGAAGTGCTTGTTATCCTTGTCTTAGATAATATACACAACACAAGTTTGATCCTCGCTCACTCACTTGTGTGTTTCTCGACTACAATGATAAACATAAAGGGTATAGGTGTCTTGTACCTTCAAATGGCAGAGTTTATATTAGCCGAAATGTCACATTCGATTAGAGCTTCTTCCCTTTTGCTAAGAAGCTAAATGAGGTGTTTCCACATTATACTGTTTTGTACAAGAAATGGGTTGAAGAAGTTGAATTTCTAGATTCAACCAAAGCAGAACGAGTGAGGAAGATTCCACAGACTAATGCAGGATTTTACAAGAACACGAGTTGCTTGAACACAAACAGATGCGTGCCGTAAACACCACCACTGAGAAGTCACAAACACCATCAGATCCACATTCACCAACTATAACATATGCATCATCTATCTGAGAGATAAGTGGAGATGGTGCACCTACTCAACCAACTGCAATACCGGTTGACAACTACCAGAATCAAGACAGACAGGCTTTACAGCCCACTATATCAACTGGAACATCAACACACTCCATGCAAATCTGGTCCAAGTCAGGTATTGTGAAACTGAATCCTAAGTATGCTTGTCTGGCTGAATATCATGTACCTGCAAAACCAAAGACAATCAAATCTGCATTAGCTCATGAGGGGTGGCATAGAGCAATGATCTAAGAGATGAATGCACTTCATGAAAACCAAACCTAGACATTGGTTCCAAGAACTGATCATATGCATGTGATAGGGTGCACGTGAGTTTTTAAAACTAAACTGGCATCGGATGGAAGTCTTGACAAGTTGAAAGCAAGATTGGTAGCAAAGGGATTCCACCAGGAGGAAGGAATTGATTTCCTTGAGACATTTAGTCCAGTCATCAAACAGCAACAATTCGGATCGTTCTCTTAGTTGCAATGGTAAAGTGGTGGTCGATACATCAACTCGACGTCAAAAATGCCTTCTTGCATGGCACATTGAAAGAGACTGTCTATATGGAGCAACCCCCTGGGTTTGCCCATCCTACTCTTTCTGATCATGTCTACCTACTCCAAAAGTCTCTTTACGGTCTACGACAAGCGCCACGCGCATGGTTTGAGAAGTTTAGTAATTTCCTACTTGAATCAGGTTTCTTTTGTAGCACTACAGATCCATCACTCTTTGTGTTTCATAAGGGGCAAGACACAATTTTACTCCTCTTCTATGTAGATGATATCATGTTGATAGATAATTCTAATCTTTTACTTACACAACTAATTACATCTCTAAGTTCAACGTTTCACATGAAGGACTTAGGATGTATTCATTACTTCTTGGGTATTGAGGCAAAACACACCCCTGAAGAACTCTTTCTTTTTCAGACAAAGTATGCTGTTGATCTTCTTGAGAGAGCAAACATGAAGGAATGTAAACCCATATCAACACCACTGCCTCCGAAACTATCAGATTCCTCTGATGATGAAGTCTATCTTGATCGACCACTTGAGTATCGCAGCTTAGTTGGGGGTCTCCAGTATTTGACAATAACAAGACCAGATATTGCCTATGCTACCAATATGCTTTGTCAGAAAATGCAACACCCTACAGTTGGTGACTTTAACAGATTAAAACGAGTTCTTTGCTATGTTAAAGGAACTGTAAACTTGGGACTTTTCTTTCACTCCAACAGTTCCTTGAAGCTTTATGGGTTTTCAAATGCTGATTGGGCTGGTTGTGTTGAAACAAGGCGTTCTACAACTGGATTCTGTACTTATCTTGGGTCCAACATACTCTCCTAGTTAGCAAAGAAACAAACTACAATATATCAATCATTCACAGAAACAGAGTATAGAGCGCTGGCTTCTACTACTGCTGAGCTCACATGGATAAGTTTTGTTCTTCGGGACATTGGCATCTTGTTAGCCTTGCCTACGGTAATCTTCTGTGATAACCAATCAACAATCTCTCTTACAACTAATCCTGTACTACATGCCAGGACAAAACATATCGAAATTGATTTCCTTTTTGTTCGCAAGAAAGTATCTCTTGGTTCTCTGAGTGTACAATATGTTCCCAACAACTACCAAATTGCTGATATTTGTACTAAAGCACTATCTAGACGGGACCACTGCATCATACGCACCAAACTGGGTCTAGGATTCAAACCCACACCCAGTTTGCGGGGGGATATTGAGAATGCAGCGCTGCAAATGCTTAGAAGGAAGCATCAAGAAGAAACTTAGCAATGAAAGTCAACTGGAACAGAGGAAACAGAGGACTGACGCGAAGAAGGAGCAGTGTAAAGCTACATCGTTTGCTTCAACAAAGTTATTTCTTGTACACATATGCGTGAGCTCTATTTTTTTGTTATGTGTGTGTCCCGAGCTATCATTCAAGGAGTGGTTGGTTTAGATCTAGAAATTTTTCCTCTATTGATATATAAAAGCATGTAAAAATAGAACTAATTGATATTGAGCTCCCAGATGAAAAAGACCGTGAAAGAAAGAAGAAGATGAGCTCAACAGAAAGCTCTCTTCTCATTCAGCTTCATCTACTTGCTTCTGTATTCAGTTTTCTTCACCTGGTTCCATCACTTAGCTGCCATATCGAATAATTTAGAAAAGGTATATTTAAGTTGGGCTAACAACGAACGTTGAAAGCGGCTAGCATGACCGTGGGCTGAAGGGTGATGATGCATCGATCGAATGCCAGCCACAAATCCTTTTTGAGAAAACTAGGAGTCCCTTCGAGCCTGTTTCAATTTTTAACTTCTATCTTTCCCTTTTTTGTTTTAACTCCAATGTTTCCTTATTCTTGACTACAAAGAAAGAAAAAATAAATTAAATATAAATAATTACATTTGGAAAACTATTATCACTTATTAAAAAGAAATTGTAGATGTCATTATAAAGATTTATTAATTTAAAAAGACAAAAAAAAAAACTTGAAGCGTTGACTTTACAACTAATAACAAAATCATTGTGTAATGAAATGGTTTCCCATTCCTTTCGCTCAGCTCTGGTCAAATTGTTCTAGAACTTTTCGGCAACTAAAAATCAAGACCAATGATATTGATCATGTATAAAACAAATGAAGTGAAGAAAAGTCAAAGTAAGAATAATGAACTAGTAGGGAAAAAAAATTACTCCGTTGATGCAAAACTCGTAAATGAGTGGAGGGACATTAAAATTACAAAATCAATTTTAAGATTATGTGAGTCAAAGCTAAAATTTAAAAAAAAAAATGATATTTGATTAATTTTTTATACAAATTTTACTTAATAAACCACGTTCATTGTTTGTACATTATCTTTCTTTTCTCCATCTTATTTTACTTCCTTCGTCTCTCTTTCTCTCCCTCTCCTTCTTGCACTCCCTCTCCCACTATTCGCCCCACATAACACGTCTCTCTCCCTCTCTCTAGAAAATATTGCATATTGCAAAGGGGTGTACATGGTTTGGGTGGATGATTCCCGACCTAGAATTGGGAACCGCCCGCTAAGGATCGGTTCCAAAAATTTGGAACCGGGAACCACCCGTTAGTTGCATGGATCCACCCGAGAACCGGACCACCAGTCCAGTCTGGTTCTTAGGTGGATCCATGGAATCAGTCTCACTAATAATAATATCATTTTCAAAATCCTGCCATGAGTACTTTTCATATCAAGTAATATTTTTCTTTAAATTGAACCAACTTAATTAAGGGTACAATTTTTCTTTATTTTATTAGAAAACACTACCAAAAAAAAAAAGAAATAGTTTTATTTTTCCTGTTTTTGAATAATTTCAATTGAAATCTAAAATATTCTTTAAGTTCAAGGTTTTGGATGATTGTCATATGTAGATCGTATTTTCCTTTATCCCATAACAATGCTCAATCTCTTACAACCTTTGCTTTACTGAATTCTTTTTGTAGAAACAATTCCACCGAAACTTCACATTTTCTTGAACACAGTGTCCTATGTGAGTCCCGAAAGTATCATTTGAAGGAACCATTTGTTGAGTTGCTGAAAAGCAACTTACACACTATACTAAATTCTTATAAAAACATGGAAACCATGAGAGGAGATAAAGCCCTAAAATTTAGATTTGCTAATTAGTAATTTAGGAATTTATTTTAATATTAAAAATAATATATTATTATTATATAATTGGTCTGATCCGGGTGGGTGGATCCACCCATGAAACCGGAATCGGACCAGTACCCACCGGTTCCCATAAATTGGAATTGGGAACCGGCCCAGTTCCCTCAAGAACCACCAGTTCCAGGTGGTTCCGATCCAGTTCCAAGTAATCTGGGTGAGTTCCGGTTCTTTTACACACCTATATAGTATTAAGTCCAGGCCCCACATGTGACAATATTGTCTACTTTGGTTTGGAACTCGCACGATTTTGTTTTTATGGACTGAACGTTATGAACAAAGAAAGAGGTTATTTTCATTTACATCTCTCTCAATTCCCAGCAATTCTTCACCATGTCGAAATGTTTTGGAGTCGCCTAGTCCTCTCCGTCATCCATGCTTGCCGGCCAGGTCTCTCATGGCCACTAGCGAACTTCTTGGTTCCATCGCAGTCTCTACTGATCCATGTTTTCAAATTTTGCTCTAATCAAAGATGGGCTCTCTCCATTTGTTGATCAAAACTCGTAGGATCGCCCTATGAGTCCTAGTAGTAAGTTGAAGGATTATTTTCAACCAATGATTGATAGTTTTGGAGAGGATGTGATGAGTTCTTATGGGATCCTGGCTAAAATTTGTTCTAGAATAGAAATATAAATAAAAATGAATGTCCAGCACTACTTAGGTATCCTCAAGCTTGTTCGGTGATATATTGCTCTGAATTTCCTATGTTGATTTGAGTCCAATTTTGATGATCAAATCTCTTGCATGCTCCGATTAGGTGATTAAAGTGAATTGATTTCAATTTTGTATCATGACATTCCAATCCATTCATGTGTTATAAAAATTGTTCAAGATGTTGGAGGGTATTGGGTTTTAGTGTTCTAAGGTCATGTTTGGTAACCATCCTAGAACAACTATTTCTATTATTTTGTTCTCTGAAACGAAGAAAGAACAAAAATCTGTTTAGTAAAACTTTTGTTCCCGAAAACAAAAATCTATTTTTTTGTTCTCGGAAATAGATTTGGAACATAATCAAGAAGTAGAAAAAAGTTACTTCTTGCTCCTAGGAACAATTTCATAAATCAAGCATAACTTTATTTTTTTTCTTTCTTTCTTTTCTTTTCTCCTTCTCTTCTTCTTCTTCCTTCCAATCCCAACTAGTCATCGGCCATCGGTTATGACCGACGATCGACGGGGCCAAGTCCAACAAGCTCATTGGAGCCTCGCCAGGTCAGGGCGAGCTTCGACAAGCTCACCGGAAGCTCTTCTGGCTACGGCAAGGCTCAACCTCGCCAGATCTACACAAGGCGAAGCCTCGCCGATGGCCAAATGAAGCCGAGCCTGGCCACTAGTGAGACTCGGCCTCACCCAAGTAGCGCGAGGTTGGCCTCACCCTGGCTTGGCAAGGCCGAGCCTTACCGGTGGCCAAGCGATTTGGCTAGGTGATTTGGCCAGGTGATTTGGCCAACCGATCTAGTGAGGCTCGACCTCGCTTGACCATGAGCGAGACTCTGCCTTACCCAAGCAATGTGAGGTCGACCTCTTCTAGTTTGGCAAGACTCGGCCTCACCTAAGCAATACGAGGTCGACCTCACCCTGGCCTGGCAAGGCCAAGCCTCGCGCCTGCTGGCAAAGAGGTCAAGCCTCGCCCATACACCAATGAGGCTCAGCCTCACCCAAATCCGGCGATGCTAAGCCTTACCATGGCTGGGCAAACTCACTAGACCTCGCCTAGTTGCCGACCATGGTGGTCGGTGACCAACCACAAGAAGGAGAAATAAGAAGAAAAAAAAAAAAAGTAAGAAAAATATTTTTAAAAAATGTATTAAAATAAAATGGTTATTATCCTGAAAAATCAAAAACCGATACACATGTGATAAATTTACCTCAAACTAGTACACATATGACAAATTTACCCCGACTAACCATAAAAAATCATCAACTAGTACATTTATGACAAATTTATCTCAAATTAATTTATTCGACTGCAAAAAATCCTAAACTAGTAAATTTGTGACAAATATACCATCCGTTAAATTGGATTAATACTACAAAAAAATCACAAAAATTATAAATTGTAACAAACAGAGCGTAAAATCCAAAATTGGTATACCATTCAATTGTCACGTATCATTTAACTTAATAATTTGACAATCAAATTTAACGAAAACTAACACATGGTAAATTTATCACAAGTGTACCAGTTTGAGTTAAATTTGTCAAAGGTATACCAATTTAAGGTTTAAAATAGTTTGGGATAAATTTGTTACAAGTGTACTAATTTGAGGTTTTTCAGGGTATTAACATAAAATAAAAATAAATAAAAATTTAAGAATCTTACCAAACACTTTTTTTTCTGAGAATAGAAATTTTGTATAATTACTAAATGCATTTTTTTATCTAGAAATTATTCTCGGGAACAAAATAATAAGAAAACAATTTATGATAAAAAAAAATTGTTTCTAAGAGCGAGAATAATTACTAAATGCGCCATAAGCTTGTTTGAACATGGTGTGATGGTTAGAACACTTGTGCATGAGTTTAGATGCACATTAGAGAATTCTTGACATTTGGAATTCTCGGGTTGAAACAAAGGATGACGAATGGGTGTTGACACTTAAATTTTTGCATAAAAATGGGTTAATTTTACCCAAAAAAATATATAAAAATTTTGCATAACATATAGTTTAGAAAAAATTTATTTTATTTTATTTTATTTTATTTTATTCCATTTTTTGCATTGGACCGATGGTGAGCGTTGATTCAAGTGAGATTTTTCACATATTCAGGTAATATACACCAAGGGACATATTTTGGGTAGAAATGAAATTTTCAAATGAAATATTTGAAAAATACAAAAGAGAATATCGCGCAGAGTGCAACAATATATCCAGGGGACTATGCACAAGGAAAATCGGAAGTGAAATATTCCACCAAAATTTAATTCTCTCTCCTATATAATGTGTTGTGTAGGTACGACAAAGCGAAGGCCACCCAAAAATTGAGACACGGCCACAAACCTGAGAAAAGCATGAACATACATGAGTAGAGAGAGATGGAGGAGGAAAATTTGTGAGGTGCGGGGTTGGCTCATTGAAAATCGTGAGAGGCAGAGAGCACCTCCAAGATTCATTGAGGCACTCACGTTGACCAACGGAGACAACAACTGCTTGCACCAAGAAAGCCCCGCATCGCTACTGTTCTGACCCCCCTGTTCGGTGACCACACTACTTCCCCGCCACGAGAAGCCCTGCACAGCTACGACGTCTTCATACGAATAAAGCTTGGGCCCAACTAATGCGACGGTTGACACTGCTCCCTGTTCGAGACCTTGACATTAGAGCCCCACCGCTCTGCTGTCCAAGCCCTGTCGATGAGGCTTGCCTGTAATCCCAACATCACTCTCCTGCAGCTGCTGAACCCCCACATCCGAGATCATTCTTCATCGAGCTTTTGTCGTTGTCACCCTTGAATTTGTCTTATTGCAGGTGTTCTTTAGTCAAATTTCAGGGACGTCCATCGTGATTGTGCATGGAAATCGGTTAAAGATTATATCACGACCAAATTGTGATGGAGAACTCAGTCAAGATTCCATCACCGCTTGGACTCCGAAAAGCTTATTGACCTCCACCACTTGTACAGAAGAAGACTTACGAGCTGGTCTTTATTCTTTGCAAAAAGTGTAAAAGAGGTGCACTAAATCTTTCCCCTTGATCAAAATTCATAAAAGCTTCTCAAAATTCTTGTTGTCCAGAGATAGTACACACACGATAGTACACACACGATATAATAAACATTGGTCCAAGCAGAGAAGGACCCATCCGAAGAAAGAGACGTCCACGAAGAACACAATTGCGGAAGATTTCTTTTCTGCAAATTTTCCAGTGAGGCACCAATGCCAAACCATCCTGTCCGTCCGTGAGTTGCAAAGACCCGATCCTCACTGCACCATCAACCAAGGCCAAGCACCACCACGCACCGCCAGTCACCCGTTGGGTCCAAATTTAGTAATATCATTTGCGGAATTAGGTAATTATCATATCTAAATTTGATTTAGATATTTTATTGCCTAAAACATGCTTTTCAGTATCTTACGTGCATATTTGAATGATAAGCGCATTCCCCATTAGGATTTATTGCCTAATCCACAAATGCACGTCAATTTTTTATTTTATCTATAAGGCTTTAGATGGAATAATTAATCACGCATGAATAAAATTGATATCTTGATCTTTAAGGCTTAAGATAGATTTATCGATTTTATTAGCGAAATATTCAAATTGATTAGATATTGTTTTTTTTTTTTTAATTCGAACAATGGATAATGTCTTTGATGACCGTGAATGATTTGGTACTTATCTTTTAATTGTTTTATTTATCGCAAAAATACAAAAAAATATTGCATTTGCATATCATGTAGATTAGAATTGATTTCCTGGATAGAATTGCATAATAGAATAGTTAGATTCTTTTCTAATTATATTAGAATGCATGTTTAGATAGTATCTAGGTTAGATAATATCTGTGAATTAAATTGCATGTTGAGATAAATTTCTAAGTTAAGATAGGATTGAGATTAATCTATTTCCTAACTTAAAATAGATAATATATCACTTTAATTAGATTTTTATTGTTAGTTATTTTTAATTACGAATTTTTATAAAAAGACAACAAAAATATCATGTGCATTTCATATAGAATTAGGATCATTTCATTTAGTAATTGTTGCTAGATCCATTTAATTAGAAACTGACTGTCATTAGAATTAGGTCATTTAGTTATATTGCATTGTATAAAGTATGATTCTCATTAATTAAATAAAAACAAAAAGAAATTGCGTGTTAATTAGAAATTATATCTAGGGTTGATGATGTGAATTATGATCTAACGAATGCAGATACTTTCGTTGTTACAAGGTAAGTCCCGTAATTTTTTCATTGCTTTCTTGAGTGTTAAATTAGTGGTCTGCGTACTCACATGATCACCTCATATGTTAGGGAAATAGATTTAAAATCAATACAAACTGCCTGCAAAAACATTTTTGAAAATAAAAAGAAATGGTACTGAAAGAACGTTAGAGAAGTCTAGTGCAACCAAGCCCCTATACCTAAAGTCTCTGGCTCATATGAATAAAATAATTTTTCCATTATTTTACTTAGAAGTCTAATCGACCTACCATAAACTGATTAGTGATAACTCCTAGATAAAATACATTTGCATGTTAAAAATTTGAACCTAAATCGCGAATTGGTAAGAACTTGGGAGAATTCGAGCTAAGTTTAGGCTTAGCAATTCATTAGCCAAATCCTAGGTAGTGTACCCGAAATTTTGGTCGCAACAATGGGGCTTCAAGAGGTGGTGACAAAGTTTGTCCGATGAATAGAGAGAAGTTCAAGGGAAGAGGGAGAGGTCCTCCTTCTCTTAAATTCTTTTAGAATACATAAAGAGGAAGATGAGGTTTTCTCGCAAGGGAGGGAGAGCAGAGAGTGGAAGGAAGAGAGTTGCCTTCCTTCTCTAAAACTTTTCTAGAAAATGTAAAGAAGAGGATGAAACTTTTCTTGGGAGGAGGAGAGAAAAGGCGAAGATGTCAGTAACATATAAGATGATGGAAAAGCAAAAGAGGGAGAGAGGAAAATGTTTTGAAAGTTAGTACATGTGAGATTTAAGACTGCATTTGATTATCAAGACAAAATTTAAAAAGTGATAAAATTTATCATATCATGCATTTAGTGCATACTTAAAACAAAATAAAGTTGGGAATAAGAGAATGTAGGCCAAATAAAACTATCCCAAGATGGGGATGGGATAAAAATGGATGAGATTTCTAATTATTTTCCTTGAATAACAAATTTCTTAAATTAATAAATTCAAAATTATATTTCAATATGAATAATATTGAAATTATAATTTAATAAATACAAAATAAGAAAGAATAACAATTTAGTATTTTTAATATAATCTTATTTTTATTTATATATTCAAATTTATCTTATAATACAAATTCAATATATAAATAATGTACATGCTATCAAATAATATACACGATATGATGTAAATACATCGGATTTTATTACTAGGATCATCAAATAGTATGTTGAAAATAGCAAAATTTCTAAATTTCGATCCTATCCAGTCATATTTTGATTAGAAATCCAAACGATTAAAGGTACCCTAAGTAAGACCTCTTGTTGACTTCTCTTCTCGACCAAACTGTTGTTAACTTGGCAAGACAAGCCCTTAGCCAATACAAAATTTTCTCTTTTTCTTCTTTTTTCGGTTGGAATATATTTTAATTTTCATGATCTTCCAAGTCCGTACATTCTCTCTTTTCTCTATCGTCTATCTCCGCCTAAACACCCCCTCTCTCCCTCGTCTCTCTCCGCTCTCCCTCCCGTCTTCCTCTCTCTCCTCTTCTCCTCTGCCCCTCTCCCTCTCCCTCTCCTCTGCCCCTCTCTCTCTCTCTCTCTCTCTCTCTCTCTCCGCATAAACACCTCTCTCCCCTCTCTCCATCTCCCCTTATGAACACAACCCTCTCTCTCCCTCTCCCATCTGAAAAGTGAGAAGTGAAAATCATGGAGGAGGGGACCCACCCAGACCACCTATCGGCTCCGCTTCCCTCACTACACCTCTTCCATGAGTAGCATCCCGCAATTGAACTAATCTTCTACCCATTGTGTTCATACAACTTGCTGACGTCGTGGGAAGAGCAGATCATGATTCTTTCTGCCTCGTCCATGGCAACGCCGATGTCATGGACATCCGCTTATCTAACGACGACGCTTTGGAGGAGGCGACGGCTAGTCCTGAACATGGCTTCAATCACCACCTCTCGGTCTACAGCATCCACCATCGCCAACTGCAGATCCCGCAACGCTGAGGCTCGGCCGAGCAGCGGTCGCTCTTCAGGAATGGTATGCAATGCACCTTTTGTTTGCTTTACCCTTTTCATTTGAAATATATATATATATATATATAGCCATGGGCGGCGACAAAGATAAATTGCACTCTACTTCTGTCGCAAATATAGACGGAGAGGAGCCCGAGTCCGATCCCAGATGCCGAGAGTGGGGATGGAGTTCGAACGAGAAGTTATAATTTTTACTGCAGCTACGCTAAACTAACCGGTTTCAATGCGAGAAGGGGAAAAACAGAATACCATGCATCCATAATTGTTCATGATATTGGTTTTTAGTATTCTAATGTAAGTAGTACCAATATCAATATGTGACATATGACACAACACGACACGTCATTTCTTAAAAAAAAGAATTTCAACATCGCTATGACACGTTAGATATTAAATATATATTTTTATATACATAATAAATTATCATTTTTATAATTATTTCAATCAAATTAATTTGATTCAATTAAATAAATAATAAAAAATCTAGAATGAATTTACACTAAAAATATTAATTCATCATTTATTAATATTATTTGTTATTTCAATTTGATAAATTCAACTCCGTTCTAATAATCCATAAAACTTAAAGAAAAAAACTTTGGGGTGAATTGCATATTACAGGAAGTGAGAGTTGGAATAAAGGGAAAATTAGATCTTTTTTTTCTTTCTCCATTTATTATTTTCATTAGTGTTTTTTTATTTTTTTTCATATATGTACATTTTAACCCTTCATTTATTGAAACTCAAGTATCAGAGAGTATCAGGAAAGTTGATCAAGTGTCAGATTTTCCGACACGTGTTGATCGAGCATCAAACACACAAAGTCTCTCGGAAAATGTTTGTGCTTCCTAGATTCTAACCTTGTTTGAACATGGTGTGATGGTTAGATTAGCTGTGATGAGTTTAGATGCATGTTAAGGAATTCTAGAAATTAAGAATTTCTGCGTTGAAACAGAGGATGGCTGATGGGACTCCGGGAGGCAAAGGTATGGTTCGTTCCGACGGATAGAGAGAAGTCCGATGGAAGAGAGAGGCCTTCTCTGAATCTTTTTAGAAAATGTAAAGAAGATGAGGTTTTCTCCGGAGGGAGGGAGAGGAGAGTGGGAGGGAAGAGAAGGGCCTTTCTTCTTTTACCTTTCTAGAAAAAGTAAAGCGGAGGATAAAGTTTACTCGGGAGAAAAAGGGGGAGGACACAGAATGCCAACAACGGAGGAGATGATGGAAAAGTAATGGAGTGAGAGAGTAGAGGGTGTTCCAAAATTTTGCGAAATGGAATCTTTATGGTACGCGTGACGACATTTAAGTGCACTACCCTCTTGCTAATTTTTTTCCAACGTGCTGACTAAGCAAGACTGGGCCTATGCAATATTTTTTCACTTTCAAAATCCCTTAAATCTCTTCTCTCTCTCTCTCTCGTCTCTCCCCATCTCCCCCCGCAAAAACACACCTCTCTCGCTCTCCCTCTCCCTCTCTCATCTGTTCACTTATTTAAGCATGAACAAACTAACGTAAGGGCCATAGTGAGAATCCCTTAGCAGATAGTTTTTTTGAATTAGACTTAGGCATTGTTTGATAACCATCCAAACAGTGCCCGATTCTAATTTTTTATTCCTAAAATCAGTTTGAGAATAGAATCGCGTTTGGTAAAATTTTTGTTCCCGGAACAATTTTGGACAAGAATTGAGAATAAAAAAAAATGTGATTCTTGTTCCGGGAACAAAATTGAGAATTAAAATTTTTCTTCTTTTTCATCGACCGTCATCCTATCACTGCCGCCACCCACCATCCACCACCATCCGCTGCTACCAATCGCCGTCGGTCGCTGCCGCCCGCCATCGGTCGCCGGCAACAGGTCTAGCGAGCTAGCCGAAGGCTCGCCAAGCCAAGGCGAGGTCCGGCGAGCTCGCCGGTGGCCAGGCGGGCCTTGCCGGGGTTGGGCAAGGCCCACCTAGCCCCGATGAGGCTCGCCCAGCCCTGCTTGGCCACTGGCAAGCCTCACGACGCTCGCCCAACCCTGGCGAGGCTTGCCTAGCCACCGACAAGGCTCACCCAGCCCCGGCGAGGCCAGCTTGGCATCCAGCGAGGCTCGGCCTAACTAGATTTGGTGAGGCCGAGCCTCGGCAAGGCTGGGCGAGCCGATAAGGGCCGGGCGAGCCGATGAGGGCCGGCGATGCTCGGTGAGGTCGCCGGCCTCGCCAAGGGACGGCGACGCTTCGATGAGGTCATCGGCCCTCATCTAGCTAGTCGCCGGCCTGAAGAAGAAGAAGAATAGAAGAAAAAAAAAAAAAAAGAAAAGAAAAAATTATAAAAATAATTTAAAAATTAAAAGAAATTGATTTTGAACATAATTAATGAGCACGGTACCAAACGCAATTCTATTCCAAGAATCAGAAATTTTGTACAGTTACCAAATGCATTCTTTTACTCAGAATCAGTTCCCGGGAACAGAATCAAAAAATATCATTTCTAATTAGAATTTGTTCCCGATAACAGAATCGTTACCAAACACACCCTTAATCTTCTCTTTTTTTTCCTCTCTCTCCCTAAACACACTGGTAGTGATACATCGTAGACTCGTAGTGCTCTACCGAGAAGGCGCATCCCGAGATTTTCAGGAGGGCCAAGAAATGGATCCCCACCACTCCTTTCACAGAGGCGATGCAGTGCAACAAAAATCATCCTTCTGGGGCTACAATCCTGGCGGCGGCCCAAGAAATGGATCAGTCAGATCTTTATCATGGATGAATATGGTTCTCCTGTAAGCCATGTTTGGATTTCTCGGGAGAAGAAGATAAAATCATAAACTAATTTTTATGAGCAGTACGGGAAACAAGCCGGTTCCGTATAAAGAGGGGAAAAATAGAGTACGAGAGATCGAACAAGCAACAAATCAAGTGGAAGTACTTCTTCTGCAAAGAGATGCCGACGCAGGGCACGAGAAAAACTTGTGAGGCTACGATCCGGTGCAAGGTCGAGGGTAGAAAGTGGAGGATCTCGAAGGTCGTTCTCGAGCATAGTCACGGTCTCAAGGGACATCGCACTGGCGACCAGGAGGGAGCGGAAGATTCACCTGCCACAAGGGCTCTTTCGACAGGCGAGTATGAGGACGAACCTCCTTTTATTTCGAATGTGGGTTGCAGTGGCGTCTCGCGAGGCACAGGGAGGAATCACTCAAAGACTCAAGACTTAATTGATGACTTCAACATTATGCAGATGGAAGATCCTTACTTTTTCTACACAATGCAAGTAGAAGCGGCTCAAGGCAAGGCGAATTTTTTCTGGAGGGATGGCCGGTCCATGGTGGATTACGAGCATTTTGGGGATGTTCTAGTCCTGGACATAAGAACTACAATCAACATCCACAGCCTGATCTGTGCAGCGTTTTGGGGACTTAATAATCAGCGGCAGCGCATCATATATGGATATGCTTTCTTGGTCGATCAAGGCGTGGGTTCATTCATGTGGTTGCTCCGGAATTTCCTCCAAGCGGAGGTGGAAGAAACCGAGGACCATCTTTACTGAAGTCAGCGAAGAAATCGCAGAAGCCTGGTCTTGCCAGAGCCATACCACTGTCTGCCATATTGGTCTATTTTGAACAGTGACCGTACCGAAGTCAACAACCTCTTCAGCGTGTGCATCTTCAATGTCCAGTCGCAGAATGAATTCGATTCGAAGTGGAATGCCCTCTTAACGAAGTGCAAGCCGCATGAAATGAAGCGGGTTACTTCTCTGTATGAAATGCATGAGAAATGGTCTCTTCCGTTCACGAAGAACGTGTTCTCAGCCGGCCTACTCTCAATACAAAACAATGAGGATGCTTGTGCTGTGTTTGAGAATCTCTCTGGGGAGACGATGCTGCTATCCCAAATTGCTCACCAATGTAGAATGGTGGCTGAGCACATGCGCAACAAAGAATTTGAGGAAGATGAGTTCTGTGAGAAGACTGCAGTGGTGAATTTGGAAACTGGGAGCAAGATGGAGGAACAAGCCAAACGCTTATATACTAGACCGATTTTCAAGATGTTCCTAAAGGAGCTACTTTATAGCCTATCACTGGATGTCCAAGTAAGGGAGATGGAGACAAATCTTTGTAAGTTTGAGTTGATCAAACAAGGCAGCAAGAAAATTGCATGTTTAATCTTACCGATTCAACGTTATCATGCAGCTGTGGGAAGTTCAAGTCGGTAGGTATTTTGTGTTTTCATGCCTTGAGCGTATTCAAAGTTCCTAATATGTCTGAGATACCGTCTTGCTACTTCAAGAAACGATGGATGAAATCTGCCAAAGACAGTCTGCCGATTGACACCCCCAGTGCAAAGACAGCACGGGATAGTGGTGCGGTGGATTCATCTACGAGGGAATTTAAGCGAAAGGCTTGTGGCACATGGATGCGGAATTAAGAAGAGGGATAGGATAGCATTGAGGTATCAGGCACTGGAGAGCATTGCGAAGTCGTCAAGAGTGAAGAAACGGAAGGCCATTCAGAGGGTATCGATGATGATGCTGTAGAACCATGACGAAAGTGAAATGCCAAAGTTCATTCGGAAACCGGCCACTTTTCTCTCTGTTTTTGGTTCCATCAGTAAATAAGTAGTGATTGCATGCTAGGGTAAAAGAGACGGATGTAAAAAGTCATACTTGCGAATCATTGAGATATGATGTTTTTTGTATGTTCGAACGCAGTTCACTCTTTTAAATCTCTAATTGAAATATTCTTTTACATCGAGTTAAGAGTTCCTGCGACCACATTTAGCAAGTGATTTGCGTGCTATTGTGTGATTTGCGCTTTGGAAAACGGCAAATGAGAAACTATAAACGCACATGTTGGTGCATTACTTCGCATCCTCGACAATGGAATTTGTGGGTGCACCGTACAAAGAGGTGCTGACTTCAAACATGATTCGTAGTCCTGCTCCTCCCAGCTATCCTGCCTTGGCGGGTCTATATTACTACTCCACGTTGAGATGTATCCAGACCTTTGGGTCTGTGGATTCTCTCTTTGGAAAATCCTAACCACTTCCCGAATCACATCAAGCTTTCTAATTGTTTAAAATAAGCACAGAAAAGAGGCGCCTCGCGCTCGGTATTCTTGCTCGCTTACCCTCCTCAAGTTCTAATCAGCATATCCTCCCACATGTTAAATGAATACATCGCTAACAATTATTGCAATGGCATATAGTTTCGTCCACATGTTAAACGAATGAACGAAAGAGGAATCATGGGAAACTTTGAACTTGACATTCCGGCACTTGGAATGTTAGGTGGAAGAACAACTGTTGAAAAAGAAAACAAGCGTTGGATGCCGAGACCAGACTTGATCTTCTGGTACATAAATGCTAAAGCAATAAATCCAAGAGAAAGATAAAAAGGCAGATAGATGTTTCCATTGGAAGAAAGTTCTCTCTCCTTCAACCCCTCGAGCTCTCGAATCTCCCTATATAAGTGGGGAAGCTCCGGTTTGGAGGCACATCGTGCAGGGCAGCTCTCCAAAGTTTGTGAGGACATAGCCTGAGAGCTTGAGTTTTCTAGCAACGAGATGAGGCCAGGAGGACCCGGAGGACAACCGCCAGCGTGGGGCCCTCCTCCGCCGGGGCCGCCAGGATTTCTCTGTGGCTTTTGCGACGTGTTAGGCTCTTGGTATGTGAATGTTGGTTTCCCTTTGTGAGGATGCGAAATGCATGTGTACCGTTAGTAAGATGATTATTTTTAGGAGTTCTTAGTAACAACATATGGACCCGAACAAGTTTTTAAAAGGCTCAAGGAAGAAACAAGGAGGAAGAAGGCCCTAGCAATTGTGGAGTAAACCAAACAGATTTGTAGTTTTTTTCATTCAAGAAAACCAACCAGATTTCAACAATGTGATTGTAAGTAAAGAAGATGAAATCATTATACATTTGAAATACGCGACGTCTCAAGATTTTTGGTCCGTCAAAATGCCAATGACACAGTCGAGCACGCTCGACCTAGGAATTTCTATGCACCTTAGGTTCCACATAAATCATCGATATATTTTGGAGGCTTGAATAGTGGGATTATATGTTACAATGTGTTTTACCGATTGATGCCACATTTACTTGTCTGGTCCGAGTTCCATTTTTCTCTGCTTCAGGGAAGCTCAAGAACTTTGCTTAACGTCATTATCGAATCACTGCCGTTCAAAGCGAAGCGAACTGACTTTTATTTTTCGTTCTGTGATGCTTCAAACAGCTTGAGCTCGTTGTGCTGTTGCATGTTGATACGAGAGTGTTTTGGCAGGCCTGTCGGACCACCAGGCCCCCCGGACCTGCCGGCCCATTTGGACCACCTCACCGTTGAGCTCTCGTGCTGTGCTGGTTCGACCACAGAGGACCGCTCACAACCAGTGCCTCTCATCTCTGGTTTTCTTGTCCTGTGGACAATGCAATAATCAGACTCCGTTTCTTCGTAGGAAGAGAGCAACTTGCTTGCGCATCTCATGTCGGAAGTCAGTTCGCAGTTCCATCAGCACATTCATGTGAATTGTCTATGGGAATCCTCTGTTTTCAATGATCAGTTATTTTAGACCATGTATTGAATTTATATAGGTAATGGTTGTCTTCATCAGATGATTGTTTTCACTAGGAATTTCTGGTGTTGTCTCGAGTACAGTTGAGCTTTTAATGCAACTAGCAAAAAAATGGCAAAGCCCCTGGCAAGGTCATAAAATACATGAAGAAGAGGTGCAGTGCCTTAATTGAGACTCTTTAGATTGGACAGAAGAGGTGAAAGAAGGGTGATTCTACTTTCCATTAAAAATAGAAAACATTTTCTTTTACAGATACATTTTTTAAAGGTTATGTAAGTGACAAAAAAATTGCTAGTAAAAGAAATACTGGTCACGTGGTAACTTATTGGTGAGTAACCCATCGACACTATTATGAAATAAATAATTCCCTTTTACAATTTACAAATAATCAACTTTTTTTACATTTCACTAAGGGCGTGCATGGAAACATTCCAAAAAAACGTTTCTGGAACACTTATGTACAGATTTTGTTCCCGCGAACAAAAAAGGAATAGAAACACGTTTGGTTGCGTTTAGGCTTTTTTTTTTTTTTTTGTTTCCGGAACAAAATAAGAACAAAAAAAAGAAACAACAATCTGTTGTTTCTGGCCTTGAGAAACACTTCTTGGACGCCTGAAAGAAACAAAAATGAAAAGAAAAAAAAAAAAACAAAAATTGTTGTTTCTCCTTCGTTCGTCCTCCTTCGTTCGTCCTCCTTCTCTCCGGCGACTCCTCACTCCGCCGGAGCCTCGCCAGAGCCTCGCCTCGAGCGTCGCCGCCCGCGGGCGAGGTCGAGCCTCGCCTTGGCCGGGCGAGCTCGGGCTAGCCCAGATCCGGTGACGCCGAGCCTCGCCATGGCCGGGCAAGCTCGAGCTCGCCTAGCCAAGGCGAGGCCGAGCCTCGCCGTGGCTGGGCAAGGCTGCCGGCCCCGTCGACCGGTCGCCGAAGGCCGGGACTCGGCTGAAAAAAAAAAAAATAAAAAAGAAATGAAAAAAATGAAAAATAAAATAAAAATGTTTAAAAAATTAAAATAAACAAAAAAAAGAATAAAATTTACCAAACGTGTTTCTATTTATTTTTTATCCCCGGAACAAACGTTACTAAACGCGTTCTTTTATTCAAAAATTGTTCCCTAGGAACGAAACACTTTTTTTTTTGTTTACGTTCCCTGGAACAAAAAAAGAACGAAACGTTACCATTCGCACCCTTACTCATTGGTTACCATGACTAGCTAGTAGATCACTCTAATTTAGATCTGAAATTTGTATGAGGATAAGTAAATTCAAAACTTCAGTAAGCTATGCAAATAAAAGTAGGTAGTACAAAAAATGCTAATTTGCAAACTATTTAAAAGATCATAATGTCATAAAAGTGTTAGTGAGTTATCAACAAGTTGCCTAAAAAAGGTCGTCTGGTCATTTTTTTACCAATAGCTTTTGTATACTTACCGATATTTATTGAAATTTACCGGCTTAGAAAAAAGAATTTGTTACTTTTGGATAGGAGTCATAGTTAACGCCAGAAGAAATAATTTGTATTCTCTAATCTGGATTATCATCATAAAATGCACAAAAGAGAACTATTTACAGGAGCCTACGTGGCACACCGAAGTGGCAAAGTTAACACACTTACTCATATGTATTAATCGCAAACCTAAGATTAGAAAATGCGAGTTTAAATACTTATAACATCGCCCTACGTCAGAATATAAGGTATGTTTTGTGCCGTTCTTTTATAATATTAAGCTTTTCAAATAGACAATTTGGATTAGACTAGACTCTATTTGTTACATGAAAAATGAATAATTTAATATATATATATATACAAAAATATATAATATATATACAAAAAATGATCATTTATATCATTTAAAATAATTAATTAGTAATAAAACATTCATTATCGTGGATGATGAAAATCTTTTTTGTTCATTTATCTTTATGAGCAATACAAGCAATCTTTTGGAAAAAAATATTTTAAGTTCATTTATTTTTATAAACAATACAAGCAATCTCTTTTAAGAATATATTATTGATTTTCTATCAATATCAGAGACCCTCAAGCTCTTCATATGTAATTTCTTATAATATTTGTGCCCGTTTACGGGTTTCCCTTATTTAAGAATGTCTTGATGCTTCTCAAATTCTTTTATCCAATCATATTGGGCTCGCATGCGTTTCCGTAATCGACCTTTTTCGCGCGAGGAAGAGTGCAGAGATCGAAAGTATATTTCTACTCGTTCTCCAGCATTATAAGCGTTTGGAATGAGCAATCATATCGAAGTGAACGCAGTCGAACTCCAAGAAGCTGCGGGCAAAAGTAGGCATCCTTCGATTTCAAACATGACACTGACTTTTGCCGTGTGCTCTCATGGAAACTTAAGAGCTAAGAGAGATCAAGAACATATTTCAACCGACGGGTACACACTCCATGCATTTTCCGATGGAAAATTAAAAATATTCTAAATTTATTATAATTGTATCAATTTAATTTTAACTTTTTTATTAAGTAAAATTTAAATATTTTTACATTTATGTCAATTCAGTCTATCTTATCAATTTTAGCGGAAAATCGTTGATATAGATACTAGTTATCTTACATAACGATCGACATTAACATGTATAATTTTTAATAATATTTTTTTCTTTTTTTTTCTTTTTTTTTTTCTTTACTTTCCTTCTTCCTCTAACCGATCACCAAATTAGTGACCGGCGGTCTAGCAAGGTAGACTTCACCCAGCCACTAGCGACGGGGAGTACTCAGAAAATGAGTGTTCTTGAGTACCCAAATGCATTTGATGGGCATAAACGTTAAAAATGGAACAATGCCGCCTTCGGCAATGAAGAATCCGAAGATTCTGCCGCTGTCGCCAACAAGGCCTCTTGGTCTTCCGACAACTTTGTCTTCATAAAGCTCTCTGAATCGCTTGACTCAAGCGATTTTAGTAAAGAAAATCTGAGTCGCGAGCACTCCTATTCTAGATTTCGCTCAAATCCTCGATCCCTTCAAAGCTCCAATGGAAGGAAAGCATCCTGGAGCCTCTATCAGCCGAAGCCAAAGATAAGAAGAGAAGGGCAGGAATATCGATGCGGAGACTCAGAAGACAGAGAAGGAGATTTCGCGCCTTGCATCGAGACTTGCAGGTCTTACCTAGCCACTGGTGAGGCTAATGGCCGGTGGGAGCGAGCTTTGGCCGCTGATCAAGGTTCGGCAATCGGTTAGAGGAAGAAGGGAAGGAAAAAAAAAAGAAATAATGAAAGAAAAAAAAAAAAAAAATTATAAAAAATTATCATATTAATATTAATTTTGCCATGTAAAATGGTTAATGTCTATATCAGCCATCTACAACAAGAATTGACCATGGACTAAATTAACATAAATGCAAAAAATTTAACTCTCAATTGATGAAAAAAAAAAGATTTATGATTGAATTGACAGAATTGTACTAGAACTTATTTTATTATTTTTTCCTTTTTGAGCTTTCGTTCAATTCATGCCAACGGATACATGCTCTTGCTTGATAGACGAAAGCAAATGACTTAGCCGGATCCACCGAACCGAGTACTCAATCGCTTACGGCCAGTCCATAGCGTATGCACACAGGCTCACGGGGAAAGCGGTCACGGAAACATTGACGTGACGTCGCAAACTATTTTCGTCAAACGTTCAAGAGAGCAAATCCCATTCAAACAAACCTGGAAAAAGAGCGTATGGCAACGATTCCCGAGTCCAACTTTGTAAATCGATCTCTTTTACGCCCGGCACGCAATCCATTATTCCCAACGCCACGACATCTGTCGCGTGATCTGTGCTTTGGGACAACGGCAAGTGAGAAAGCATGCACGTAGAGGTCGGCACAGTTGAAGGGCAGAACGTTAGGTTTGGACTGGCTGGTGGCGTTGCATCATTTACTTAGATGCCTCCTCAACCATGCCGGTAGGGTTTCCACCATTACTTAGCTACGAAGCTCCTCCCTTTTCCTCCCTCTATATATACATTCGATCCATCAACTTCATCATCCACATTCGCGCAACTTCCTCCATCGATTTGAGAAAGAGAGAAGGAGAAAGAGAGAGAGATCATGCCGCCTCCGCCGTGGGGACCACCGCCGGGCCCGCACGGGCCTCCGGGGCCGTTCGGGTTCCTGTGCGGCGGGTTATGTCGCCTCATCTCCGCCTGGTGAGTTGGTCGACATCTTCTGTTCATATTTTGCGTGGTAAATTAATGCAGTATTGCATTTATTTTGATTCACTACCAATGTTGAAAGCAAATGTGAAAAATGAATAGGAAATTCAATTAAAAAAATGAATAGTTATTATCTCGAGTATGTAAAAACTAATTTGTGGGAATTTCCTTTCATATGTTTATGGAATAATATTTCTTGCCATCTATTTCTAGAAGCAAGTAAACGTAATTTCACAATTGATTTTGACTTGGATTGTGATTTTATTTCGTTTTTCTGTTGGCAGTGCGTACGTGCTGTGCTGCTGCTGCCTCTTCGAGAGCTGCTGCGGGCCGATATTCGGTGGGCCCGGAGGCCCACCCGGCGGCCCACCACGCTTCTGAGCGAGCCCACCTTTTTTTACCGAGAAACGTAAATGTCAAGAAAAGAAAAAAATAATAATAAAGTGAGAGAGAGAGAGAGAGAGAGAGATTGAGAGACTGATGAAGACTCTAGATCCTCGATGTATTCCATTTCGTGCCGGTTTTTACAGAATGTTTTTATGTTACACGTGTCCATCTTTCCGTACGATGTCGTTTTATCGCGGTTGACTTTGCCTGCAAAAACGATTGACTGATGGATGGCAGAGTTGGTGTGTGGAAGTGGAGGGCATTTGATCTCGCTCTTTTTTCTTTATGCTCATGTCATCCCACATTATCTAATTTAATTTATGAAGCTGTCACATTTTTCCCTTATTATAAGTTTCCGACCATGGAAAATTAATGTAATGTACCATCTCGGGTCGCAATCATTCTTTTTGACAATGCTCGTAGGCTCTCATCAACATTCGGAGTAAGAAAAGTACCGATTGACTAGTAACATATTTTAACATGGAACATGTTGAGTTGAAATTAGTCTGGATATGACAAAATGGTTCGATCGGATCTAATGTACTTATTCTATTGAATAAGTACGTTGTGTTGAAATTGAGAAATCGGTCTAGTGACCCGCTTTTCCTTCTTGTTTTCGGGCTTAAAAGAACATGAAGCATGAGTTTTGAATGGTAGGTTACAGTGCAGCTGAGGATCACATGTTGCATGGAAATATAATCCTCTTGGTTAGCTGTTCTCCCCTCTTGTCTCTTACCATCCTATTGTTAAGCGGCCACAAACCTGCCTTCTACAAAACTCCATAAAACCTTCCTAAAACTTTCGCGAGTTCCCGAGAGCGAACACAGAGAGACCGATGCCGGATTGGGGACCGCCGCCGGGAGGACCTCCCGGACCGCCAGGGCCGTGCGGCTGCTTAGGCTTTTGCTGCGACGGTATTTGCCGACTTGCATCTTCATGGTGAGAACTCGATTTCTTTGTATCGAGCCGCCAAGCCCGATCATTTTTTTCAGTTCATAGACGAAATTTGGTTTTGTGAGAGCTCTCCAAGTCCAGTTTTAGGAGTAGTTGAGCTGCGCCGATTCAAATGTCTGAATTAAGCTTTTCTAATCCTCTCAAATTTAGCATATAACTAAAATTTAGCAGATAATGAGATTTAAGTCATTAATTCTCCTTTCGTGATTTATAATTTATAAGCACGCTTGCTTGTATCTGAATCCGAGAGCACAAGTGAATCTGAGCGGGTTCGGCAAGAATCGTCCACCTCGGCCGATTGATGCTTGATGCGATTTTTGAAAGTTAAAAGCCCCTCTAGAATTTTGCCAAATCTTTTTTCCCCTCTCCCACTGCAGTAAAATTCCATATCTGACTAAATTCTGTAATCCATTTCCCCAAAAAAAAATCAAAAAAATAAATAAAATAAAAAGGTGATACACATGAAACCTAATTTCTGTGTATATTGATTTTCCCAGTTGCTATTACCTGTTCTGCTGCTGCATCTTCGAGAGCTGTTGCGGACCGGTTTTCGGTGGGCCCCCTGGTGGGCCTCCCGGTGGGCCTCCCGGTGGGCCCCCTCCCTTCTGATCGGCTCATTTACTCCGTGTGATCATTTAATGTACTGAAATTGATGTTGTGGGTTTCTCTTTCTACTTTGCTTGCTGATCAGCCCAATGTTCCGTGCAAGATTGGACGAATTTAATGTTGTGGGGTCCCTTTGTTCATTTTAATTATTTGCTCTCTAGACTGTATATATAAAGACCATTTCATTTTGGGTCAGAAATAAATCTTGGAAATAAAAGTATTTAGCTCGTTACTGTACAATATCTTGAGGAACATTCATTCATCTCAACTAGATCGCAATGTCACACGAAATACCAAAGTACCTGAGCACGGGTTTTGTGCATCTTTGGCCATCATCGTATATTGTATTGTACTCAATCCCGACATGAAATTAGTGAAGTTGGATCCTGAGCAAAATCATGTCTTGTTGCTTGATATTGATTCAATTTGCAAATTTGCTTGGATTCAAATTAAATCAATATCCTTGAAAAATGACCGGCAGACGCGAGGACAGAAGTTATCCTTTTGACGAAAGAGAAAATCATAAGACAAGGTTATTCATGTTATAACTAGATTATAAAAGTATGCACTCATTCTACACAACGCTAACATTTTGTGCTTGAAAAAAGGGACTTTTGTGTACCGTATGAATCCTTAGGCCAAAGAAGAGATTCTGTAAGACGGAAGCATAGAGGGATGGTGGACCCATTGATTGTAGAAGTTGATATAGTAGATTTATTTATTTTATGAATTAATCGATATTTTGATAATAATTCTACCCACATAAAATTTGTATGATAATCCATTCTGTCAAGTTGATGCAAGGTATAAATGTTAGATTCACATTCTGAGAAATTTTACATCAATTAAGTTTTAATAATTTTAAATGAAAAAACTCTTCCAAGGAAATACATAGTTAGTAAAAATCGTTATGAGATCATGATTTTATAACTACAAATTCACAATTTAACTCTTATTTTCTTTATTGGAAAGATAGTTTATTGGAAAGATAGTAGTAATTCATTTAAGCTCGAGTCCTTTTCAAGTCGAAGGAGCAGATTTGGTCCAAGCCCATTGAAGAAAAGGCCTTCTGAGTAATCGGACTTCATTCTCCTCTCGAGCCCTTTAAGATATTTTATGTTCTCAAGCTTTAATTTTGAATATCATATTGCATCTCGCATCAATCCTAGTTTTATTTTGAAAATCGCCTCTTTTCAACCTAAGATGCTTCTACGACCATTAAAAAAAAAAAAAAAAAAAAAAAAAAAAAAACCTAAGATGCTTCCATCCGGACCAAAAAAAAAACAAGAAAAAAGCTATAACTCTCCGATTCTCTCTCTGTCCTTGCATTTCGCATCATCCCACAATTTATGCCATAATTGTGACCCCTAACTTTGAATTGACGTGCCATCAATCAAAGATAGCACCACAAGCAATGCCTCCTTCTTCACATTTCGCATCATCCCACAATTTATGCCCTAATTGCGACACGTAACTTTGAATTGACGTGCCATCAATCAAAGATAGCACCACGAGCTATGCCTCCTTCTTCACATGAACACAGGCGTGCAAAGGGCGGATTCAATGCTCCAACATGACCATCTTTGCCACGTCCATGTGCCACTATTAATGACCACGCAATTAGCCACGCATCCCCCTTCACCTTCTCTCTCTCTCTCTCTCTCTCTCTCTCTCTCTATCCATACATATAAAAAGTGGTAGGACCAGGAATTAGAGCAAACCGACACTAGAAATTGGTTCGGTTCAGTTCGGTGTCCGAGTTCCAAATTTCTTGAACCAGTACTAGGCCGACTGGTTCCCAAATAGGAACCAAATCAGACCAAATCAGGAATTAGAGAACTGAAGAACTATAGCTACAATGTCTTATGCTCGGTGCTGCATGATTTGTGCTATATGAGTAATTTTGTTTTGATTTATTTCCTGCCTGACTTGTGATGAATTAACTATCTATAGATATTTTTGCATGTTGTCTTATTTTTTCTTGTCCCTTTAATCCTGATCAGAACATCATCTTCGATTTTGACTAAAGTTAGTGGTTATTCAAGGAGCAATATCGGCATTAGTTCTGTCATCTCTTAGCTCTAGCTTGAAGCTAGTCCATGACATTCATTTTTTCTATACCTTCTCCAGCCTTTGAAGTCCCTGCACAAGCACCGGAAAAGAACCGGCCAGTTGCTAGCTAAACCTTGAAAAAAACCTCGAAATCTCTATTTACAAGATAAGTTCAAAGTTGCAAAAATTAAGCACTATTCTCAACAAGGTGAGTGCCAGTTGAAACCTAGACTGACCCTGGAATTGTTCACCCTACATATAGAGATTAAGATATTCAAATTGGCTGTTATTGTTTTGTTTCCTCCCACCAAATTCAAGCATTATAATTATTTTCCAGATAAAAGAAAATTTTTATGACAATAATATCTATAGAGGAAGTAGAATTTAAAGGTTAAACATGTAGTTTACCTGCAATTTTTTCTTAAACGAGTTGAGGAGAAGTATACGTAGTAGTATTCATTTTCTTACTCTCTATTTTCTATATTTCCGTGAAAAAAAAAAAAAAGGAAAAGCTTCTCTTCTCGTTTCTTGTTCTTCCCCTTTCACTTAAAAATTCTCTTTCTCTAAAAAAAAAAAAAAAAAAAGAAAAATCAAATTCTCTTAGAAGTTCTTCCAAACGTAGGTTGAGAAGCCTAAGTATGAGATATGCCAAATTCCTTGGCACTATCAGGGCAACTTTTTGCTTGAGAAAATCGAGCGCGGTAACAAAGATTATTCGTTCAAAAATTGTTCACGGCCGCAATCGACCGGGACAACATCGACTAACAAAACGGACTCGGGATTTCCAAAGCCACGCTGAGTCCTTGTACTTGATTGACTCGAACCCCAAGAGCAAGGATTGAAGCGCAAGTATGTGCATATATTTTTGTCAAAAGAAAGATTCTAAAGCTTTCAAATCTAGCAAAATCCAAATGACCTTAGAACAAAGCAAATGTCAAAATGCAAATAACAAGGCATAATTTGCAGCTAGAAGTACACTATCATCCTTAAGAAGAGATCTGCCATTGTAAACATTCAACATTTGATCACCATATTTAGTGATGAATATACACCGAGATCTTTCACTCCATTTGCAATGTTCTGCAATGCGCATATAGGTTCAACGTCATCAATACCATCACCATGCAAAGATATCAACATCAATATATTAAAATAATGCATACCAAATATCTATAAGGAACTCCTAGATTTAATATCCAAATCTAGTTTGGTAGGCTCTCACTTCAAAAACTAAAACTAAGAGCCTATAGGATAGCAAGTATGTACATAGATTACATGAAATAAAATTGACTAAAAGTAAAGGCGGTAAATCTTTAAATCTTGCATTTCCGGTGTTCAAGGGTGCCCCTTCCTCTTCCTAAGGACTTATTCTATAGTCCATGAGCCGTTGGTCTCTTCAAATCCCCACTCTTAAAATCAAAGAGCCCAACCAAAAATCTCGATCTCCATAACATTTCTCTAGCGTTTGACCTCAATGGTCTACCACTTCCTCAAGATCACTAAGAGAGAGTGAAGAGATCGTTTAAAGAAAATTTAAACCGTAATCATAAGTATATTTAGTTGACTTTACCACTTTTTTTTGAAAATTTAAATTCATGAGTTAAAAGTTAATTAAAATATATTAACCGTTTTAAACCAGGGGGATTCTTCGATGCAGGATCTTTTTTCTAAATCTCAACGGGCACGGCTCCGTATCAAATTCAAAGCCACGATGGAGTCAAATGACATAGGCTGATAAATGCGAACGAACCAGCGGCGTTGATACGTGCCGATCCAAAACTCCAAGAACGCTCCCTTCCAAAAGGACGACGAGCTGGCGCAGATCTTGTCGCTTATGCAGACATCTCAGATCCACACGTACCGAACACGTTCTACATAAATCATGGCCAATGTGGGGGCACCTGCTCTCTTCTCTCTCCAATCATTTTCAGCACATGGGGACGTGCCTATGCCGACGACCCACAGTAAAGAGCCAAGACAGCGTGCTGAAAAGCCGTAGGCCTTATCATCATTCAATCCCAAACGATCGCTGTGGCTGGCCATGTGATAACTCGTCGGCAATAGGTACGGACCGATGCGTAGGTACGTGATTTGTCTAGTGAAGAAGAAACCGAAGTCGGCCTTCGGCGTGCAGTAACGTCCAAGACATGTGATTATTCGGTCCCGGTGAGATCCAATGAGATTATTCAAGCGTTTTCAGGTAAAGGTGTGCAAAAAAAAACTGAGATATGCCTAGACCGTTCGGAATCGAATTAGAATCGCTCGAAATCAATGATTTTTTAGAGAATCGGTCTAGTTTTCAGTTCCAATTTATGGGAATCGGTGAATATTGGTCCAATCCCTAGTTCTATAAGCGAATCCGTCCACCCGCCTTTTCGAACCGGACCGATTAATTAACAAACCCAGCATCAAAAAAATCAACAAAGTTTTGAGATCCACCATCTTTGTCATATTGTTGATTGGGGTTGGTGTGTTATCATGAAACTTCCCACCATTAGTAGTGTGTATCCGTCTTCTCTACTGTAAAGATTCATTTACTTCTTTTTCAGAGGATTCATTAGTATTCAAATCTTGACTCCTGCCTTTAATTTTAAAGAGTAGCATTGTATCCATCATCTCAGATAGTTTCGTGTCGATGTCATCACTATTGTCTACTTGTTACTCCTCTCATCTTCAGATTCTGAATCCTCCCTCCGATGGTTCTTCTTTCCCCTAATTCCACTAAGAGGCAAAAGGTCACTTTTATCCTCCTCCAAGTTAACCACATTCAGTGATTTCTTTTCCTTAGACTATGAGTTTACTAGAAACTCTCTAGTATAATACTCGAAAGTGATATTATTATTTTTATTATGAGATCGGTTTCATGGATCCACTCGAAATCGACCGGAGACCGCGCAATCCGATTCTTGGGTGGATCCATGCAACAAATCGGTGAATCCCGGTTTTAATTTTTCGGAACCGGTTCTTAGCGGGCGGTTCCCAATTCTAGGTTGGGAATCGCCCGCCTGAACCATGCACATTCCTAGTTTCGAGTGACTTGAAATTCAGGCCATGTGGAGGGTAATGAAAAAGGACTATGTCCATAGTCGCTCCTTTACCTTCAGGCATCCTAATCTCTAAGGAAAACCTTTCCGATATTTCATAGCTGATTGTTGAACTTATCTAGCCCTCCAGATCGTCTTGTCGTGCCCTCTATCCTCTTCTCTCTCTCTCTACTTGAGCATAAGCTCATGCCTGGGGGAACGATCCACTACCGCAATCAAAAAGGTTTCGCTTGGCAAATATGAAGATGACCCTTAATTACGGAGGGTCTTGTTAAAAATACTTGAAATAATATATTTTCTAGGCATAGGTTATGCATCTGACGACTATATTGGAAATCATTATATTTCATTATTATATCTCAAGAAACTTTTTGACAAACTCCAATTATTTTTATAATTCAATAATTCATGTCCCGGGTTGAGTCGGACATGCAATTGGTGAATACAAAACAAGTGATGCGATATCATGTGAGCGGTGGTGGTATAATTCAAAATTATGTATCGAGAGAATAATATCATTATTTTTCTATCAATCCCCTAATCTTAGGCTGACTTATGTTAAATAACGAAGGAAGCAAAACTCAATTCGATCACGAAGCTAGCCTGAAATATCACTACGGCTGCAACGCCAACAAAGTCCTAAATTTTAAGTAAACATGTGCGGTACACCTAACATACCCTTGCTGCCAATAAATAAGACCTTAAACTTTACGTGTCTTACTTTTTATCTGATCAGTGACCATACAATGTCCGAGTTTTGTGTATATCCATCTTTGACTAGGAAATAATTATTTAGTATATTATTTATATAGTAATTCTAGTATAAAATTTATAAAATTTATAAAATTAATGTAAAATTTTCTTTATATAGGAGGTGTGGCCCGTGATTTTTTTTTTTTAAATTATATATATAGGGATACAAGTATGCCAAGAAAATTATGGTTGTTCGAAGATTGTCAAATTTAAAGGATAACCATCCAATTTGGAAAATACTTGTCTTGAGATCGAAATTTCTCAGCACGTCATTTTCTTCTTTTTTTTTTTTTTTTTTTTTGGTAGAAAGCGTGTCATTTTCAGTGTGTCCAACTTGTATAGAATCTCCCAAAAAAAAAAAACTTGCAGAATCCTCCATAAAAAAAAAAAAAAGTAATTATAAATAAAGAAAAAGACGATTTAAATTGGATAAGTTTTAAACAATTAGATTATGTGGACTGAAATGGACACCCCAAAGTGTCGCTTTCAGTAAAAATAATCGTTTAGTATTTCAGAATGACCCTAGTCAAATCAAATTTCAAATGATAGTGAATATATTATATTATTTTGATACATATATATGCACTTTGATTACGCTTGTCGTATCATTAATTATTAAAATATGGATCTTTTCCGATATTTCCTTATCTTGATTATGCATGATATTTCTTTCTTTTTAAATAATTCCCACTTTTGTTCTTGCCAGACCCATCAATTTCGAGCGGGGTTCTATTGAATGTGAATTAACTATTGCGGAATTAATTAATCAACATTTTTCATTTCCTTTTCCATTAATGGAAGGTGTACTGGGTAATCAAAATTTCCTTCCTTTAGGACCGAGTGGCCAATTTGGTGAATCAAATAGCTTTAAAAAAACATAGGATGCACATAAATAATTACCAATTTTTAGAGATCTGTCGAGGCAAAGCCGTGCCTATTTGTCCGAGTCAGCAATGATAGACAAAAGCAAGCTCTGTTTGTATTATTGTCCGCAGAACACACCCGGTGGTCCCATTGGAGATGTCGGCTGAATATATGAGGAAAATGACGAATATGTTCATGTCAAAGGATAATTAATGGGTAGGATCAGAAACTGACTAGCAATGATAGACAAAAAAGCTCTGTTTGTATTATTGTCTTGGTCCCATTGGAGATGTCTTGAATATAGAAAAATGACGAATATGTTCATGTCAAAGGATAATGGGTAAAAAAGAAACTAAAATAAAAAAAATAAAAAATAAAAGGAGGACAAATTAAAAATAATGATGATTTGCACGGTGATTAGTCAATTTACCTATAAATTTGGTAGAGAAAAAGAAGGATGGCTTTTGCACGTGATTCCATTAATCTTTAGCTTCCACCAACATCAAAGGCCCGGAGGTCATGGGATTCAGATTGATGATGATTTCACATCAAGTGAGCCAGGTGTCCCGTCTCCTTTTAGGTCTTTTCTTGTAATTGCATCCACAAAAATATAATTAAATTAATATTTTGCTAAATGGGTGTTGAGATATTTGTTCAAAAACTATTAAAACAATTTTTTTGGTCTCAACACTTTAAAAAAAAAAATTGTCGCATAATGGGCAATTAATGTTTTGAAGATGACCTATCAGATACCATAATGTTGAATCATGTTATTTTCACTTATTGAGTAACACATCAGAACATTAAACACTTAAAAATGCTCTTCATTCAAAAAAGATGAGAATCAACCTCTTCAGATATTTCGGACTATATTCATAAGGCAAAGAACATATGAAATGTGAGCTGAAACTTGAGTCGCTCATTAAAACAGGTTTTTTTTTATAAAGGGGATTGAAATAATGAAGGAAACATGTCGGGTCAATTAATTTTAAGTTAATTTAAATTCGCGATAAGCAAATCCAAATGGCTGTTTCGCGTGATTTTCTTCGCTTTTCATGATTATCCAATTTCTCATTTTCGATTTGGCTTTAAAGACAAGCCGCCTAATCACAACTGTGGAAACATATTCTTTTATCATCGCAATCAATAATAAAAAAAAAAATCCAAAAACATTTACAGCGGTTGGAAGCTCCTCGACCACCCTGGAATGAATAAGACCCCAGCTGACGTGGCGGTCACGAGGGTGTCCGTCTGGGCGTCGACCGCAAAAAGGAGGGGGGCGGTGCTAGGGTACGCCCGTTCCCACGGACGACGCCCGATCTCCACCGCCGGGGGCATGCGGATCGGACGATCCTCATTCAATTTCGTCGGATCCGGGGATTCCATCACGGTCCGTACACTATCTCGCTCTCAACATCCTCCTTATGTTGTCGTCCTACGTCTTTTTCCGTCTCTGTCTCTCTCTCTCTTCCTTTCGCCCACTGTTTCCTCCGCACAGCACGCCCTCTCTCTCTCTCTCTAGCGGCCATTTTCTCCAGCACTCCAGAGCTTTCTCTCTCCTTCTAGACAAGGCATTGTCAGCGCCCTCCATCCCTCCCCCCCTTTCTCTCTCTCCGCAAAACCGGAATTGAAATAGCGCTTCGGCGTTCATTGCAGTAGCTTGGCGCGTTCCCTCGTTCGGTGCGGTTCGGTTCGCTTGAGACTTCGAGCTTCGTGCATACCGACGTTTTCAATCTCTCTCTCGCTTCGTGCCCGCGATTTTGAAGCAAGGAAAACATCCGTTCTTAGCCCGTGTAATGCTTCTTCGTGCATGCGCCTCGCGCCGGAGCTATCTGGTATGGCGTTCGCGCGGTTCGCTCGTCTTCCGTTTCGTTCCGCCGGACTTTTGACGTTCGTTTCGTGTTTCGTTGGTGACGAATTTGGAAATGGCGCGGTGTAATGTTAAATTTTTTAGGTTCCCGTTGTACTAATTATCTCGTTGTTCGGTAGCTATCGAAAGGCTCCGGATTGTGATGTTTGGTTTGGCGATAATTTGACTTGGGTTTTTTTTTTTTTTTTTTTTTTTTTCTGGACGCCTCTCGCTGTTTAGTAACTACAAAAAAGGATCTTGATTGTGATGTTTGAGCTGGAGATAATTCGAATTTGCGTTTTTCTGGATGCAGAATTTGGCATCCTGAGGTTCGAGGCAAGCTTGGGAGATGGACAGTTCGGAGACATAGATTGCTCGAGACTGTTCCTTGAAGAGGCGTTCTTGATTCGTGGTGCTGTAGACCCGTAGCTCGGTGAATTATCGAAAGAAGGGCGTTCGATTGTTTAGTTGAGATCTTGGTACAATGGATGCCGCGTTCAGCACCATTGTATCAAGGCTGCAGACGCTGTCCACCTCGGATCATACGTCCGTCGTGTCCTTGAACCTGTTCGTGGCGCTTCTCCTTGCTTGCATCGTGATCGGTCATCTCTTGGAAGAGAACCGGTGGATGAATGAGTCCATCACTGCTCTGATGATCGTGAGTCCTCCGTCTCGCTTGGATGTTGTACTAGTGGATTTGTTGTAGCCCAATTATATTCTTTGCTCGCGCAGATTTGAGTTTAAGGTCGTATCTTGAAAAAATTGAGCTTCCGGCTTGCGCCTTGCGTGTCGGCGTTACTTGTACATGTGCAAACATTTCTTTTTGGTCTTGTGCCAGAGGCTGAGGGCTTTTGGTTTAATTCAAGTAGGTTGTTAGTAATTGCTTTCAAATTTTTTTGCAGGGATTATGTTCCGGTATCGTTATTTTACTGACCACGGGAATGAAAAGCTCCCATCTCTTAGTGTTTAGTGAAGATCTCTTCTTCATATATCTTCTGCCACCTATCATATTCAATGCGGGGTAAGTTAATTGCCAATTGGAGTGGTGAAGAACGTTTCTCAGATCATCTTACACGGTAGCATTTAGGCATCATTCTTTTTACGTGGTAACTTCTAGGCATCATTTGTTGCTACATGTTTGTTTTTCGAATTTTTCTTCAGATATAAGTAACTCCACTGACTGAGATGGGGTTGGATTTTTCCATAATTGTAAAGAGTTCCTTGAACTGTAAACAGGCTCTGAAAGAATTCTGACATGAAGACTAATCATCAAAGATTTGAATAATTTGATAGTCAGCAAAATTTCCATGTATATTAATCTGTTATACTTTACAAAATATAGAATTGACAGACAAGTTGTATAATTTAATTTACTGTCTTTATCTTTGAACTTTACAGGAAGGTTGCCTATATCTTCTAGGGTTGAAAGTGTTCTGACTATTTTCTGTGGGATTTATCTACTTTCTATTTTCTAATCTCTGTTGAGTGAATAAATAATTTCTTATAGGCTTATGATATGGGGTTTTAATAAATTATTTTATTGGTGCTTATTATCCTTTTCAGGTTTCAGGTGAAAAAGAAGCAATTCTTTAGAAACTTTATGACCATCATGCTATTTGGCGCTATCGGTACCTTAGTTTCGTGCACTGTTATTTCACTAGGTAAGTCAAGGATTTTACTTTCATTTTTTGGCTCGCCATGTCAAAGGATGATTGTGTATATTGCTTCTTATATTCTTCAATGCCTCGAAGATCTATTCCACTGATTTTTTTTTCCCCAAAAGAAAATCCAAGCAGCATTTTGAGCTGTTTCTAGGGTTGGGAGAGTGGCAAGTTACTGTATGGGCAGTGGCCCTGGAACTTTAATTTAACCTAGTAGAAGACAAGATTGTGGTTATAAATCATATTTGCATCTGATAGTTGATTGCAACTGCTTTTTTGTCAGGTGCTAAAGAGTTTTTTAAGAAGATTGGCATCGATTCATTCGACATAGGGGATTACATAGGTACAACTTTGGTTCTCCTTTCATTTTTTTTAACAGTATGATTTTTTTCTCTCTTGTTTCTATTTCTATTGGTAAAATATATTACAAAAGATATGCTTCTGACTATGTCGTCTGTATTTCCAATTCAAGCCATTGGTGCCATATTTGCTGCAACAGATTCTGTTTGCACCTTGCAGGTACTTTATTATTTACACTTCAAGTTACTGTTTTAAATAATCATGTTGGACGTGTAATCACCACCTTTTATATATGGTGTGCAGGTGCTTAATCAGGATGAGACACCCTTGCTTTACAGCTTGGTGTTTGGAGAAGGTGTTGTGAATGATGCAACATCAGTGGTGCTTTTCAATGCAATACAGAGCTTTGATCTTAATCATATCGATCCCAGAATTGCTTTGCAGTTCATCGGCAATTTCTTCTATTTATTCTTCGCAAGCACTATGTTAGGAGTGTTGGTAAGTCCACCTCCTCCCCCCAAAATGGGCACATGCATTGACATGCATATGCAGACAGACACCAACAAATCCTCAGTCACTAGTTTCTTTATATAGTTATTGCCTCAGCAATCATTTTATGGAGTATTTTCTGTTCTTGCAGACTGGATTGCTTAGTGCTTACATTATTAAAAAGCTCTATTTTGGCAGGTATTTCTCAGAAACTGAATCTGCAGGTCACCTTAATTATATCTTTTGGTTATTGTATACTTTTGTCTGGTAATAGTCAATAGCCTATCTAATTAAGGCGAAAAGCTTTTGTCGAGCTAGGCTGATGTTTGGTTATCCCTAGCTAACAACACTGTAGTGGCTGATCTTCTGTGAAAGTGTGAAAATTTTCATACTATGCGGAGTGCCTTGCACCTCAGATAGCTATTTCCATTCTAGGAAGTGTTTGCACGAGTTTGTTGTGATCGAATATAGTTAAAAGAATGCCTTTCAAGGTTTTGCCCAATTTTTAAATTTTTATCAGCCCAGATTTGATCACCACAATCACGTGGTAGATGTTATTATCTTGAGATATTGGGTTTACACATATCATACAGGTGTTACGTTGGAACATGTTCTAAGTTCTTAGTTTATTTCTTTCCTGTAATATAATGAGTTTCTGAATTGAACATTTCAATTCTATTCTGGAAGCTCAGGCACTCTACAGATCGTGAAGTTGCTCTTATGATGCTCATGGCATACCTGTCCTACATGATGGCTGAAGTAAGCTTACTCAGAGCTTTATGGTTAGCTTTTGATAGCTCCTCCTTTTACAATTATCTAAATTCATGGCAGTCTTTTGAAATATTTCTCTTTAACATGCTAATATATCCATAATGCAGCTGTTCTACTTAAGTGGCATTCTCACTGTCTTTTTCTGTGGGATAGTGATGTCCCATTACACTTGGCACAATGTGACTGAAAGTTCACGAGTCACTACAAAGTAAGCTTTTCTGATATTAAATCTTAAATTTTCATTTTTCTAGCCTGTGCGCATGCATTGTAAATTACTTACGCGATGCTTTCTCTCTTCTCTCTCTCTCTCTCTCATTGTCAGGCATGCTTTTGCGACCCTATCATTTGTTGCTGAGACTTTCATCTTCCTTTATGTTGGAATGGATGCTTTGGACATCGAAAAGTGGAGATTTGTGAGCAATAGGCACGCCCTAGTTTCCCTCGTCTTTTTGTTTTCATTCTATTGAAACTTACCATCACTTATGCTAGAGATAGCTACCTTTGGTTTGTCTGAATTGCTTAGTGTGACTGACTAAAATGTACATTCAACTGTCCTTTTACTTTTGCAGTCCTGGGACATCAGTTGCCGTGAGTTCAGTACTGCTGGCATTGGTTCTAGCTGGAAGGGCAGCATTCGTTTTCCCCCTATCCCTTCTGTCCAACCTAACCAAGAAAAATCCCAACGAGAGAATCAGCTTCAGACAGCAAGTATGTTTTGTGTGAGATTCAAATTATGTCCTCTTGAGTAATCTATTCAACAACTAACAACCATTAGCCTTTAGGTGATTATATGGTGGGCTGGACTCATGAGAGGCGCTGTATCTATGGCCCTAGCTTATAACAAGGTAAATGCAGCTTTTCTGTGGGCGTGCCTGTGCATGTGCGTGCATGGGTGCGTGCTTGTCTGTATGTGAGAGAGGGGGGAGGAGCAATTTTATTTGACATGGGTTTATTTATTTGCAGTTCACTAGTTCTGGCCATACTCATCTGAGGGATAATGCCATCATGATCACAAGCACTATAAGTGTTGTCCTCTTCAGCACCGTGGTAAGATGACTTGCTCCTTTTCTCTTTTCTGTTCTGCTGTATAGAGTTGCAACATGGGTTCTGCAGTTACATACCCTTTCTTTCTTTCATTCACAATTTAGATACTCTCCAATGTTTCGATGATCTCATGCGACTGTATTTTCTCAGGTGTTTGGTTTTTTGACCCAACCTTTGATAAGGTTATTGCTACCGCCCCCCAAACACATAAGCGTGGTAGTCTCCGATCCAAATGCTCCCAAGTCCTTTACTTTTCCGCTTCTCAGAGGCGGGCAGGATTCTGAAGCTGATCTTGTGGTCCCCGACATCGGCCGCCCAGGTAGCCTCAGGGCGCTCTGGACCACACCAGCACATACTGTCCATTACTACTGGCGCAAATTCGACGATGCCTTCATGCGCCCAGTCTTTGGTGGCCGTGGTTTTGTCCCATTTGTTCCCGGCTCACCCACAGAAAGGAGCGTCCATCAGTGGGAAGGCTAGGCTGCATCGTGTAGAGTATTAATTAAGTAATGCAGCTGTTGTTGAGAACCTAAATGCAATTTTGCACGAGCCCTTATCTTGGTTTCTCCAATAATCGATGGATAGTGTACCATATGTGTGAAATTAAATATGAGGTGCGAAGAGGCCTTGCGCGATAGAACATCTAATGTCTTCTTCGCATCAAATTCCTGTAATTGTAGTGTTTCACCAGCCTTGTATCATATCGAGCAGGTGATCTTTCAATTTAGAAGACCAGGTGCCTCAATTAGTGTATCAACATGTGCAGTTTGTGCTTTCATCAAACATTTCGCTGGAATGATACGTGTCTACAAACGCATCGAGTACTCACTAAGTCGACAGTCCCAAGAGCAATTTTTGCAAAAAAAACACTTACAAGTCTTTGCAAAAATCACTTCCACTAGTATCTACATGCTTATAATCACATTGAAGAATGACAACGACAGCCAGATATCCAGTCTACAGCGGAAGAAGAAATTATACATGATGGAGAATGATTATTGACTCGACCCTGAACCATTCACGACCTACAAGCTACAACAACGAGGCGTGTGAACAACTTTCACAGCATTGATGCAGAGACTAATCCCACACAAAAATGGATGCCATTTTACACATTACATAGCACGCGTTCAGCCATAAGGGCGATATTTACTCTTTATCTACAATTTTCCCGATACAATTGCTCATGATTTGAAGCGACTTGATCACTCCCAGTCTCCATCGAAGAAACCCGCATCCTTCATTTCGGAGTAGTACACATTCTCCAACTGCAAGTCCTCCTCCTATCATCATAATCGAGAATCTCAGTGTTATGACAATCTAAACTTAGTCGCTTTGTGCTCACGTGAAATCAAACTAAATAAAATGCTTTTAAAAGAAAGTAATACCACAATAAGAAAACTTGGGCATAAGGATGATGGGCTAACCTGGAAGAAGTCAGCTAGAAATGTGAAGTACAAAAGGGGAAGGTAGAAGGCATGATAGCAGACGATTGTGGCACCGTACAACCTGTAAGATTAAGTGCTCTATAAACATCAGGAAAATAGATTGCTAAACAAAAAGTTCATCTGAAGCAGAAAAAAGAAGAAAGAAACAAATGAAAATTTGAATTACCACAATCCAAAGCCAGCTCCATTTCCAGTTAGGCCGCATGCAAATAGAGCTAGTGCATTCATGATGAGCATGATGATTACATACCTGTAAAATGCTGGTCTAGCTGCAGAGAAATAATAGACATACCCAGCTGGTCATATTATACTGATGTTAGATTGTCAGGAGATTCATCATAAACATAGACATAGACATACCAGGTAGTCTTTCTCTCCACCTGGAATGATACATGAACAATATAGAACCATAAACTGCCGTAAGCACCAGTCGGTGGACTACCCACAAGCCCCATTTAACCCTATGAGGATTATCAATGTTGTCGATAAACAAAGGGATTCCAAATGCAAAAAGATAAATTGCCTGAAATAGAAACCATGAGGAACCAAATATCAATCTCCAGAGCCAAATATTGCCCATTAATAAAGAGAAGGAAGATCTGATGAAGATCATTAAAAAAGAAAAAAAGCAAATGACGACAGGTCATATCATAACCTTCAGGTCTCATAGGGCTTGAAAGATGATTGTTTCCCATTGTATAAAATATATTTGAAAAGTGCACACCCATCTCTTGTGCCACTCATTGCAAATAAATTTGTTCCATCAGAAGATACAATGCATGATCCACAAAAGGAAAGATGATAATGTGCTTCAACCTGCTTCTTCAGTCAGAAGGAGGAACATGGAGACAATTCGTATATTGCAAAAGGCAAAACATTACCTTGAGAAGAAGATCCAAACCAACAATGAGCCCTGAGACAACAAATGTACGAGTAAGTGCATGCAACCCACTTGCTGAGTTCCCTTGAAGCAAGAAGGCCACCAAGCTTACTTCAAGAAAAAGCATTCCAGATGTTGTAAACAAAGACAAGATGTTCCAGGCCACTTCTTTCCCAGCAGTGCATTCCCATGCCTTTATAAACAAAAGAGCCGTTCAAGCATTTGTAGAACAATGAAAGGTCCTTCAAAGTACAGATCTACGTTACTTAAAAATCAGATATTGTTGTCGAGTGCAGATTTGTATCATGGCTTGACTCTTCTAGAAATAAAATGTACAATACAAGGACCAGAGATGTATAGAAACATTTTGAACTTTAGAACTTGGTCATAAGAAAACAGGAAATTAACAGGATATTCAAATGTTGTCCTTCAAATGGTCTCACTATCTTTCTTCACTTTTTTCGGCTATTGAGATTTGAATTAACTGTAGCTCTGCAAGAAGACAACCTGCAACTATTGAGTTTGAGATTAAGTGAACCAACACCTGCAACCAGTCCAGTTTCATGTCTTGTAGACATAAGGTGCATATCACCTCCATACAACTGATCAGCATGGTTGCAGATAAGCAATCACAGAACTACTCAGATGAAAGAGAACTTATTTGGTTTGTTTTCATTTTCATATTCTCTTCGTTTCTAATTCATGAAACTGGATTTTTTTTCCTTGTTTGAAACTCAAAAGAGGTGTAAAAACTATGAAAGTGTGTTTGATTGGCATATTTTCATTTTTTTTCTCTTTCTTGTTTTATATTTTTAGATGGTTCAAGATTATTATCTTCATTGTTCCTTAGTCCTTAGCCACCTTATCGGAAAATCTCATTACTTATCCAGAATTTTGAACCAATAAGGTTGTTGTTAATGTCCTTAAGTGTCAACACATTACTTCAACAACTTCCAGTTGGTGTGAATTCCATGACCTTTAGCATAGAAACATCAATGCCGGAAATCACTGGTACTTTGGGCCACAACTTCAATGAAGTTTTTGGAAAGTTTCTTAATCCAGTTTTGTTCTCTGTCCATGTTGTAGATAACCAATGGTGAATCAGCTTTGTGGCTGCCATCTGTTTAATATTCCTTGAGTTAGGCTTTCTACTTCCCTCAAAAAATTTGACTTCACAAAAATCGACAATGACTTGGAGTGCTACACAGATGACGTGGGACCTAACTAGGGAAGCATTAGGACAGGGGAGTGGAGTTGATATGCATAGGTTGAGAATGTGTTGTTGTGTGACTCATGATATATTCAGTCATTTGGAGTTGGTTGGGATATGATTAATGGAATATCCCCCCTGCATGAAGGTAACTAGAAGTTTTCACAGCAACTGGTGTGGACTTTTGACCAACTGTCATCATTGATAAGCAAATTCCTTATATACTAAATCTCAAACGATGATTAAGGACTATCCTGTATTATGTCTGTATTTCAATTTTCAAAGAATAAAATCAACAGGTGTCATCCATAATTGAAATAATCAAAGTCAGAACAATGATATCTGATAAACAATTACAAGTATATGATTGTTCTTCCGCTCCACCTAACCTTCATTTTAACACCATTAGCGATAGCCATCTCAAGTATCTCAGCAATAGGAACTAATTACACAGTGAAGAGCACCACATGCCAAGATAGTTGCCGGTGGAATTCTATGGAAACGCATTTAGAACTTTGGCTTTATACCCCAAATAACAAAGAATGTTTATCATCGAATAATTCATATTCACTTCTTAGAAGACCTTGGAATTTTGAATGAAAGGCTATTCTATCTTTACCTACGCCAATTCAAGTCATCCTATGTTCATCATTCTGGTTAGTTCTTCTATCATTATCCACCGCAACCACTATCCACAGCTCATGCCAAAATTCCAGGAGTCCAAACTTCCCTTACGCTTCTGCACGAGACACTCAAAACCCCTCTTCGGAAAAGCCATACCAACAAACTGAAGACCCTAACTTGCAAGCAACATTAGCATTTCATCATCTAAACACGATCCAAATGCCCTAAAGACAAGTTCAAAAGCCCCGATCAAGCGCAATAACGAGCCGGAACAAATGCACCAACTCGAACAACCCATCTTAAAACAGCGATGGGCAAATAGCAACCCTCACCTGTAAAGAGCACCAAGTCAGGTTGAGCAAGCTGGCGAGCCAGAGGCAGCCGTAATAGGCGATCATGATGGACGACCTCCCGCTCGACAGCTTCGAGAAGCTCTTCCTCGCCTGAGCGGCCAAGTAGAGCGCGAACGCGAGCGCGGACGCGATCAGCAGCACGTTGTGCCAGAACCCGTGGCACTCGAAGAGCCAGCCGTACATGTTCGGGCCGATGACGAAGCTCCCTCCGACGGCGGCGGCGGCGGAATCGTGGCCGTCGCGCAGCGAAATCGCGACGGCGGACTCGACGGCTTCCTCCAGGGACCGCATCTTCCAAAGTCGCGAAATGGGTGCCCGGAAAAATTCTAGCTTTTCGCCGGCGAAGTCGATCGGAAGAGATGGAAATGGAAGTCGACGACGGAGAAAGACAGAGAGAGAGAGAGAGAGAGAGAGAGAGAAGAGGGGGAAAGAGAGGGGTAGAGGGGTCTAACAGCAATACGAGAAAATTTGGTGGAAAGTGAAAAAGGAAGGACAGCTGAGGGGTATAACAGGAACCGGGAGAAATTATTTTTATTTTTCATTTTTCATTTTCCTGTGATGGACTTGACGAATATAATAATGTTTTTAGTAAAATGTTAGAAGACAATTCTACGTTGGAAAAGTACGGTTCAAAATGCTTCCGTATCAGCTAAGGCGCGGCTATTGATCCGGATTTTTTATTTTCTCCTGTACATCCTTTGACCAAATTTCATTTTGATGTACATTAGTAAGAGCAAGGCCTGTTTGATAACAATTTCAGAAACAATTGATTTTAATAATACTTTCGAGAACAATTGATTTTGTTCTTTTGTTCTTTGGAGTAAAAGAAGAACATAAATCCATTTACTATTTTTTTTTATTTTCAAGAACAAAAATTAACTTTTTTGTTCCCGAAAATAAATTTGAAATAAAATCAAGAAATAGAAAAAAATTGATTCATGTTCCCAAGAATAATTTCTAGAGTCAATTTTAATTTTTTTTTCCATTCTCTTTTATTCACTTTTCTCCTTTTCTCTTTCCTTTTCTTTTTCTTATTCTTCATTTTAGCCGATCGTTGGCTTTAGCTATGATCGGCGACTGGCCAAACGAGGGGCGACAACCTTGCCGAAACATAGTCAACCTGCGGCAACACCATGGTTGGGCAAGGTTGACCTTGCCTATAGGGGAAGCCAGGGCTCACTTTGGCCAAGCAAGTCTCTAGCAAGCTCATCGAATTTTGCCTAGCTGTCGCTAGCCATGGAGGGAGAAGAAGAGAAAAAAAGAAGAAGAACAAAATAATAAAAATATTTTAAAATTTTACCAAACATATTTCTATCTCGGGAATATAGATTTTATTAAGCGTGTTCTTTTTCTCAAAAATTATTCTAAGAAATAAATTTATAAAAAATCATTTTTAATAATATATTATTCTAAAAAACATAATCGTTACTAAACGTGCCTTAAGATGCTATTTTAAATGACTTCTTGATAATGATTTAAAAACAAGGGCTTCAATTTCTATAATGTAATTATAACACATTGCAAAAGTTTTTAGGCAGCTTACTTCGCTTAATTTTAAAAGATACTAGCATTTCAAATCTTGCGTTGCAGAAAGTACATGTTCTACAATGTTTCATGTCACATCACAAGGCAATCGTACAAGATTAAAAAAAAATTCAAATCATCCATTTTTTTTGAGAAAAAAATACAAAGTGCGTTTATTTCTAAAAAAAAAAAAAAAAAATGGATGATTTGAATTTTTTTCTAAAAATGTCTCTTAACATTTTAGAAAATGAGTCAATTAAAAATATCTTCATGGCCTACAAAAGTATTTAGATATAAATTGTTTTTAATAATGAAAATATTTTTCAAATGACTAGTTATTTCAAGTGATATTAATGATTTTTTAAAAATATTTTCTAAATAGTTTATTTTCCAAGAAATAAATGAAACTCGAAAAAATTTTCACTAGAGGTGAGTACTAGGTTTCATTCAACCTAGGTATTGGATCAAAAGTCCAATTCTCAATTTTTGTCAAACCTAAAATCGACCTAAGACAAGTTCGATTCCCATTTCCAAGGTTGAAGGTGTCAGTTCTATTTAGGAACTAATTAAACTAGTATGGACCCAAGTTTAACTGGTTTTAATTATTTTTAAGCCTCTTTTAGAAAAAGGAATTTACTTTTGCACAAATCAAATATGAACCATGATTTTCAACATAAAGAAATAACGACATAACTACTTAACTCATAAATGTTGTTCTAGTAAAATGATACAACTTTTATATCTTTTCATAAGAGCACAGCTTTAAACATAAAATGGGCCAATTCCTGGATGGATTTGCTAACTGCCTCCGAATTGGTTGGTTTAGGAATCAGCACTTCTCAAATGGATTAGTTTAATTTTTGGTTTCAATCATTTAAAATCAAGCACGAGACTAGATTCCAATTGGTAGTAGGGATTTTTTTTTTTTTTTTTACCTTAGAACCAATCGCCCTACTTTTTGTGTATGTAAGAGGGTAGGAGATTCTCTTCCCCGTTTTGTACGGGCAAACATCCAAAATTGATTCCACTAATTTCCCATTGGATACCCCACCAACGGGTTAAGGGTGCAGCCTCACTTGATCCACGCGTTCTTCCCCAGAACTAATCCTATGGTTGGGGAAATGACGAAGGCCTTTCCTGGAAACAGAAAGGGGAAGCACGAGACTAGATTCCAATTGGTAGTAGGGAATTTTTTTTTTTTTTACCTTAGAACCAATCGCCCTACTTTTTGTGTATGTAAGAGGGTAGGAGATTCTCTTCCCCGTTTTGTACGGGCAAACATCCAAAATTGCGTAATTTGTTTGATCCTAATTTGGGTCATCAACCTATCTAACTTTTTCACTAATTTATTGGAAAGAGTCAGAATTTGTACACTTGATTCAGAGCTGAAAATCGTACGCATAGGAGGAAAGTCTAATAAATAGCGCAGACCCATCAATACCATTCCGAGGTCAAGCAATTTTCACTTTCTAATCTATTTATCGACATGCTACCTCGAAACCGAAATCTAATTTCCCCCAATTTTTTCAATTTTCCAATTGGTTGAGCTCATATCGTCATCCTAGCTGTGAAAATTGGACCGGACCTTTTGTTATATCCACGAAATAATTTTTTTACAAAAAAAAAGACGAAAACGAAGACCAAATCAGAAAACGACACCTCACGAATCAAAAACGGCGCGCCGGACATGTGTGGGTAGTAGTTGAGAGGATGAGAGGCACGGCCGGCTTCCCTCTGTCTAGCTGGCCGGAGCTGACCCACGTTGTTATATCCTCCTATAAAAGAGTCGGATTCCCACAGAAGAACCGACCGTTTCTCCACGCATTTGCTGCTGTAGATTCTTTCCTCGCTGCGTGTCGTTGTCTCTCAAGAAAGGGGTGCTCTGAGGTAGCTTCTTCCCGTTTTCTCTCACTTAATTTCTACCCTTTGAGATGACCATCATAGTGGTTGATGCTGGGCGTGGCCTGCAGTGTTGGATTGTTTCTTCTTTGACAAATTTTTGTTTCTTTTGATGTTTTGATCGGATGGGTTTGTTTTCGTTATGGGTTTTTGATCAGTTTGGTTCTCAAAGATCTGGTCTTGATTGAGGAGGGAAGACTTCCCTTTTCTGATTTTTGCAAGTACTGCGATTCCGTTGCTACGGAAAAAGCTCAGAGTTGGGATGGTGTCTCTTTGTTTATGGGTATCACCAGTTGACTAGGTTTTGAGTTCCTCTATCGAAGCGAGAGAAGATGAGTTTGCTCAGATATAGTTTAATTTGTCCTGATAGAGCAGCTTTTTGGAACATCAGATCTGAAATTTGCATATTACTAGAACTGGGTCATCGATGGGAGTTCGAAATTTCTTGTGTACTGTCAGTCTGTTGACTTTGCGGCTTCTTTTGAACCCATGTTCCTGCTTTAATTGTTGATTTCATCACAGTTTCTTTATGCTTCGTTTCTTTGTTTTTGTGGGTTAATTGTTTACCTTTTCACCATTTAGAACGACCATTTGTTTATTTGGCGTTTCTTTCTTTGTTCAAGCTTACATGATTGCTGAGTCTAGCTTTATCTGTTTTGTTTCTGTCTAGATCACAAGGAAAGATGGTGAAGGCTGTTGTTGTCCTTAAGAGCAGTGAGGGTGTCTGCGGAACTGTCTACTTCACTCAAGAAGGAGATGGTAATGCAACGCTCTGATTATAGAATCTCGCATGTGTTTTTGTGTTCAAGGTTCAATTAATCTTTTTTGGTCTTGCGTTGTTCTTTTCAGGCCCAACCACAGTAACTGGAAGTCTGTCTGGCCTTAAGCCTGGACTTCATGGTTTCCATGTCCATGCTCTCGGAGACACCACAAATGGCTGTATGTCAACAGGTATCTTTTGATTACAGTGATCTTCTTATTAATGAGAAAGCATATAGACTAGTTCTTCATTTACATAAACCAAATTTTTAGTTTATTGACTTGTTATGATCTTTGAAAATGACATTCACAGGACCACACTTCAATCCTTGTGGCAAAGAGCATGGAGCCCCTGAAGACCAGAACCGTCATGCGGGTGATTTGGGGAATGTGAATGTGGGTGATGATGGTAAGCTTTATACAGTCAACTGAACCTCCTTTACTACTAATATAAAAATTACAAATGCTGATCTCAAGATGAATGTTGATGGAAATACTTGAAGATGTTGTGACTTTACCCACCTGTTGGAATCTGCATTTTGTCAAGCATTACAGTTTTGCATATGATAGAAGCTGTGATTAACTATGCTTTTCCTTGTGATTCAGGTACTGTTAATTTCACAATCATTGATAACCAGGTTCTCTACTATCCATCTATCCTTAGCAACTAGCATTATGTGTTGAATTACCATGTTTTAGATTTCTTTGAAACCTAAAGCAGAATTTAATTTGATGACCCTTTCCTTTATGCAGATTCCTCTCAGTGGACCAAGCTCAATTATTGGAAGGGCTGTCGTTGTTCATGGAGATCCTGATGATCTTGGGAAGGGTAATTTCTGAGAATTTAGGCTGTGTTTAGTTCGTAAAAATCTCCACATTTGCTGTTTTCAGTTTGGTTTTTTCTAATTAGTGGTAAGGCTTCAGAGAATGAAAATTGAGAATAACTCCTGTAGTTTGAAAACGGTTTTCTAAACAAAAATAAGAGAAACTGTCTTTAACTAGAGTAAAAAACTGAAGGCAACTTTCTATGCTTTTAGTATTTTCATTCCTAATGAAATCATGCAGGTTTGGAATACCAATGAAGTACAAGCACATAGTTAGCAAGCATCTGAAGAGAATTTCACTTCTGTCAACAAAGTAAACGAAAGCTAAAAATGTTCTCTTGTTCCAAATGAAAGCATGCAGGTTTGGAATACCAATAGAATACAAGCAAATTGTCACCATCTAAAGAGAATTGCACTTGCACTATCACAACACGTTTCAGACAACACAGAAAATGAAAGCTGAAAATGTTTTCTCATGCCAAACAGGCCCTCAACAATCTTAAATGCTAGCTTCTCCAGCTAAAAGAGTGTTGATTTAATAGGCATCTTCCCTGGTTTATTCCAGTTCTACTAGGGTATTAGTTGTGTTTATCATCATGCTATGGATTTCTTCTTGCTGTGGCAAATAGCTTAAGTGACAGGGAAAATGCATATTCAACTTTGCATCCTTTTTCTATTGATTATATAAATTATTCCCACCTCTCCAGGCGATGCAATTTTTCACGTGAGCCTTCTTTATATTTATAAAAAGTGCCACTTGTTTTTATTTTCCTATACCCAGGGGGGCACGAACTTAGCAAAACAACTGGGAATGCTGGTGGCAGAGTTGCCTGCGGTGAGCATTTTAGCTTTAACTTAATGCAGCGTCATGTCGTAGAGATCCATATCATATGAAATTTAGTATGCCGCTTTTAGTTGGCCCAAGGTTTAGCAGCTCACTTGGAGGTGGGCAGAGAAATGTCAGCTGATAGATGTCACTTGCCTCTATGTTGATCTTTTACAGCTCTTTTCTTTTCTGTTGCTTGTTTAATTGCTGAGAGAGGTTGGTGTGGTACAGTAGGCATCTGCAGATGAAGTCTATTTGATCTTTTCATGAATTATACATTTCGACATCATCTTCAACATGTTCATCATATGGTGCACGCACAAGCTCAGACAGCCATGGGATTTTTTTTTCCCCTACCACTTCTCATAGTCTGTTCGCTTCTCCCTCTTCATTATGGCAGGGGTTATTGGCCTTCAGGGATGAACTGCATCCTTCAACTACAGTAACTACAGTCGTGCACGCATGTAGTTATGAAGATCTTTGAAAATGTAGAATAAAGGGCAGTCTTGGTATGTCTCCTTTTCTGTCTTGAAAGTGGTTTGTAATTGCCTTCAATTGTTGTGCCTCAAAATGTTCACAGGCTTTTTTATAGCGAAATGTCGAACTTTTGTGAGACTATCTCCGTGACAATAGATATATTCAAACACAAAGTTGAGATGGCTCACATGCTAGAAAATTACTTTGTCGTGGATTTTATCAAAGCTCTGCGATCATAAGATGTCTGGAATCAATATCTTATATGGTAATTACGAAATCTTTTCAGCAATCAAAAACGTTTCTGGGCATTTATTCCCTTTTCCTCTTAAAGAATTGATTACTGAGGTAAATGAGTTGGGCAGGGGGCTCATCTTGTACTACTGTCGGCAGAAAAAAAATAATCAACTCTTGAAATCGATGAGTGGCATCTCGGTCAGACAAGAGTAGAGTTTTGTCAGAGTAGAAGTCATCAGTTAACAGGTTAAGCTTGTCGACAATGAAGAGAATCGACAACATGCTGTGTCAGTCATCGATGAGAGCCCTTGGGTAGACGAGGCCGTAGATAGCAAGTTATCCCAAGTTTTGGCTGTGTTGGAACCGTGAAATCTGATGCAAGGAACGCATTGGGGATGAATCGGTGCATTCCGTCCTGCAGTCTCGTTAATATCTCGAGCTCGTTAATACCTCGAGCGATACTAGGACAAGGACTCGCACTATGGAAGAATTGGCCCATAGCAGGCGTCACTTATAGTCTCGTTAATACCTCGAGCAATGGCTAGGACAAGGACTTGGACTTGCACGACGGCATACAATACAAGCTCCATCACGAGGATAGGCTTGTAAGCCATCTTGGTTCGGTTGGCTTTGAATATCGGTGTTAGGTTGAGGGTCATAAATCAAGTAGTTTTCAAGGGGTAGAGATCTGCCTGACCCTTACCTGACTCATTCATCATCATGTTGATCCATTTTACCTTATCTTGCTGAATGAGTATTGCATTGATTATGCAAAGCTTTACGCATGATTGGCATGACAGACCGTATAACAAAGCAGGGAATTTGAAACATTCAGGACTTAAGATATTGCACTAAGTAAAAAGTTAAACTACCTCCTTTAAAGCTGAGTCATGGGCAATTGTGTCTCTTGTCAATCGGTGGCACTCCCAATAGTAATTATCGGCATCTGGGGAATTAACAGTAACGATACCACAAACGGAAGACCGGAGATGGAGACCGACATAATTTTGGTACAATCCTAGAAATTCGAAAGGGGTTGTGAAGTTATGAATAAAGTAGAATATGAGCCAAGAACTAGATAAATGGCCTAAACATAAAGTTGTGTGCAGCTTGGCTGATGTGAAAAACCGAACTTGTCTAGCGTGTCTAATATACACACAAATCCATGCCTTAATTAGTAAGGGTGCCTAGGGTGCATTCAGTAACATTTCTATTTCGAGTAACAGTCTATTTTATTTTTATTTTTCTTAAAATAGTTTATGAGTAAAATAACACGTTTGATAACTACACAAAATTTCTATTTTTGAAATAGAAAAAGCATAGGAGTGCCTTTGCCATGGCTCACAGGTTTTATTGTGGTGTATAATTTCTTTGAATTTTTTAATAATATTTTGAAAATTTTCTTTTCTTTTTTTTTTTTCTTCTCTTATTCTTTCTTCTCTAGTCGGTCGCTAGGTGGCGGCTGGTAATGCCAGCAACAAATGGTGATGGCAGATCATAACTAGTAGGTGGCAGGTACAGCGGTTAGGCGAGCATTGACGGCGAGGCTCTAGTGAACGGGTAGAAGAGGAAGAAGAAGAAAAGATAAAAAGAAAAAAGAAAAAAAGAAAAAAGAAAAGATATGAAATAACTTATTCTAGAAATTATTCCTTGGAGCAATAAGTTACTTTTTTCTAGAAATAACTGATGGCAGATAACTTATTCTATAAATTAGTGGCTTGGCAATAGATTTGTTTTTATTTCAAATCTATTGCCAGGCCACTAATCTATTTTGAGGAATAGAAAAATTAACTGATTTTAGCAAACGAATTTTTGTTCTTTTTCTATTTTGGAAAATAAAAGAACAAAAGAATAAGAAAATTGAACGTTGCCACGTAGACCTTAAGGGTATGTTTGTTTATTTTTGTCTCTGTTTCTTGGAATATAAATTTTTGTTCTTTTGTTCTAGGGAACAAAAAAAGAACAGAAATGCGTTTGTTTACACTTTTGTTCCTGGGAACAGATTTGTAACAGAATTAAAAAATAGAAAAAAATTGTTTCTTGTTCTCGAGAGCACTTCCAAGAAACACTTTTTTTTTTCTTCTCATTATATTGACCCATTTTACCTTATTTAGCTGAATGAATATTGCATCGATTATGCAAAGACTTTACGCATCGATTATAATAATTCTTATGTGAACTTTGAAACTAATTAGCACGGCGGATTGCAAAACAAAGCTTGGAACTTGAAACGCTCAGGAAATAAGATATTTGCACCAAGTAATACCTTGGATTACCTCCTTCAAAGCTGAGTTATGGGCAATTTTGTCTCTTGTCAATCCGTGGCATTCTCAATACTAATTTTGGGCATTTGAGCAATTCACGATAACAGTACTACTAATAGGAGACTGGAGATGGAGACCGACATAATTTTGCCATGTGACGCATAATTCACTATGGCAATCGCATCATTCACTATGACAATCACCTTTATCGAGAACTAATGGCAAGTGATCTTGCTGGCTGTACAATTTAGAAACCTTATTATCATGCAATGATCCGACAAAGAAATATTTGGGGTGCGTTTGGTAATGTTTCTGTTCAAAAATTGTTTCAGAGAACAGAAATAAAAAAAATGTTTTTATTCCGGGGAACAATTTTTGACTAGAAAGATGCGTTTGGTAAATTTGTTCCGGGAATAAAAAATGAATAGAAATACGTTTGGTAAATTTATATTCTTTTTTTTGTTTCTTTTAATTTTTTAATAATTTTATTTTATTTTTCTTTTTTTCCTTTCTTTTTTATTTTTTCTTCTTTCGGCCGGTCACCGGAGGTTGGTGATCGGCCGACGGTCATCCAGCCATGGCGAGGCTCACCGGTGGGGGTGAGGCTTGGCCTCGCTAGGGGCCGACGACCCTCCGGCGGGTTGGCGACCCTCCGGCGGCGGTCGCCGGCCCTCGACGGCCGGTCGTCGGCCATGGTCGAGGCCGACGACCGGCCAAAAAAAAAGAAGAAGAAAAGAAGAAGAAAAGAAGAAGAAAAGAAAAGAAAGAGAGAAGTGTTTCTTCAAAAATATTTCGGAACAAGAAATAATTTTTTTTTTTTTTTCATTTCTGTTCTTTTTGTGTTTTGGGAACAAAAAATCAAATTTTGAACAAAAACGCAAACAAATACGTTTCTATTTTTTTTTTGTTCCCGGGAATAAAAAAACAAAATTTCTGTTCATAAAAAAAAAAAAAAAAAAGAACATTATCATGCAGCCCATTGCCATTTCTATTCTTGATTTGCCAAATCAAAATACTCATGTCCTGTATATATAGGCTCATTCTCTTCATTATGTCACAAAGACATCAAAGTAATACAGCTCAAAAAGGATGAGCTGCATCCATCCAAGAGAAATGGCAAGAGCTTCTCTCTCTTTGGCCTTCTTAGTGACCCTTGTGCTCGTATCAACATGTAAGCTTTCCCATGAAATGTGCCTCTTCTTGTTTATATAGTTTTTCGATCACGATATGGAAATAGTTTTCACGCTGAACTTTGTATACACAGGTTTGATGCTTGAGACAGGAGCAAGAGATTTGACAGTGAGACCGTCAAGCCAATGCTTTACTTCAGAAGATTGCTTTAAATATTGCGACGGACGCCGCAATAGCACGTGTGACGACGGCCAATGCATCTGTGGTCGTGTGGCGGATTGAGGGCTAAAGCATGGATGAAACTGCCTTAGAGAACAAGAAGCAAAATGCTTGCTGGATTTACACGTTTTGTTTAGTTACTATTTGCTTCAATAAAGGTGGCATTGTGAGCGCTTAATAATATCTTGAACAACAATCAAATTCGCTTCCTATTGTGTCTTCTTTTGGTGAATTGCGTCCTACTATTTGTGCACTGAATTAAGCCCCACTTTCGGGATAAACGACAATGCTCTCAAACCCTTTTCAAATCCCAAATCAAAACTCAGTGCACATGGGTCGAATCTTGTCAACGGAGTATACCTAATTACCAAGCTAATCTTAATGTTATTAATTCAAATATATGACTTTGCGACAAAAACTAGCCGGTGATGATTGGCCTGTCACATCAACGATTTCCAATGAAAATTGACTAGTAGGATTACATTGAAATTTTGCATAAAGATTTAGACTTGAATTGACAAAATTGAAATGTTTAAGATTGGTTTGGTATCTATACAATAGTTTAGGACTAAATGGGTGATTTTCCCCACGCAAAACCACTTTTGAAGTACTTTCAATAGCCAAAAGTGTTGGTTGTTTCCTAATTTAATTCTATACGCTTGTAACTATGAACATGACTATGATCAAGACAAACCGCTTATTCTAGACATTTGACCGGGTGGCAAGGGAAACGGTGCTCGGACCAGGTCAAATGCCAGTAAAATCATTGGATATGAACCGTGAACATTGTGACATTATGAAAATCCTATATCAATTAATAACATTAGAAGAGGTACACCTCAAGTGCCAAAACTTGGCACTAGGAGGATATATATGTACCAAAACTTCCAAAGTGTACATTTAAGTGTCACTTCTTTGGAAAATTGGACACTTAAGTGCTAACTCCAATGAGGTTTACTAGAAATCTGACGTAACATTATTTTATTAATATAATCGGTCTATGAGGCTATCGGCAATCTGATGTGGCTTGTCGAAAATTAGATGTGGGTCACCGTTGGCATTTAAGTGTTTATTTATTCTTCGATTTTGGAACTTAAGTATACATTTTGGAAGTTTTGGTACTTATATGTCTATCCATGCCAAGTTTTGACACTTGAGGTGTTCACACCTCTAATATGATGCAATATATCAATTTGTAAATGTTAATAGAGGAAATTTCAATTGGATTATTAATTTTGTAGTGCATGGGAAATCCAATAGGTATTTTGGTTTCTCTCTCCATTGAGATGTCGAGTTTCTTTGACGGGGATCAAATAAACCAAAAAAAAAAAAAAATACCAGGAACTATTGAATTAAAATCGATGAAAGTCTCCATTCAATCAGTGAAGTAATTATTTTTTTTTGGGGGTCGAACAGTGAAATAGGGTTTAGCTTGTGAACATTAATTTCATGTTGGTAAATAAGTTAATAAATAAATAAAATTTATAAATTCATCCTCGACAAGCCCATCCGAAAGACTGACTTCAACCCCCGTTGAAGAGAACTCATCATGTTCAACTCTTCGTCTTTCCAAGCGAGAGAGAGAGAGAATATGGAGAGAGGCTTCAGAGAGCTGTATATAGAGCCTCTTGACCGAAATGGCGTCTTGTTATTGCAATCGTTTCTATGCCGATAAGCCCGAGCTCGCTGCTCGTGGGATTGAGGCCATTGGCCATCAGGTTGTCATCGGCTCTACGGAAGGTAGACTTTGATCGGTTTCTCTTTTCCCCGACTAATGATTCGATTATTGCCTCGAATTTGATTTCGATCCTCATTTTTTAATCCTATTTGTTCTTCGTAACTCTCATAACAGTGAATACTATGAAATGCTCGGGGGTTTATTATTAGCTACGGTTGTCTCGATTGCTTTTACTCATTGATCTGCCGGTGTGCTCATTCGCGTTTCCTTCTGGTTCTGTTTGGCTGTTTGCTCAAGTGAGATTGTTGGTGAGGTCGAGTGCCTAAAATAATATATTCTGGATAGCAGTGAATTGTTTTATATATCGTGATTCTGCAATTTTATGCCTTAGATTTGGGCACTTTGGCGAGGATTGAGTGTTCTCACCGATAGATTAAATAGAATGGAAAAAAGGAGGTGTTTCTTGAGATGGTATATTTTAGTTTATTTTTTTGGCGGGGAAATGACATATATAATTTACAAACTTTGTCCAATATGCAATATCGTCCAAGAACATTTAATTTGTTCAATATGGTACATGAATTTTAATCCAATGTCCAATGTTGTTCTTAATCTTTTTAATTTATTTAATCTCGTTCCTGAACTTTGGTCCAATGTTCAACGTTATCTCTAAACTTCTAAACCTTTTCATATAGCCCATTGCGCATTTATAATGGTTTAGAGACCAAATTGCACAATCTTAATTCTAAGGACAACATTGCACATTAGATTAAAATTCAAGAACCATATTACACATTGAACCAAAGATCATGAACTATTTGAACATTAGACCTTGCCTTTTTTTCTTTTTCATTTTTAATTAAGATTTTATTAAAAAATTTAGATTTAGAGTAAAATGACATCGTTTTAGTCTTATATTCAGTCGATGCCATGTATAAGAGAGGAAATATTTAAAAAAACCATGCAAGAGAGAAAATAATAAAAAAACTACATCGGCATTTTCCGTTTATCTAATTGGACGAAGAAAAACATAGGTAAAATTAACAAAAGAACTTGATTATACTAATTTGACAAGTTTGATTTGATTATGCTTTTTGTAAGTTGTAGGATTCAATTGCATTTTTATGACGAGTTTCTAGTGCACTTATCCATATATACTTATTCGCTAGATTTTCGATGTTTTTATCTCAATCATTCTACCTATTGAAAGCTACGAGCTTTCCTAAAGAACTTTCCGATAATGTCATTTTTCCAAAACAGTACTAGACAAATTGCAATTTTTCCATTTCAGTCAATCCAATCAAATTTAGCCGACTAATGCTAACATGGACATTAGCCAACACCGGACAAATTGCATTCCGCCCACAAATTTAGCTAATGTATCATTTTAAACTTTTTTTTTCAATATTTTAAATATATGTTTTATTTTTTTCAATATTTATTTTTATCTCTCTCTCTCTCTCTCTCTCTCTCTCTCTCTCTCTCTCTCTCTCTCTCATTCTTCCCCTGGCCGCTTGTCGGACCTCAACGATTAGCTAGAGGCTTTGCTTGGTGAGGTCGTCTCATCGGCCAATGGTGAGGCTTGTTCCCGCCGATCATTGGCGAGGGCAAGCCTCACCCATCGACAACGTTGCTCATCCTCGTTATGTCTGGTGAAGCCGACTCTCTCTCTCTCTCTCTCTCTCTCTCTCTCTCTCTCTCATTCTTCCCCTAGTCGATCGTTGGACCTCGATGATCAGCTAGAGGCTTTGCTTGGTGAGGTCATCTCATTGGCCAATGGCGAGGCTTGTTCCCACGATCATCGGTGAGGGCAAGCCTCACCCATTGACAACATTGCTTGTCCTCGCTATGGCTGGTGAAGTTGAGTTTGTCTTATGATAGCTAGGCCTCGCCCAACTAGGACGGCAAGACCTCACCCAATGAGGGTGAGGCTGCCCTTGCCATGGATCTAGCAAGGGCCTTACTTTGCGACGTCGAGGGTCTTGCTAAATTTATGGCCAATGACAAGTCGCAATCGCTAGGCAACGGCCTTGCTAGATACACAACGAGGTCAAGCCTTGCCTAGCCATGGCAAGGCCTAGCAATGTTGTCGTTGGGCAAGGCTTGCCCTCGCCATGGCTAGGTGAGGTCAAGCCTCGCTAGATCTAGTGAAGCCTCATCCAACGATGGGATCTTGCCATCATTCTAGCGAGGCTTGCCCTTGTCGGCCAACGCCTCTAGCTAGTCATTGAGGTCTAGTGATCGGCTAGGTTTTTTTTTTTTTTTTTACTTGTTCTCTCTCCCTCTCCCTCCTTCTTCCCCTAGCCGATTGTCGGACCTCGGTGATCAGCTAGAGGCTTTGCCCAGTGAGGTCGCCTTGTCGACCAATGGCGAGGCTTGCTCTTGCTGATCATTAGTGAGGGCAAGCCTCACCCAACAACAGTGTTGCTCGCCTTCGCTATGGCTGGTGAAGTTGAATTTGTTTTATGACAGCAAGGCCTCACCCAACTAGGGCGAGGCTGCCCTCGTTAGGGATCTAGCAAGGGCCTTACCTTGTGAAGTGAGGCTCTCGCCAAATTTATGGCTAATGGCAAAGTCACAGTCGTCATGCAAGGGCCTTTCTAGATACACAATGAGGTCAAGCCTTGCTAGCCATGGCAAGACCTAGCAATGTTGTTGTTGGGCAAGGCTCGCCCTCGTGATGGCTAGGTGAGGTCGAGCCTCGCTAGATCTAGCGAGGCCTCGTCTAGTGATGGGATCTCGCCATCAATCTGGTGAGGCTCACCCTCATTGACCAACCCTTCTAGCTAGTAATTGTGGTCCATCAATCAGCTATGTTTTATTTGTTTTTTCTTCTCTCTCTCTCTCTCTCTCTCTCTCTCTCTCTCTCTCTCTCCTTCTTCCCCTAGCCGGTCATTGGACCTTGGCAATTAGCTAGAGGCTTTGCCCGATGAGCCTCGTTGGCCAATGGCGAGGCTTGCTCCCGCTAATCACTGGTGAGGGCAAGCGTCACCTAGTGACAACATTCCTCGTCCTCGCTATGGCTAGTGAAGCCGAGTTTGTCCTATGACGGCAAGACCTCACGCAACCAAGGCAAGGCTGCCCTCACCATGGATCTGACAAGGGCCTTACCCAACGAATACAAGGCTCTCGCTAGATTTATGGCCAATGCTAAGTCGTAGTAGCTAGGCAAGGGCCTTGCTAGATACACAACAAGGTCGAGCCTTGCCTAGCCATGGCAAGGCCTAGCAATGTTGTCGTTGGGCGAGGCTTGCCCTTGCCATGGCTAAGTGAGGTCTAGCTTCCCTAGATCTAGCGAGGCCTCATCTAGTGATGGGATCTCGCCATCAATTTGGTGAGGCTTCCCCTCATCGGCCAATGCCTTTAGCTAGTCATTGAGGTTTAGCAATTGGCTAGGGGGGGGGGGGAGGGGTAGAGAGAAATTGAAAAAAATTAAAAAATAGAAAAATAGAAAAAATTTAAAAAATGACACTTGGCATTGGCCGGCATCCATGTTAGCGCCGACCAGCTAAATTTGGAAGGATGGATTGAATTGACATAATTGCAAAATATTTACGATTGAATTGACACAATTATAAAAATGTTTAGAATTGAACTAGCAAAAAAAAAAAAAAATCTAAGATTGAATTGGAAAAATTGTAATAAGGGTATATGTTTGTTTCATCCATATAGTCAACCTAGTCATATCTATAATATTTAGGTTTCTAAGTTTATGATTTTCGATGCACTTATTTCAACATATCTATTCGCCAAATTTTCAATGTTTTTATCTCAACCATGCTATCTATTGATAGCTAGTGAGCTTTCCTGAAAAAATTGCTAATGACATCATTATTGGGGTATATGTTCGTTTCGTCCATATAGTCAACCCGATCATATCTATAATAGTTTGGTTTCTTAGAAATAAGGGTTAATATCACGAAAAACCCCAAATTGGTATATTCATGATAAGTTTATTCCAAACTAATTTTTTGACCACCAAAAAACCTTAAACTAGCAATCATGTGACAAATTTACGTTTTGTTAGTTTCCATTAAATCTTAGCATCAAAATGCTAAGTTGGATGATACGTGACAATTGATGGGTGTATTGGTTGTGATTTTATTGTTTGTTTGTTACATGTGTATTGCGTTGTGGTTTTTTGTGATATTAATCAAATTTAATAGACACTAAATTAGGGTAAAATTATCACAAATGTACCAATTTGGGATTTTTGATAGTTAAAAATTAGTTTATGGTATATTTGTTATAGATATACCAATTTAGGGTTTTTGGTGGTTAAAAAATTTGTTTTTGATAATTTTGTCACGGTTTGGAATTTTTTGTGGTATTAACCGTAGAAATTATATAGCTAACTAGATTACTTGTCATTACTTCTCGAGAAAGGTGATTGTTGTGGTTCATGATTTGCATGGCAATCCATTAGTGATAGATACCTAGGATTTTAGCAAGATTATGTCAAGGGTGCGTTTGGTAATTATTCTATTCCTGAGAAAAATTTCCGATAAAAAATGATTTTATTTTATTATGTTCCCAAAAACAAATTCTAAGCATTTGAAGAAATTTGGTAATTGCTCAAAATTTTTATTTGTAGGATAGAATTGCATTTGGCACTATCCTCAAAATTTCTAATCCAAACCATTATTTTCTAATTTTTTAAATAATTTAATTACTTTCTTTTTTCTTTTTTTCTATATCTTTTTCCTTAGCCGGTCACTAGTGCCGGCCTTGGGATAACCGGTGATCGGCCAGACGAGGGTTGACAACCTCGCTGAAGGGTCATTAGCCCCTGGTGAGGCTCGGCCGAGCTCTCTTAGTCGTTGATAGGGCACAAACTTGTTGGGCCACCGCGGGGTCGGCCTTGCCTTGGTGGCCCTGTGAGGTCAAGCCTCACTAGCGACTGGGTGAGGCTCATCGGTGGCGACAATGGACTACGATGACAATGGCCAATGGCGGAGGTGGTGGAAGGAGAAGAGAAAAGGAAGTAAAACAAGAAGGAAAGAGGAAGAGAAAAGAAAAGAAAAAAGTTTATGTTGGCTTGATTTTGGGATTGTTTCCGGAAACAAAGAATCATTTTTTTTTTTTTAAATTCTCAATTCTACTTGCAAATCTATTACCGGGAACAAAAAAAATTTCTAAATGAATTTATGTTGCAAATTTACTCCCGAGAACAAAAGAACATAATCTAACATTATTTGGCCAGTTGCCAAACGCGCTCTAAGTCTCCCTCTACCTATGATCTCATCATTCGCAGTCATGTTGATTGATTACTCCCATGTCAATCATTACCGTCCATTAAGGAAAGAAATCCACTTATTAACATGCCATTTTCATTCTTGATTTGCTAAATCAAAATAATCAATGTCATGTAGATATAAATTCCCTCTCTGCAGTCTGTCATAAAGAAATCAAAGTAATATAGTTAGAAAGAATCAGCTGCATCCATACAAAAGAAATGGAAAGAGCTTCTCTCTCTTTGCCTTTTTTGGTGACCCTTGTGCTCTTATCATCATGTAAGCCTATCTCATGAAACGTGCCTCTTCTTGTTTTTATAGTTTTTCAATCACGATAAGGAAATAGTTTCATGCTGAACTTTGTATACACATAGGCTTGATGCTTGAGACAGGAGCAAGAGATTTGTCAGAGATAAATTCAAGCCAATGCTTTACTTCAGAAGATTGCCTTAAATATTGCAACAATTGCCTCGGAAGCAAGTGTGACGACGGCCGATGCATCTGTGGTTGCGTGCCGACTGGGGGCTAAAGAGTGGATGAAACTGCCTTAGAGAATAAGAAGCAAAATGCTTGCTGGATTTACATGTTTTGTTTGGTTAGTATTTGCTTCAATAAAGGTGGCATCGTGAGAGCTTAAAAATATCTTGGACAACAATCAAATTCGCTTCTTATTGTGTCTTCTTTTGGCGAATCGAGTCCTATTAATTGTGCACTGAACTAAGCCCCAATTTCGGGATAAACAAGAATGCTCTCAAACCCTTTTCAAATCACAAATCAGAACTTAATGCACATGGATCGAACCTTGTCAGTGGACTATACCTAGTTATCAGGCTAAAACGGCCCCGCAAGCCCGCGGCTTGGCTGGAATTCTGCTCCAGCGTTGCTGGTCACGGCTCCGAGAGGCTAGCCCCGGCTCATTTGAGCTAGGCTGAGCGGACCTTGGCGCGGCTGATCGGAGGTGGACGCGGGATGGGCTGCTCGGCTCGTGGACTGCTGCAGGTGTGAAGAATCGATGGGGAAGACCAAAATAAATGGAGCTGCAGCGTTCGGTGGAGAGCTACACGGAGAGAGGAGGACACACGGAGCTGCTTCGGTCAACAACAGGAAGTCCGCAAGTTGTCGCTGGCGTGGAGATGGGGCAGAAGCTATGAAGCACGGACACGTTGCCGAGCCTTCCGAGTCGTGTCCGACACGTGTCGACGTGTCCGACACGCTCGGACACGCTCGGACACGTTCGGACACGCGGTCAACGCGTGTCGAGAAATCCGACACGTGGTCAACTTTTCTCGACACGCTTCGACACGCGTGTCCGAGAGAGATTGTTGAAGAAGACGATGGTGGGTAGAGAGGTGAGGTCGAGGAAGAGGCCGAGGAAGCGGGGGTGAGACCGCGACGGCGAGAGGAAGAGCATAAACTGAGCGATGGAGGGCCGGCGGCGAGGGCCTCGCCGCGAGGCTACAGCTTGCAGCTGCTGCGAAGGAGGAAGGGCGGAGGCGACAGCAATGTGGCGACCGAAAGAGTTGAGAAGATCGTGAGGAAGAACCTGAGGTGGCGGGGAGAAGGTGGTGGCGTGGGGGAGGGGGGAGAGAGAATGGGAAGAACGGGGATGGAGGGGATTGTGATGGGGGGCACAGCTTCGCGGGGAGCAGACGGTGGCGTGGGAGGGGGAGGGGGAGGGGGAGAGGAGAGAGGAGAGAAGGGGAAGAAACCGAGGGGATGGGGGCGATTGATGGGGGCGCGGGTGATGGGGACGCAGGGGAGTAGGTGGTAGCGTAGGGAGAGAGAGAGAGAGAGAGAGAGAGAGAGAGAAAAAGGGGAAGAGATTGAGGGGGCTGGGGGTGATTGATGGGGGGCGCGGGGAGCAAGTGGGCGTGGGGGGGGAAGGTGAGGGGGAGAGAGAGAGTGGGGGCAGATCGCAGAAAATCAAAGGGGAGGATTTTGGGGGTGGTGGCGTGGGAAAAGAGGGGGAGAGAGAAACGAGAAGAGAGGATTTGAGAGGATGTGAGGGGGAATAATTTTTGTTAAAATAAAAATGTATTTTTTAAAAATGCACACATATGAATATGTTTTTTAAATTTTTTTATGAATAAATAGTGTAAATTTATTATAAGTTTTTATTTATTTATTTGTGAATTTGAATTAAATTAATTAAAAATAAAAAAAATTATTTAATATATAACGTGTCGGAACGTGTCGGAATTCTCTACTTTTTAAGAAATGACGTATCGCGTGTCGTGTCGTGTCGTGTCGCGTGTCGCGTGTCGCGTGTCCGTGCTACATAGGGCAGAAGGGCTGTCGGTGGGGATTAGAAAGCAAAAGCAGAAGTTCCAGGGGTCGAGGACAGCTGGTAGCTTCGCTCGAGAGGAGAGAGAGAGAGACAGCGACGGAAGGGGAAAGGATAAGGATGAAAGTAAAAATAGAGAAGAAAACCAGGGAAAAAGTTGGTAGGGATTTGTCGGTTGTTGGGGGGTGGGGGGTGGTTGGAATTGTGCGAGAGAGGAAGGGGGAGACGTACGGCCGAAGGGCGAGGGGAGAAAGAAAATAAAAGGGAAATTCCTATAATCAAAATTCTTGATCTCACTTGTTTTTATTTAATTTAATTTGGTCCGTAAAAATCTCCATGCTAAAATATTTGATTCTCACTTGATTTCTTGCATAAAATTTCCCCAAAACAACAAGTCTTGGGCAACAAAAACGGCCAATTCTCTCAATTCCGAATTTTAATTCCTTTTTCTCGAAATCTGATTTTTGAATAAATCTCTCCAATTGAGGTCCAATTTTGTTGAAGAAAAAGCCCACACACATTCTTTTCACCAAATAACTCACACCGGAGGCCAAAAATCCATTTGATTTGGCAAATCCGAATTTCCGTTCGTTTTCTGAATCGTCTAAATCGACTTTTCGTAAAAATCCTGAACTTGCTGAAAATTCATCGAAAGGTGAGTTGACGTTCCTAAAATGACTCGTGACATGACAAAACTTTCAACTTTTGAAATCGGATTCAAATTTGCAGTTAATTTCAATCTGATGCGATTTTAACATGACCTAACCTACCGGGTAACTTTTAAGAATTTTTAGTGCAGTTAACTCGTGGTCAATTTTAGCCACACGTACCTCTTTGACACATTGACGACTCTCGGTTGTTATGAAAATTTAAAGATTTCAAATACTGACACAGGGCGCCAAAATGATAGAAAAATCAGTTTAGTGACGATCAACGAGAATTTTGCAAATTAGTGGAATCACTCACGTTTAGCCACACATCTCAGTCGAATCGACTTATCTCTGATCTCTGATCGATTTTTGACTATGTTGTAATGACCCTTGCAAACTAGTACAGTCAAGTAGTTGATTCTTGGTCAAATTCTTAAGTCTATTGTATTAAAATTCCTTAACGGCTTCACTTGATAGGCTAGTTATCTCGTAAGTGGCTATTTCAGAGAAAAGCACTATGGTCGCGTCGATGAAAAGCCCAACTTATCCAATCAAAATCAGAACTGCATTTTCAGGATGTCACAACTCTTCCATTCTTATAAAAATTTCATCATTGAAATTTAAACATTTACCAATCCTTAAACAAAAAGGTGGGGATATCGTCGTATCATCGAGTCTCACTTTCCCACGTTGCTTCTTCAGTCCGGTAGTGTGGTCAAACCATTTTGACCAAGGGGACCATCTTGGTATACAAAATCTACTCTTTCTGATCTGCAATCTGAACCAGGTTTTCCATGTACGACACTCTATCGTCCACGTTTAATTCTTCAAGATTTAGCATGTGGGTCGGGTCAGGCTCATACATCCTTAACCTCAACACGTGAAAGATGTCATGCACTTGCATCTATCTTAGTGATAACACAAGACGATACGTTAGAATCTCGATTCTTTCTAGAAACTCAAAAGGACTTACGTACCTCAGTTTTAGTCTTCCTTCCTTGCTAAAGCGCAAGGTATCCCTCATTGGTGACACATTTAGAAAGATGTAATCATCAATTTGGAACTCTAAGAGCCTTCGATGCTCAACAATACAACATTTCTAGCGGCTCTTAGCGGTCTTGAATTTGTCTTTGATCACGGCAATTGTAATCATTGACTATTGAACTGACTTTGAGCTACGATCTTTCATTCTTTAACCTCATCTCATCAAGCCAAAGTTTTGTGCACTTTGCTTTGCATTGCTTCAAAAGGAACCATCAGATTGATTTGCTGAAACTAGGAACCTCGGGTCTAAATTTGATATAGATTCGTCATTGGCACTCTATGCAGATGAACTATCTGACACACATACGCTTCTGCATGCCTATTCAAATCGAGGTCTTTTCGTACTGTGGTAAAGTGAGTCGACTTCATTAGTCTATCAACCCTTATCCAAATGGAACCATTATTGCTTTGGCTCCTCAATAAGCCCGTCACAAGGTCCATTGTGACATGTTCTCATTTTCATTTGGGAATCTTGAGAGGTTACAAGAGTCCTCTCGACTTACAAAGCTATGCCTTCACTCGCTAACACGTCGGACACTCAGCGACATGATTGGTGATGTTCATCTTCATATTGGACCACCAATAGTGTCGACACAATTTTGATACACATTCGTATTGCCATGATGAATATTGTAACTGCTACGATGAGCTTCTGACACGATGTGGTCCATGAATGTTACATCGTTAGGTATACACAATCATCCTTGGAATTTCAGTGTTCTACTTCAGAAATCTAAAACTCAGCCCTTCTCTTTTCGGTATTCTCTTGCGGGATTATCTGAATCTCTAGATCTGTCGGTTGAAGTATCTAAATCTTGATTTGCACATCCGGCTCAATTATGAGGACGGTCGAAGATTCAAACGGTGGCCTACCTCAAATTTAAAAACCGAATCTCAAACTTTCTCAAGCAAGGTCTATCCCTTGACCACCATTAGCACAATTGAAGACTTTCGATTCAACACATCTGTGACCTTATTCGTCCTTCCAGGGTGATACCAGATATCATCATCCTGGTCCTTCAGAAGTTCTAATTTATGACACTATCTCATATTTTACTCCTTTTGAGAGAATAAATACTTGAGACTTTGATGGTTGGTGAAGATCTGGGTAATATTTCTCCACACAAATAATGTCTCTAAATCTTCAGAGCAAAAATTATTGCTGCGAGTTCTAAGTCATGCGTTGAGCAATTCATCTAGCGAGATCTCGATTGATGGGACGAGTATGCAACAATCTTACCGTGTTGCATCAGTACACAACCTAGTCCCTTAAACGACGCATTACTATAGATCTCGTATCCTCCAGACCAGATGGAATGGTCAGCACATGTGCGGTAGTCAGCTTCTATTTAAGCTCTTGGAAACTACACTCGCACTTATTTATCCCCACAAACTTTTCTTCTTTCTTCAAGAGTCGAATCAACGGCGACACTGATGCTGAAAATCCTTCCACGAACCTTCTGTAATAACATGTCCAACCTAAATGGCTTTTGATCTTTGATACTATTGTTGGTCTTGATCCACTGATAACTACTTCGATCTTGGTCGGGTCCACGGAGATTCCTTCACTTGACGTCATGTGACCTATGAACGCTACATGAGTCAGCCAAAACTCGCACTTATTGAACTCAACGTATAATCCTTGGGTCCTCAAGGTTTGACGTACCATTCTTAAATGATTCTCGTGCTTCTTAGCAGTCCTTGAATATACCAAAATATCATTGATAGACACGATCACAACTGATCTAGATATTCCTTAAATACTCGGTTTGTCAAATCTATGGCAGCAACTGGAGCGTTCATAAGACCAAACGGCATTATAGTACTTTTATAACGATTGCCTCGGGTACTAAACACTGACTTCAATAGGTTCTCCTTTATGATTCTCAGCTGATGATAACCTGTCCTCTAGCCGATCTTTGAAAATATCGACGCTTCTTCAAGTTGGTCAACAAAACATCGATCCTTGGAAATGAACACTTGTTCTTGATCATTACCTGATCGAGTTGACAATAGTTGATGCACAGATGCAATGAACCATCTTTCTTTTTCACGAATATAACTAATGCTCCCCAAGGCGATGCGTGGGAACATGAGTCCCTTATCCAACAATTCATGTATCTGCACCTTTAGTTCTTTCAACTCGGACAATTACATTTGATAAGGAGTTTTAAAGGTTGGCTTTGTCCCAAGTGCTAACTTCATCCCGAATTCTATCTCTTTGGTGACAGGCCTGGCAATTCCTTTGGAACATCTTAGAAAGCTTTTGTACCATGACTATAATTTCCATATTCGGTTCCTCACTTGTCGCATCCACTACAGTTGCCAAATAAATCCTGGCAACCTACATCCAGAAACCGATTGTCTTAAGTGACAAAATAAAAAGGGATCGAGGATCCTCCTCGACTTTTGATAAATTCGAAACCTTCACTTGCTTATGGATTAGACGGTTATATAATACTACCATAATTCATTACAACAAAAGCTCCTCAAAATCCTTTTATACATAACATTAAGATCATACTTAAGCAACTAGTTAAGTACAACCATAGTTCGTGATTCTCCATTTTATAGCTTTATTACAATCACATGAATTCTACAACCTTCATTCAAAATCTTGCTGTGCTATTCTAATAAAAACACCTCAAAACATTCTTCCCCGATCAATGCATGGTCGGTCCATTCACGTTCCTTTCGCCATCCTAGTGGCGTTCTACTGCGTGATAGCGGTGCTTATGTTCTCTTGGACCTACGCGGGTAGTTCCTCACCCGATGGCCACATTCATAGCATGCTCCCGATATACTCGGACAATAGGCGGACTCATGCTTCCTTCCGCAAATTTGGCATACAATCGATGAATCCTCTGACTCTTGTCGGGTGACAGCCTGAACCCTTCCTTGCACTGGAGGCTTGATCCAAGTACTAGACTAAACATCTTGCAGTGCATTCACTTTGTTATGTTCTATCGATGGCAGTGGTGGAAGCTATTATGGTTCGATCTACCTGCGCGGACAATATTTGAACTGGTGACCTTGCTGGCCACATTTAAAACAGGCACTAGTCATGAAGTGACAAAGGGTTGGTCGATGCTGTCTTCCGCAGAAATTTCATACGACATTTTGACTCTGCGCTGACTTTTTGATTCTCTTCCTTTGGTTGGGACGAATGGAACATCCTTCTTCCGACATTGGTCTCTTTCCTAAATGGTCGTCACCTTTGCATAAATTGAATTTTGACTTAGATGCGGTAGCTTGCTCCTCGATCACAACTCTAGGTTGAACCTCAGTAGGTGCGGCGATAATAGCGTGATAGCACCGGCGGCGGTAGTGATAGTGGCAATAGTGGTGGCTCGGTCCTGAGCTTGCTGACCTAGCAAATTTCCAAGGTTCACTAGTGCTTGAACGATCCCGTCGAACCTAGGATCACTCGGTGCTGCTACACTAGTACCGACCTGCGGTGATACTCTTACACTTGTGCTGGTATGAGCCAAACGCTCTGCCTTGACCACGACCTTCTCAGGCACCAACCCATGTCGGCGTTCCACCCCAAGCAACAAGTCCGAAGGTATGCTTTCTAGGAGTCCTCTGCTCCTGATCGTTCATTTTCCTATATCTAGGTGGGCACGAACTTAGCAAAACAACTGGGAATGCTAGGGGCAGGGTTGCTTGTGGTGAACATTTTAGCTTTAACTTGTTGCAGCGTCATGTCGCAGAGATCCATATCATATGAAATTTAGTATGCCGCTTTTAGTTGGCCCAAGGTTTAGCAGCTCACTTGTAGGTGGGCAGAGGGATGTCAGCTGATAGATGTCACTTGCCTCTATGTTGATCTTTTACAGCTCTTTTCTTTTCTATTGCTTGTTTAATTGCTGAGAGAGGTTGGTGCGGTACAGTAGGCATCTATAGATGAAGTCTATTTGATCTTTTCGTGAATTATACATTCGACATCATCTTCAACATGTTCATCATATGGTGTACGCACAAGCTCAGACAGCCATGGGGTGTTTCTTTCCCCTACCACTTCTCATAGTCTGTTTGTTTCTCCATCTTCATTATGGCAGGGGTTATTAGCCTTCAGGGATGAACTGCATCCTTCAACTATAGTAACTATAGTCGTGCACGCATGTAGTTATGAAGATCTTTGAAAATGTAGAATAAAGGGCAGTCTTGGTATGTCTCCTTTTTTGTCTTGAAAGTGGTTTGTAATTGCTTTCAATTGTTGTGCCTCAAAATGTTCACAGGCTTTTCTATAGCAAAATGTCAAGCTTTTGTGAGACTATCTCCATGACAGCATATATATTCAAACACGAAGTTGAGATGGCTCACATGCTAGAAAATTACTTTGTCGTGGATTTTATCAAATCTCTGCGATCATAAGATGTCTAGAATCGATATCTTATATGGTAATTACGAAATCTTTTCAGCAATCAAAAACGTTTCTGGTCGTTTACCACCGGCCGTGGTGGCTCCACTGGATAAGGCTCTGCTGATCCTCAACGAAGAGGTGAAGGGTTCAAAACCCAGGGGAGGCGCTAGGTGTAATAAGTGTGACTCAAGGGTGGTGGGTCCTCCTACTTAAGTGTCACTAGGGGTGGCGCGGCTGTCGGTTGCAAACCGGTTCCTCCAGTACCAAAAAAAAAAAAAAACGTTTCTGGTCATTTATTCCTTTTTCCTCTTAAAGAAGTGATTACTGAGGTAAATGAGCTGGCCAGGGGGGGCTCATCTTGTACTAATGTCGGCAAAAAAAGAAAAAAACCAACTCTTGAAATCGATGAGTGGCATGCTTGGTCAGACAAGAATAGAGTTTTGTCAGAGTAGAAGTCATTAGTTAACAGATTGAGCTTGTCGACAATGAAGAGAATCGACAACATACAGTGTCAGTCATCGATGAGAGCCCTTGGGTAGACGAGGCCATAGATAGCAAGTTATCCCAAGTTTTAGCTGTGTTAGAACCGTGAAATCTGATGCATGGAACGCATTGGGGATGAATCGGTGCATTCCGTCCTACAGTCTCGTTAATACCTCGAGCGATGACTAGGACAAGGACTCGCACTATGGAAGAATTGGCCCATAGCAGGCGTCACCTATAGTCTCGTTAATACCTCGAGAAATGGCTAGGACAAGGACTTGGACTCGTCTGACCGCATCCAAGCTCCGTCACCAGGATAGGCGTGTAAGCCATATTGGTTCGGTTGGGTTTGAATTTTTTTGTTTAGGTTGAGGGTCATAAATCAAGTAGTTTTCAAGGGGTAGAGATCTGCCTGACCCTTACCTAACTCATTCATCATTGACCCATTTTACCTTATCTTGCTGAATGAGTATTGCATTGATTATGAAAAGACTTTACGCATGATTGGCATGACATACCGTATAACAAAGCAGGGAATTTGAAACATTTAGGAGATAAGATATCGCACTAAGTAAAAGTTAAACTACCTCCTTTAAAGCTGAGTCATGGGCAAATGTGTCTCTTATCAATCGGTGGCACGCCCAATACTAATTATCGGCATCTGGGGAATTAACAGTAACACTACCGCAAACAGAAGACTGGAGATGGAGACCGACATAATTTTGGTACAATCCTAGAAATTCGAAAGGGGTTGTCTTGCAGGGGCCATGGAAGTCCCAATCTCCATCCTCATCTCACGTCTACGAAGTGTGGGACAAGGTTGGTGATTGAAGTGATAAAATAAAAAAAGGATCATTGAACTCCCAAACTTGTATCTAGAAATAAAAATTACTAAGGAAACAGTTAATGACCTATAAGAATTTAGAAAAGACCTTTCCTTTCGGTGGATTATGATTCACATGGGATCCTGACATTTATGCCAAGTTGCCAACCATGCTCCAATGACATGCATTGATTTTAGATTTTTGGATTGTTTTGGAATTTTATGGACTTGTTTGCTATTTTGACTTTTGAGATCTTCTATTACGTATCATTGTGATAATGAATGGAAAACCCTCGGTTCCACGGCGGCCGGAGACTTTCCCTCCGTTCGCTACCTCCGGAACCTGTCGACCCGACGCGGAGAGGGCCTCGGGGTCTCCTCGCCCCATGCTTCTCCGCCGCGTGTAGTGTCCTGATATCGGCCGTCCGGATAAGGCGTCGGGAGCTATGGATCCTTCCGCCGGCGACGCGGCCTCGCCGCCACCTCATCGCGGGGCGAAGGGAGAGAGCGGGAAACTCGTCGTACTGCTCCGATTGTTCCTGGCTCTCCTTTTCCCCGTCGTCTTCTTCTTCTCCTCGTCGTTCTTGATCGGCGTCGTCGCCCTCCTCGTCAGTAACTTCTCGTACCCAGCCCCATGTCGCTGCCTGCTCAGTGCAAAATCGTCTCCAGCAGTAAGTTCCGTTGAATGATTGCTCATGCTTTCGGGTCTTTATCATTTGAGTTGGCTGAGCTAAGTTGTGGATTGTTACCGTCTTGACCGTTTTGTGCTACTTCAGCTGCTAGCTAATGATGAGAAATGGACAGGATGTAGTATGTGATGACTCGTTTGATCAATGAAACCTAGCGAGTTTCGTTTTCGTACTGTCGGTCGTGTTATGCGCTCGAGTGTCGTATGCTGAGTTTTGAATTTTTTTCTTGCAGGTGTGGATATAAGGTCGTCTAAAGTGTGCGAGCTTTGGGCTGTTGAATTATAACGCCAAGATTGTCTTCAGCTCGTCCGAGAAAAGGAAATTCCGGTGCCATTATGATTACTATTGGGCAGTATTTAAGGTGATTCTATGTCCTCTGAGGAGTAATTACCGTTTTTAGTGTGCATTTCTTGCCTGTTGGGAGTTTTAGTTATCCCTGTTATCTTTCGTGGCCAATGAGGCTCGGTTTCGGTGTTTCCATTGTCACCTTGTTTTGTCTGGAACTGCGGAACTTTCGTAGTTATCTGCATAGTTTTCTTTAGCCTGATTCTTATTGTCTATACAGCTGCCTGATAAAATGTCTGTAATTTGACACACATTTGTAATGCTATAGAGTCCTATCTAGGATTTACTCATCTCTGTTGCGCACGAGTGCAAGAGCATGCAACCCCCCTCCCCTCATGTTCCTGTGCCATTGTATAATGTTGTGCATGACCATTGGAACCTATCTTTTCATTCATTTGAGTGCGCAATGAGTCTTATCTTGCCATCACTTATTATATGGAGGTTCAAGTAATTAGGATTCAAGCACGTGTCAAAGGAACTACTTATTATATCATTTGTCCTGTTATCATAATCAACCTTTTACTGTCTTTTTTAGCTATGAATGTCAATTAAGGAAATATAGTTATAGTAGTTTCACTCTATGCTTATTGTCAGTTTGTCATCTATGTAACAATGTCACGTGCCAATGTATTGATGAACACCTTATCATTCTTTAAGTCACAGGGGGACTTTCTGAATCAGCTGGTATTGATTCTGTGAAAATACTGTTCATATGTAAGAATACTATGAGCTGTTGTGAAGCTGAAAAAGCATTTGCGTGTTAGTTGATACATTTAATACAATGACGTTTGAAGCTGTTTATAAATAATCATGGAAGTGAGTATTCTTGCTATGCTTGAGATGAATAAAGGTTAAAAGAGTCATTCTAGATAAAAATATAAAGGTGATCGAAAGTTTAACTCTTCTATGATTTTGATGAAGGTTGGAAGTGGAGAAGGTGGTGGTAAAATCTGTTTGATTAGGTTAAGCCTGTCTTTGGCAAATGCCCTCCTTATGTTCGGATTTGATAAATCGTACCTTGAATGGATTGTTGAATCATTTAATGTTAAATTTGGTTTCCCATGATATTTCTAGAGACACTTAATTTACCGATTGCCTAGTTTGACCAATCTTACTTCTAGAAAGAGACTTGTTATCATAGTGAAAATGAACCAGGTCAACTTGATCGAAACATACGGTTGATAAAATTGGCAAAAGCCTCGGACATAGTTTTGCCGGTTTGTTCTCCTTTTCAGTCTTCTTATTCAAACATTTATGCAGTTCATATTTGATCCTTGTGATGTCATTTTAAGATTGAACACACGTTGGGGTTGTGTGTAAATCTTTACTTTGGGAGTTTTGGTTTGTATAGTTTAGAATTAAATCAGATAGCAAATGTCGCTTCTTCTTGGCTTTAGTAAGTACCTTGTTATGCTCCTTCCAATTCAGGCATTCATCGAAATTGGTGCATTTGTGTGTTTCTTCTGTGTTTATAAACTTTTATTTGTAGTCATTAATTAATTGTGCTCCATACATAGGTAGTTAGAGATTAGATGCTTTTACCAGGCTAAGTATCTTAGTTTAACTCAGAAGAGGTAAAAGATTGGTGAGAGCAGTCATAGGAAAAGAAAGCTACCACATTTACTGACTGCCAAATTGAATTTACTGTTTTGCCCCTTCTTATAATTGCAGGTAGAATATAAGGATCATTTATCAGGGCAGACTCGACTAGCACTTGTAGAGGCCCCAAATGAGGCCCTTCCTGCTAATTGCAGACCTGGTTTTGGTGTTGCTTGGTTGACCAAAGATAAATTTAAGGTAAGAAATGCACCTTTTCAACTTGTATGCTATCAGCTAAATCTAAACCACTATTTGTAGGTTTTTGCAATCACCCTGAATATTAGGTTTATTTCATCGGGATTGCTATGGTTCTTTTTGTATATGTTTTTTGAATGCACGACTTCATGACTTGTTCTCACGCTGGTTTTAGGTGAATAATACTTATGACTGCTGGTATACATCTAGCAATTCCAAAGTAAGCATCTATCACAATGACTTCTTTAGTTGCCAAGCCAAAGATCCATCTGCAATGGAGATGATGAGGAGATACTATATATTGTGAGTACTTGATTCCTTTCTGGCCTCTTTTCCTTTTTCTGTATGAGGAATGTTACAGCAATAGGGTTGGCAGTTCCTGTGCACTGAAAATAAATACACTATTTTAAAACCAGATCCTGACTGGCTTGCGTCATGGTCGTTTAGATGGTTCTCGGTACTACCAATTTTAATATTCTGTTATTCTTTAAGTTAGGACCACATGGGAGTTTGGCTTGGTGGATGAAAGTTTTGGAAGCAAGTATGCATGATCCACTGATCAGTAGTTTGAACCACCTGTAGCTCTGCAGTTTGCATTTATTACCTGGGCTTGTGTTGTGTGTGGCATGAAATGTATGTCTCTTGTCTGTTCTTGTAACAAAAAGGAGTGTGGTCTGTCAGCAAAATCCCAAGCAAGGGCTGCCTAAGTTGAATCAGGTCAACACTCTGATTTCAACCACTCATGGATTGGTGGTGTAGACCGGATCTCTGCCTTTGGCCAACTAGTAGGATTGGCCAGTCCAATCCGACTTTTAAAATACTGCATTAATCACATAATTTATAATGGTCAGATTACAACGATTTTATCCTGTTTGGTTCAGTGTCTATCTATAATATGAAGGATCTTGGCACATCTGAAATCAGTTCACTTTTGCAGTCTTGGTCCGGCCTTTGCAACTATTTTGAAGTATATTCTTGTGCTCTGTTTGAAGTGACCGATGACTGTTTTTCATCTGAGTTGCATGCTAAGCTCAATATGCTAATCAATGGTCATTAATACAGAACTCAGTCTCAAGAATGATCGCAAGCCAACATTGCCATGTACCATGTACATCTAATTGTGCTGTAATTTGTTATTTTTCTGGAGTCAAATTGCAATTGAGATTACTGTCTTATCTGCTTACAGATCAGTTGTTATTGAACTTCTAGAATACAATATCTGAATTTTGGCTGGCATTAAAGATCATATTCGCCATTATGTGACCTTCCAAATGCTGCATTTCCATCTCCTTTACATTTAGCCTGTACATATTCATTTGCTGTGTCTCTTACTTACATCATGGTTTTTAAATTGCTTATTGTGGCCTGTGCATCGTCAGGTTCTCGGAGATTTTCAAATCCTGGGTAACTGGCAAGATCAGAGCTAAATATTGGAAATGGGAAACAATTGTCGGGGTGGTTACTGGATTTTCAACCTCCTTAATATCAATGAGTTTCATCAGACTCTTTCAACAGATCGAATCTCGGGATTGTTGGACGCTACCTTGCACAGTTAGTGCAAACCGATTGAAGCGTGCTTGTTTGTTTGTGGCATATGTATCTTGTACTGGTTGGCTTGCTTTACAGTATGGAAAAAGGCTGGGCCTTCGTGTGATTTATGTTCATAGGTAGTTTGGAAAAGCCATTTTTTGTCGCCTTGGCATTTAGGATTCTGCAATTAATATAATTGCAGGATCTTGTTGAATATTGTACTTAGCAGAAAAGAGAGAAAGGTTTTCTCAGGAATTAAGTCTTGGTATTAGTGTGGAATAGCAGAATTTATGTAGTGACAGGAAGTTCAAGCAAGAGGCAATTCAAACTGCTGCTGTTGATCTCTCAATCATCCTGAATTTGTGGTGTAAGATGTGTATTGAGTATATCTCTTGTCCTAGCTAATCTCATTATGTAACAAGACGGGGAAAAACAACAGAACTAGTTTAGAGTCCTCTTATTACAGAAACGCGTGGAGAGTGAAGATGCAATTTGATTTCCAATTACAGTGGGCTACTGGCAGATTTAGTATTTTGCATACATAAATAGTTCACATTTCTCATTATGCTGGAAACCTAATTTTTTTAAGTTTTGGCAGTGAGTATATAAAACTGATACTATAACTCAATTCATGTTGTGATTCTTGATTTTATGGTATCTCTTGCTGTTTGAGGTCACAATGTTCTTATCATATAAATATGCTAGTTTTTCTTTCCAAATACACAATAAAGGAGTAGCACGATTTTTCTTTTATCTTTTTTTTTTTTTTTTTTTTTGGGGGTTGGTTTCAGGAGTTGAATAGATTCAAATTAGAAGCAATTGGAAGTACTCGGCACCCACTGCAATTGCCCGTGAAATCACCGGTCTTTCATTCCATAGAAGCTGCGTATAAATTTAGTAGGATAACTCCAACCGTCATTATCAATGAAAAATAAAAATCAACATGTGTGGGGGCAGATTTGAAGCTTACTCCTACCTGCTCTTTGATGGGCAAGACGCAATTGTGGATTCTCATCTTGAGTCGTGATGTAATTCGAGGCTTGCTCGACAGGACTATGAGATGCTTGAAATGATTGATTGCAAGTTGCAACCAAGGTTTAACTCCCCGATGGGTCACTGTTTCCATAACTTCTTATAAATGAATCAAGCCACCCCCATGAGAGATCGAGATTCTCTCTAAGTGATAATTAAGATCCCTGTGCTTTTTTAAGTGATGTTGAGAATTATAAGGAAATAGGTATTTTTTTTTTTCAATGGAAAAAATTGGCCACGCATCCCCATGGTACAAACTCCTCAACTTTTCATGCATGCCATGATTGATGGTTCATGTGCAATCTTAGTTGCATAGTTGGTCCACTAAAATGACATCTCATATTTTTTCTACAGAAAGGATCAAAATTGAGAGACTGAAGTAAAGACGTACGCCTAATCTTTTAGATTGACCAACATGAGTCATTCTCTGGTCCCTAGAAATATTTCTAGTCCTTGAATCACAAAAAGAAAATAATGTAATCATCGATTGAAAATATCTTCACATTTTATATATTGTCAACTAATTTTATATAAAATTAAAGACAAAATATACGTGATTATTATAAACTGCAAACGAGCATAAATCTCTCAGGAACTATAAAAGCTCTGATGGCAGAGAAATGGCGCCAAGACATGGCCTTAGATTAGAAGTAGCCAATAATTTTACTCATCTACACATCAAAATGGTTGCCATGTCTACTATTCATGCAATTGAAGGCACTCACGAGCATAATTTACTGATGGAAACTCTTTTGATTGAATGCAGGAACTTGCTCGTGGATCGGTAGGAATACAAATCAAGCATGTATTTAGAGAAGCAGATGGTCACACGGATGCTTTGGCTTTGCTTGGAAAGGAGCAACATGTTGAAAGATTATCGCATTGATTGATAACGGGTCTTATATGCTCTTTATATATATGCGGTCTCTTTTCATTTGTTGACTTAAGTTTTTGGATTGGACTTTCATTGTCTCACATTACTTGATAATGGATCTTATATGTATGGTATGTTATTTATTCCATTACTCCATATCTTTTGGATAACATTCCATCAAAATCTTAGGTTTGGATGGTGAAAACGCTCCGGATTAGGGAGATAGCCCGTCATATATCCAAAATAAGTAGAATGTATGTATTGATTTTGGTGATGCATACATGAATATTTTTAAATAGATGGAGCATAATACACAAAGAATCCATCTAAGTGCAATATCTAAAACTACCACTCAACATTTTGAGTAGAGTTCCGAGATATACAACTTGAATTGGTTAGTTCAATTCTTGATCATGTGATTATGAATTAGTGAATATGATAATGTGAAACACATTGACATGTGCTCTTGGATATATGATGACAAAAAAGCCAAAAAAGAGTATTTGCGATTGTGCAATTTTAGCTTTCTTAGAGAAATTACATCGCCGATATAATTTTATAGAAAAAAATTGTCCAAAAAGTCATAAATTTATTGTACAACAATCAATTTAGTCATAACTTTACAATTTGGCTAATTTAATTATAAGGTTAAAAATAACAAGACGTAGGTAGTCCTTGATGAGTTCTAAGATTTAGTGCCGATTGCCTATTTTTTTAATCATGTCAAAGAGATCAATTTACTATGCGTGCGAAAGCTTACCCGAGGAATCACCAAACATACAAATGAAAATTCTGGAAATTCTGAGCGTAAATTACATGAGACACATTTAATTGGTCTAGCCGCTGATTTGTTGATGGGTGACTATTTCCCCAGCACAGCATCTTCTAATAAAAGATATCGATAACCCACGTGAGAGACTGAGGGTTGACAATGTGACAATTAAGATCAAGTATACTAATGAATGCCATATGATAGCGTTAGGAAATGGGTTTATCAAGAGAGTTCCTAAGTCTGCCATGGGATGTTACTCTTGGGCTTATCAGAAAATACTCAACATATTGCCTCTCACTGCCTTTCTTTGTTGAAAATAATGTTGATATTCATAAGAAAATTGAGGTTTTTTTTTTTTGGGGGGGGGGGGGGGGCAAAAAAAGAAACAGAAATGGTCACACATCCACAAGGTATACATTCTAGGCCGAATTCTCATGCTGTGATTGATGGTTTGGGTGCAATCATGATTGCATAAATGGTCCATTAAAATGGCATCTCATACATTTTTCCACGGATAGGCCAAAATTGAAAGACCTACAAAAAGACTCTTGCCACTTTGAATTGTCGAACAAGAGTCATTCTATAGTTTTTTTTTTTCTTCGAAAAGTTAATGTTTTAACATATGATTGTATTGATCACGCACGATCCATAAAATTATTGGATACCATACGTATTTGATCTTTGTCTTATATTCTATTTAGTTGGTTCAGATGGCCAGAAGTTTTCTACTTTCCTTGTAGACTTGGGCTCAAGCTTTATTGGGAGCACTCTAGAAATAAAATCCCAATTCCACCAAGTCGATATGATGTAGTGTGCCTTTAAGATCTCCCAAGAAAATGAATTAGTTGAAGTGAATGAAAGTGCCTCTGGACACCACTTCACCACTAAATTAAAAAAAAAAAAAGAAAAGGAAAGTTACGTAGAAGTGATCGTTGTGGGTTTTGTTGGTAGAACTCAAAAGTCAAGTTGCAAAGCCAAAACTTACATTCGGAGGCAAGGTACAAAAGAATTGCTATACTTTAACTTTTGTTTTTAACCAATAGATATACATAAACAAGTAGGGTACTAACAATTTTGTCCAAGATTACGTCAAGAAGACGTGTGTGATGTGCAAGTTGATCCAGTCGCCCTGGATTCTCAACTAGAGGAAGACTTGGAAGACGACTTTCGAGTCAAGGTGCGGTTGACGACTTATGCTGAACGTGAAGTCGATGAAATGCAAACATCGACTTCACTTACACGGCAAGGATTTTGATCATAGGCATGACAAGTACCTCAAATTCTCCATCATAATTCTATGAGTATTGCTTTAATTGCTTATGTTATCGTTAACGGTTGGCAATACACATCTTATTTTCTTAGCCTTTGTTAAGGGGGAGGATTTGATGCAACTGAAGAAGCTGAATCGCATAATTTGCGCATAGCATAAACAAATACCAAGTATCGAGGCATGACCCAAGAATTTAACTCAATGGTTGAAGAATAACATTGGGAATATATAATTCCATTTTAGGCTCATCCACCTTGGTATTCGACTCACTTTATCTGTACATGAAAATTTCACGCATTTGCAATTTACCTATCTAAGATGGACTTCATTGTCGTGGAAAAAGGGAGAACCATTAATTTATTCATTCTTACTGAGCAAAATGATGAATTAGTTGGACTAAGACAATTTGAACGAGCAGTTCTTTCAATTCGGTCTTAGTCCTCTTTGAATGGGCTTTTACTACATAATAGGCACAAGTATTGTCACAAGCCTAGTTGGCCAGTCGCTTTGGCCATACTTGGAATGAAACAATATTCCTATGTTCCAGATGTAACTTGATTTGTTTTGTTTAATGTAATTCTATTATTCCCCAAAAGAAAGGGAGAAAAAAATATTTATCTCCCTTGTATAGGCATGCATTTGTCATTCTTTTTGCTCCCCCTTTTTAAATCATTGATATTTCATTCCCATTCTTCACTCCTATTGTATGACAACATTTCAAGAAGCTAGGGAATTAGTGATCCATCAGGGAGTCAAATGGCTTTGCCATTTCATCGTATTGCCTAAGTCTCATTTTTTTTTTTTTTCAAAATTATGTTAAGAGTTATGAGCCAACAGGCATTTCTTTTTCAAAAGGGAAAAAAGGTTCATACATCCACAAGGTACAAATTAAGTTGAAGCATTCATCCTAATTGTCTAGATTGAAACTCAATTCTAGTGTCATTGTACAATAAGAGTGAAGAATAGGACTCTCACGTTGAAATTAGCATTTGACGTGATAATGGTCAACTAATGCTTAAAAGAGTGATGAATAAAGCTTAATATCTCCTTTTTTTTTTCTCTGAAAATAACATGATTACATTTAAAAAAGCATGTCGAGTTACATTGTCCGAAATATATGTGCTCCCCGTGTTATTGCACATTAGGTCGTCTGGAACAGAGGAATAAATAACAAATTGCAGATCTTGTTCCCTTGCAAGCAGGATTAAAGCATCCGTGCAACCATTTGCTCCTCTGAATATGTGCTCAGTTTCAAATCCCAGCAGCTCCTCGAGCTAGTTCCTAACATTCAGCCAAAAGAGGGTTAATAGCAAATTATGCCTTTGATTGCCTGTGATTGCTTGACTAACAAACATGGAATCCATTTAAATGGGCAAATGGGTAACATTATCAGCTAATTCTAATCTAAGGCCATGTCTTCGTGCCATATTTTCTACCGAGATGTGTCTACTGTCTGTTGGAACTTCTCTAGTTCCTGAGAGACTTATCCTTGTTTGTAATTCATCTTAATCGTGTACACTTCATCGTTATTTATATCAAATGAGGCAATGATATATAAAATCTGAAAGTATATTCAGTGGAAGATTACTGTCTTCTCTTTCTGTAATTCGAGGACTAGGAGTACTCCTACAAACCGTAGGACGGCTCCCGTTCCAATCTGAAAGAATGGACAAGAGTCCTGATAAGTCATGTAATTTCCTATTGTTGTGAGAAGATTACTCGCCCAACTTCTGAGTCTCCCCCACTTTCTTGTCAAAATAATACAGATTTTTCAACCATAGCCCAAAGACCGGGTTGAGTGCATTGACAATTAAGAGGCACACTTCTGATCATAATCAAATTGATTATTATGCATTATCAACGTTGTCAAAGTTCAAGTGGCCATCTCTTATTCTCAACTTAATGGAAGACTTGGGAGACTTCTTTCGAGTCATGGAGTGGCTGGCGTCTTATGCTGAACGTGGACTCAATGATGAAACGCAACATCAACTTCACTTGCACGGCATGCGTTTCCATCATGGGTTCTACAAGTGTCCCATATTTTCCATAATTCTTCAACGATTATTTCATTTATTGATTATAATATGATTAATGATTGTTAATTTTATATCAAATGAGGCAATGATATATAAAATCTGAAAATATATTCAGTGGAACATTACGGTCTTCTCTTTTTGTAATTTGAGGACTAGGAGTACTCCTACAAACCGTAGGACGGCTTCCGTTCCAATATGAAAGAATGGACAAGAGTCCTGATAAGTCATGTGATTTCCTATTGTTGGGAGAAGATTCCTCGCCTAACTTCAGAGTCTCCCCCACTTTCTTGTCAAAATAATACAGATTTTTCAACTATAGCCCAAAGACCGGGTTGAGTGCATTGACAATTAAGAGGCACACTTCTGATCATAATCAAATTGATTATTACGCATTATCAATGTTGTCAAAGTTCAAGTGGCCATCTTTGATTCTCAACTTAATGGAAGACTTGGAAGACTTCTTTCGAGTCATGGAGTGGCTGGCGTCTTATGCTGAATGTGGACTCAATGATGAAACGCAACATCGACTTCACTTGCACGGCATGCATTTCCATCATGGGTTCTACAAGTGTCCCAAATTTTCCATAATTCTTCAACGATTATTTCATTTATTGATTATAATATGATTAATGATTGATATTTGCCTTTTATTTTCTTAACCTTCGATGGTTTCTCATGGAGAAGGAATTGATGCAAATCAAGAAATTTAATCAACTAACTTATGTACAGTGCGAACAAATACCAAATAACATGGTATCTCCCAATGACTTTTAACTCAGCAGTTGATATCATTTTTGGGTAACCCACTAGGGTTTTGACTTGTTTTCTTTACTTGGTCCATACATGAGAATTTCATCCATTTGCGACTTACTTATCTAATATAATTTATTGTCTTATGAAAAGAGAGTACTTTGTTTTATTTTTCTCTCTTAAGTATTCTGAAGTATACTTGCTCTGTTTGAAATGACCGATGAAGTTTTTCATCTGACTTGAGTGTTAATCTCAAAATATTAATAAACGGTCAACAGTACTGTACTCAGTCTCAAGGATAAGTTGTTGCCGAACTTCTACAATACAAAATCTGAGTTTTTGATGCCATGCATGATCATATTAGCCATTATCTCACCTTCTGAATGCTGCGTCTTTAACTCCTTTTCAGTTACCTTTCAAGTACATTGAACGTGTACATATTTATTTTTTGCATCTCGTACTCACATCATGGTTTTCTAATGACTTAATATGGCCTGTGCATCAACACGTTCTGAGATGTTTTCAATCCTGGTTGACCGGCAACATTAAGGCTAAATATTGGAAATAGGAAACAGTTGCTGGAGTGGTTACTTGTTTTTCAACCTCCTCGATATCGATGAGTTACATTATCCTTGAAGCGAGCTTGTCTGTTCGTGGCATAAGTATCTGTTACTAGTTGGCTTGCTGTACAATACGGGAAAAGGCTGGCCTGACAGAGATTTATGTTTACAGGTAGTTTGGAAAAGCCATTTTTTGTCACACTGGCATTTTGGATTTTGCTACTAATGTTGTTGCAGAATCTTGTTGAATATTGTACTTAACAGAAAGGAGAGAAACATATGCTTAACAATGTAAAATGGGAGGGAGATAGCGGAATGTAGGCAGTGAAGGGGAGGTTAAAGCGAGAGGCAATTCAAAATGCTGCTGTTGGATCTCTTAATCATCCTGAATTTGTGATGTAAGATGTGTATTGAGTATATCTCCAAGTGTCCTAGCTCAAATTAACCAAACGAGAGGGACTAAACAATGGAACTAGTTTAGAGTCCTTTTACAACAGAACGTGTGGAGCGAGTGAAGCTGCAATTTGATTTCTAACTACAGAAGGCTCTCAGCAGATGTATATTTCACATACCTATATATATATATATATATTTTTTTTTTGGGTCAAACACATACCTAAATAGTTCGCCATTCTCATTATGGTGGTAACCTAATTTGTATGAGTTTTGGCAGTGTGAATATACGAGTAATACTTTCTATAGCTCTAACTCATTTTGTGACTGTTGGATTTATGGTATGTCTTCCTGTTTGACGCCACATTGTTCGTGCCATATGAATTTGTTAATTGCTTTCCAACAAGGGGAGCGCTGATCAAAGAAATCTATAAGGTTAACACACTAACCTTTCAATATGGATAAAAGGAGAATGCCAAGCCACTGCGCTTGTGCCCTATATAATAAAAGAAATGTTTATACGTCTAAGATCCTGCAGTTTTCAAACCCATACAGAAGGCATACGTAAAATCATTTAAAGTTCTGAGGTCAAGCACTATGAATGGCCAAGTAGCAAGATAATTACATTGCTAGAACCAATTGTTGCTGCCTATAAAAACCTTCTACGTCGCACTCTCCGTCGAAAACTCACTTCAGTAACCAAAAGAACAGAAACAAAAGTAGAAAATATGGCAGCCTTATCATTATATCTGCTGCTTACTTGGATATTCTTGCTTTCTCTCTTTCGTACTAGGTTTGCTGAGGTACTTTGTCATGCGGACGAGAACTCTGCCTTAATGGAATTCAAGAGAAGTTTCAGAACTGACATGACAGATTGGCCATGCGTTTATTCAAAAGTCGATTCTTGGCCGTTGGATGGAAGTGCAGATTGTTGTTCGTGGGATGGCATCAAATGTGATGAGGTCATCGGCCGAGTGATCGTCCTCAACCTCAGTAGCAGTTGTCTCTCAGGCATCATGAGTCCTAACACCACTCTCTTTCGACTTGTTCACATGGAGTCGCTCAATCTCGCTTTCAATAGCTTCAGCTTCTCCTCAATTCCGTATGGCTTCGGCAATCTTTCAAAGTTACAATACCTTAATCTCTCCTCCTCCAACTTCTCTGGTGAAATCCCTCGTGATATCTCGCAACTCTCCAAGTTAGTTTCTCTCGATTTGTCTGGGACACTTCATATGCCCAACATGGGTGACTTCTTTCATAACTTGACTGGGCTAAAAGAACTTGATCTTTCTTGGGTAAGTTCGTTATCACCTTTCCTACCTATGCTAGCAAATTTCTCTTCCTTGACATTGCTCAAGCTAGAATCTTGTGGATTGAATGGAAACTTTCCAGTTAGCATTTTTCAGCTGCCAAACTTGGAAGTCCTTTCCATTGCTTCCAATTCCAACCTTTCTGGGTTTTTTCCCAAACCGCATTGGGGTTCTCCATTGAAATCCTTCAACCTTTCCTGGACCAACTTCTCAGGAGAAATACCCAGTGCCATAGGAAATCTTAGTCTCTTGAATGAGTTAGTAGCCTGGGGTTGCTATTTTTCAGGACCACTTCCTTCTTCAATGGGTAATCTTTCTCGTCTCACTGAACTATACCTTGGTAGAAATAACTTGCAAGGTCAAATTCCTGTTTCCTTTGCTAATCTTACCCAGCTATCGGTGCTATATCTATCAAACAATAACTTGAGCGGTGACTCTTTAGAGTGGGTGGTCGACTTGACAAAACTCACCTACTTGGACATTTCAGGTAATAGTTTCTTTTTGATTATATTAAGCGCAATTGTGATGTTACGTCATCTATGCACTAACCCACTTAGTGGAAGACAAGTGGCATTATTGGGGGGGGGGGAGGGCACCATCATAAGTCTCTCTTTGCTGGTTCGGATGGATCTCTTCCCTCCTCCATCTACAACTCCATGGAACTCGATCTCTCGAGCTCCATCGCTGCTTGCTCCCACCCCGACCATGACCAAAACCCCCGCTGCGACAACCACAAGTAAAACTACCATTGCTACTTTAAGAGCTTTGATTCCGGCAAGGGCCTAAGCTGGAAGGCCTTCTAGCTTGGCAAGTTCAGCCAAGTCCTGAACCACGAACAGCTTCTTGATCAAATTCTTCTCCCTCAACTTCCTCAATTTTTTGACCGAAAGAAAGAAAAAAAAAATCCTCAATTAATCCCCTGGATGTCATGATCTTGCTGGTCGAATTGACGTGCATCTCATCCTCCCGCAACCTCCTCAAATCCCTAATTTTCAGGTTGACGCTCCCACTGTACCCGAAGAACTCAGCCTACGCGTTGATCGAACACGCGAGTGGTGGCCATTGAGGAAGCCCGATTTCGCCAATCAAATGAACTACTCGACGACGTAGTATGTCCCCTCGCCGCCATAGGCGATGAGGGAGAGGATTAGGTCCTGCCCAGAGTCGAGGTGCGACGCCTGGCAAGCGTTCACATCCTCGACAACTAGCCCAGCCGGAAGGCCTTTCGGCTTAGGCCGACGCTGGACTCGAAGCTCCTGAGGCGTCGATAGAGGGGTAGAGTTTTGGGAAGGAGGGAGGGGGATAGGATGATCTTTATGGCGTACTTGGAGATCTTGAGAGTATTGTCGAGGTAGGCCTCGAGGTAGAGGAGGAAGTCCCCGTCTCTAGCTTCTCCCGTGGCTGTTGCAACAGGGGTCTTGGCGGTGGTTCAGGAGGGAGCGAGCAATGGTGGAGCTCGAAAAATTGGTGTAGAGAGGAGGAGAGCGAGAGAGACTTTCCAATTTTTGACGGTGGGCCCCTCCAGTGCCTAGTTGTTTGAGTGGGCTAGTGCATAATGACTTGGACCCAATATCTTCAGGCGAGGAGATTATTTAGCCAAAGAGAAAGAGGAAATTTAAATTGATGGTTTAACTAACACTCCTTTGTCGTGTCTTTTTTTTCTTTCTATTTGGTAGATAATTGGTTAAGCGGTGGATTTCCATCTTCATTTGTGAACCTGAAGCAGTTGACTTATCTCGACCTTTCTGATAATGACTTGCGTGGTGATATTCTGGGCACATTATGGAGTCTGAAGGATCTCGAAATTCTTGGATTGGTGTCGCTTAATCTCAATGGCGTTCTCGATGTAAATGATCTATTCACACTCAAGAACTTGAGAGGCTTATGGTTGTCCAACAACAACATATCTTTCACCAAGTCATTTATCAATGCCACTACATCGAAGCTTGCCTACATTTACTTGGATTCATGCAACTTGACTGAGTTCCCTTGGTTTATAGGCCTCTCAAGCAAAATGAGTGAGTTATCCCTACAACACAACATAATTCAAGGGATCATTCCTAGATGGATGTGGAACAATAGCAAAGAATCTCTCCAATATATAGATCTTTCTGACAATCTTTTATCTGGCTTCGAAAACAACCAGACCAATCTTCCTTTACCGAACTTGAAATATCTTGACATTAGTTCTAACTCGCTAGAAATAGGCCTCCCTATCCCACCTCCCTCGGTCATGGTATACAACATCTCCAAAAATTTTCTATCTGGGGAAGTTCCAACATCCATTTGTGAAGTGCACTCTCTTACCGTGCTCGATTTGTCCTACAATGTTCTGAATGACACACTTCCTCCTTGTTTGGGAAGTATTGGTCCTTTGAAATTATTAAACCTCGCGAGAAATAAATTTGATGGCATGATTCCTCTCGTTTACCCAGATGGTTGTGCATTGAGGATGATTGACCTCAGAGAAAACCAACTAAGTGAGATTGTTCCAAGATCTTTAGGAAATTGCAAAATGCTAGAGTATTTGAATCTTGGTGACAACCAAATTAACGATACGTTTCCATTTTGGCTATCAGAATTGGCCCACCTCAAAGTCATTGGCTTGCGGTCCAATAATTTCCATGGTCCCATAGAATCTCATCTAAGACAGCTCAACTTCACTAGTTTACACATCCTAGATATTTCCAACAACAACTTCAAGGGTGAATTTCCTTCCAATTTGTTGAAGAGGTGCCATGCCATGAAGGTCATGGTTGGTCAAGATAAGTTGGCATATTTGAATATCAATGAATTGTTGGGTATGACTGATTATAGACTCTCCATAAGTATGACTTATGCGATACAATTGATGAACAAGGGCTCAAAAAGGGAATATGCGAAGATTCCAGATGTCCTCATGGCAATTGACCTCTCCAACAACAAGTTTGAAGGGTTCATTCCCGAACTCATTGGAGATATAAAATTACTTTGAATGCTCAACCTTTCAAACAACCTCTTCATTGGTAGCATCCCTCCTTCCTTGGCCAACTTGACAGTGCTCGAATAACTAGATCTTTCCTGGAACAATCTTGTGGGAGAGATTCCTCAACAACTAGCCTACCTCACATTTCTTTCGGTTTTCGATGTCTCTCACGATCGTCTATCAGGACCAATACCACGTGGAACGCAATTTGATACGTTTGGGAGCAGTTCATTTGCAATGAATGATGGTTTGTGTGGAAGTCCCTTGCCAAATAAATGCACAAATGGTGAGAATGCTCCACCACCACCATTATATTTCAAAGTGGATAATGAAAAAGAATGTCCATTCGACTTGGATTGGAGAATAGTGCTGGTTGGCGTTGGAGTTGGGTTTTTAGTTGGCATTGTGCTAGAGAACTTGATCATTGACGAGAAGAGTATGTGGTTCTTGCACTACTCCAAGAAAATGGCAAAAGGATGGAAAAAGGTGAGGAAAGCTCTGGCAGACAAGAAAATATGCAACTAGATACTTAATGCTATGTCTTTAAGTAGCTTGTCAAGAAAAGTTATACATGCATGTCTGAAGATTCTGATCTATTTTTTCAGCTATAGTAATATGGAGATTCTATCTTCTTGCTCATGAAAGTTATAATTCTTCTGAAGATTCTAACCTATGTCTATCCATATGTGCATCGGCAATGAATGAATGTTCTATTGTAATATTACTAGCCAAATGACTCTCAAGAATATAGAGACGTAATTGAGATGAGTAGATGCCATTGAAAATCCAATTAATATACATGGTGGACAACGTTCTAAAAAATTTCGCTGTCCATTGAAACCAAGGAGATTGGAGTAAAGGTTCTCATGGTTCATAGGTAGAGAGGGCCTTGCTTTTGTTCATTTGAATGTATATTCGGTTGAACTTTCGTAACAGAGCATTAGCAATCGATGTTGTGTCCAGCTATTTGTGTCGCTTATTTATGTCATTTTGTGTTGGGTGACAAATGTTACAATGTGATTGATTACAAATTGTTTCTTATTTAAAATGAACGAAAACATGTCAATTTCAAGTGTAGATGTATCAAGTTTGTGCGTTCTTGGAAAATTTGTATTTGTGTTCGAGTCACCAAGGAATTGCCACTTCCCATACTCTTCCAGACATTAGCTTGCGATTTAAGTGAGTTACCAAGAGCTTTTCAAACTACTTTTTTTCTAAAACTAATACGGTATCCTACACGAAAGATATTTTCATAGAGATCATCTTAAGTTAATGTAAAATTGTTAGCTTAAGGAGCATGTAATTACAAAAGTGATTTGGTTTATGAGTATAAACATAAACACGAAATCTAAAAATCAACGATTTTAACAGAACTTTCGTGAATTAAAAATAAAAATCCAATTTATAGGATCTGAATGAGCAGGGGCTAGGGGAGTCTCCATCTCCATCCTCGTCCCACCCCTACGAAGTGCGAGGCAAGGTTGGGTATTAGAATGATGAGAAAAAGGATTATGTTTCTACTGGTTCATTTAATAAGAAATGACGGAAAATATGGCAAAAGAGGAGAGATAAGTTTATAATTTATTAAATTTTGTACTAAATTAATGACAATAGTGATAGATTGAAACTGACTCACAAACTTGTATTTAGAAGTACGAACTTTGTGTTTAGTTTTTTTAAAAATATAACTATTATTTAATACTGATCAGTCTAAATATTTAAAAACCTACACATGAACTCTTAACTTTATTTCAAATCATTGGAAATGTTTTTTCCTTTTCTATAGAATTTTGTGATGTTGGAATACGTTTTTACTGAATCATCCTTTACAGAATGATGAGAAAAAAATCCATACGACTCTACTATGTCATAGTGATATAGAATAATCTATTATATAAATGAATTGGAAAATTCAAATGCAACATGTCAAGTTGGTGTTATAAAAGGTTTGACGATTTCATGAAAAAATATTATGCCATTTCATGTTATTTTTCAATATAGGAAAAATTATTCAAAAAGTTCTAAACTTATTGAACTTTTGCCAATTTGATAATAATTTTTTTAATTCATGCCAATTGAGTTTCTAAACAATTTTTATGTTTTGTCAATTGAATTCATTTGGTTAATTTTAGTCGGATATCATTGACATGAACGTTAGTCATCATATGTAGCACGGCTGGTGCTAACATGGACCAATTTTTTCATGACCTATCAATTCAAAAAGAGCATGTCATAGGCCTCTCCATGCTTAATGAAGGGCAAGTCATAGAACATAAATTAAAGAAAATTATAAAGTAACGGGCTACTCCATCCACGCGAAACTTTGGCTAGTAAGGATTGGCTCCACCTTGTACTAGGGAAAAAAGAAAGGAAAGGAACAAATAATTGATTTGAAAACTTGCTCAGAATTCCAAGATGAGCGGTGTGAATCCACTATCTCTTCGAGGGAAAATTCGAATTTTCGTCTCTTAATTTATGTACTTTTTTTGGGTTAAGGTCTTGAATTTTCAATTAATCTAATCAAGTACAGCCCTCGCCACCAAGTCTAATAAATTTGAGCTGACGTGCCCGTCGAACCGTTCGAGAGTATGATGTGGGAAAAGAAAACTTGCTCTTGGGGACAAGTTAGTGCCAAAATGCCTTTCCTCAATGAATATTTAGGTTAAGCGTAATAATTCAGTCCACACAAAAATTATATGAAGTGCCAAAATGCGCGTCTTTATATTCTACCATCAAAAGACTCGAAGGTTCAAGGAACTAATTGAAAAACTGAACTCGTCTAGCGTGCCTAATATACACACAAGTCCATGCCTTAATTAGTAAGGGCGCCTAGATGCATTCGATAACATTTCTGTTCTAAGTAACAGTTTGTTTTAATTTTTTTATTCCTTAAAATAGTTTATAAGTAAAATAACGTATTTATAATTACTCAAAATTTCTATTTTTGAAATAGAAAAAGCATAGGAGTGCGTTTGCCACGGCTCATAGGTTTTATTGTGGTGTATAATTTCTTTGAAATTTTTAATAATATTTTGAAAATTTCTTTTCTTCTTTTCTTCTCTTATTCTTTCTTCTCTAGTCGTTCACCAGGTGGCGGCGGGTAATGGCGGCAATAAATGGTGATGGCAAATGATGACCGATGGCGGCGGGGGACAGCAAGTGGGGGAGGGGGAGCGTTAACGGTGAGGCTCTAGTGAACGGATAGAAGAGGAAGAAGAAGAAAAGATATATATATATATATATATATATATATATATATATATATATATATATATATGAAATAACTTATTCCAGAAATTATTCCCTGGAAAAATAAGTTACTTTTTTTTCTATTTTTTGTTTTTATTTCAAATCTATTGCCTGGCCACTAATCTATTTTGAGAAATAGGAAAATTAACTGATGTTAGCAAACGAATTTATGTTCTTTTTCTATTTTGGAAAATAAGAGAACAAAAGAATAAAAAAATTGGAATGTTGCCATGTAGACCTTAAGGGTGTGTTTGTTTATTTATGTTTCTGTTCTCCGGAACACAAATTTTTGTTCTTTTGTTCTTGTGAACAAAAAAATAACGGAAATGTGTTTGTTTACACTTTTGTTCCCGGGAACAAATTTGGAACAGAAACAAGAAATAGAAAAAAATTGTTTATTGTTCTTGGGATCACTTCCGAGAAACACTTTTTTGTCTTCTCATTTGTCTTCTTCTTTTTTCTCTTTCTTTTCTTCTTATTCTTCTTTGTTTTGATGACCTTGGCCATGGCCGACGCCGGCGACCGGCCAGACAAGGGCTGGCGACCTCATTGGAGCTTCGCGAACCCGAGCCTCATCGTGGCTTACCGTGGCCGCACGAGGCTTGGCCTCACCTAGGCTGGGCAAGGCTGAGCCTCGCCGGTGGTTGGCCGAGGTTGGCCTAGCCGGGCCACCTCCAGGACGGCGTCGCTCCGTGAGGCTGAGCCTTGCGTGGCCACGGAGAGGCCCGGCCTCCCTAGTTGGCACGGGGCCAACCTCACGTCGCTTAGGTGAGGCCGAGCCTCGCTGATGGCCTGGTGAGGCTCGCTGGGGCCAGGCTGGCCTCCGGCGAGCTCACCGGATGTCGCCCAACCAGTCACCGGCCACTATGGCCGGCGATCAACCAAAGAGAAAAAGAAAAAAGAAAAAGAAAAAAAGGAAAAGAGGAAAAAAGGAAAAATATAATAAAAACATTAAACAATTAAAAGAAACAAAAAAATTATACAAGTTTACCAAACGCGTTTCTATTCCTGGGGTAGAAATTTTTTGCAATTACCAAACGTGTTTTTATACTAAAAAATTATTCCCCATAACAAAAACAAAAAAACTATTTCTATTTAAAAATTGTTCTCCGGAACAAAAACGTTACCAAACGCGCCTTAAGCCACCATCTTGAGGTTTTATACGTAGCAACTCCATTGATCCTTCCTTTTCATGCAATGCGATGCCCTCGCAAGGAAACTTAATACATTGCCATGCCACAATAAGGATATGGAGAACAATGTGAAATGATTTCTATGTGTTTTTCAAGGCAATGAATAATAAAGAGCAACCGGGGAAGGCCCTAATGAGTGGATCTCTTTCCTAACAAGAGGTAAAGTTCCTAATGGGAGGTAATGATTAACATGAGAGTGGTTAATCCGACATAACTAAATCTCACGAGGTAATTATGAATGTATCTATGCTAAGACCGATCACTTATTGCATACGCTTGCCCCATTGGCAAAGGATTAGGGGCTGGGACTAGGTCAAACCCTAGTAAAAGCATTAGAGAGAAGCCATGAACATATATTGCAACAAGAAATACCAACTTAAAAAATCATTGCAAGCTTAGAAGCGGTCGCGGAAGTATTTAATGATCTTGTGAATATTCAACTCCTATGAATTTGTAGACATCAATAAGAATTTGGTATAAGAAAGCATGAAGGAAAACTGTTGGGAAAATTATCCCAAAAATACTAAAGTATGGATGCCAATTCAGTTCTAAATCTTTTAATTTAATCAATTTAATTCCAAATCTTTAGACAATTTCCTCATGTGGTTGTTCTAATCAATTTGGCCAGAAAAAACTGTTGTGGATGTTAATCACTCTATATAACATGACTGATACTAACGCGAACAATTTTTGTAATTTTTAAAATACTTTTCTAATTTTTTTTTTCTCCCAAGCCCTCACCTCTCTCTCTCTCTCTCTCTCTCTCTCAATTGTTCGTTTTCAATTTGTGGCCAAGCCCTCACCTAGAGTTGATAGGGACCTCTGTGCCCCTCTGTGCCCTTACCCGCGGTTGGTGAGGATGGCCTTGCCCTTTGGTCAGCAAGGGTCGTTGGCAAGCCTTGCTAGCCACTATGAAAAAAAGAAAAGAAAAAGAAAACGAATATTCTTTTTTAAATATATCAGAATCTTTTTTTAAAAAATGTAAAAAAATTTCAAATCAAAGCTGGCCATGTCACATAGAAAAGCCAATATCTAAACTAGCAATTTCTAGTTAAAATTGACTTGAAAGATTACATTAACAAATTGTTAAACGGTTTAAAATTAATTTTGTCATATGAAAATGTTTATGATTAAATTGATATTCGTACAATATGTTTTAGACTTTTTGGTAATTATCACCAATAATATCACATGACTATTGATAATGACACAAATGGCCAATGTGGATGAGGTTTAATGTATGCTATGAGGTTTAATGTATAATAACACATCTTTGATTGATAATAACACAAGTCTAGGGAAAATGATTAACCTTAACTAATGCATAATGTACGATTTGATTGATGCTTGATATATAGTTGAAGGATCATTCACTCAAATGGCCAATGTGGATGAGGTTTAATGTATGCTATGAGTTACTTGAACCATGCATACTTAAGAAATGAATGGTCTTTCACTTACAAACTCTTTTCCCATTAGTAAGTAAATTCATATTATATCCGACTTAATATATACATTTCATGATTACTTGTACAATATATCCAAAGATGTATGTACTCTAGCTAGATCATGGGGACGATATCTGTGTTGAAGTGTTAAAGCGGGTCAACCTCCCAAATAGTCAAGTTAACTAGGGGCAGCAAATGGGCAAGGACAAAAAACATTGCAACTTTGGTGATTGAATATGCATATACCCCATAATTTATGAATAGCATAGCAAAAGCATTGATGACCTAATTATATCAATATATATCTCACTTCTCATCATTAGACACTATAGGAATAACCTATATCAAGAACTAAAGACAAGTAATTTTGTTAGCTGTATCATTTTTAGCAATCCCCACTACTATGGATAAGCTCAAGTTGATAGAATGGATGAATGCAACATAAACCCAACAATGACATCATTAAAAATTTATGTAGGAAAGCTTACTAGCTTTAAAATTGAAAAGATTAGGCAAGGTAAAACATTGTAAGTACCCCATAATTTCTGAATGACATATTAGAATCATTGATGACCTAACTATATCAGTATAGATCTTAATATTCTCATCATTATGCACTAGAGCAATCGCCTTATCGAGAACTAAAAGGAAGTAATCTTGTCGGCTGTAAAATTTTTAGGAAACCCCACTATTATGGAAAAGCACAGGTTGACAATATGGATGAATGCAACATATACCCAACAATGACTTCATTGGAAATTTCTAGAGGAAAGCTTACTGGCTTTAAATAGATGAGATTAGGCAAGGCCAAACATTGCAAGTTTGGTCAATGAATATGTATATACCCATAATTTCTGAATGATTAGCTAAATCATTGATGACCTAACTATATCAATATAGATCTTAATATTCTCATCATTATGCACTATAGCAATCACCTTTATTGAGAACTAAAGGCAAGTAATCGTGTTAGCTGTATAACTTTTGGGAAGCCTCACTATTATGGATAAGCTCAAGTTAGCAATATGAATGAATCCAATGTATACCCAGTAATCACATCATTGGAAATTTCTATGGGAAAGCTTACTAACTTTAAAATAGATGAGATTAGGCAAGGTTAAACATTGCAAGTGTGGTAAATGAATGTGTATACACCCCATAATTTTTTAATGACACAACAAAATCATTGACCTAAGTGTATCAATATAGATCTTAATATTCTCATCATTATGCACTATAGCAATCAGCTTTATCGAGAATTAAAGGCAAGTAATCTTGTCAGTTATATAATTTTTAGGAAACCTCACTATTACGGATAAGCTTAGGTCGAAAATATTAATGAATGCAATGTATACCCATTATTTTGAATGACATCATCAAACTTTCTATAGAAAATCTTATTAGCTTTTTTTTGGTTTGAAGATACGTAGCATTTCATTTATGCAGTGAAAATATTACAACCCATGTTCTGGGACTCAGTACATAGTTTTTCCAGAAGGATTTGAGGAGGTGAAAAGGCCCAATTCAAAACAAGTGAATCACGGCCATGGGCCTTGGCAACCTAATCTGCGATTGTGTTTGCTTCACGCCTACAGTATTAGATACTTAGATGGGGAAAACATGAGATTAGAGCGGCGCTCTCCGCGAACAGTGCTCGACAATCCCATGGTGGCGATTAGTGATCATTGACAGCTTTTACTAGCACTAGACAATCGGATTCAACTTGTAGGTGAGCTTCTGCCATGCCTTTCTCTAGCAGGTATTTGAGAGTCATATTTAGGGCTTGAGTTTCCGATTGTAGTGGGCAGAAAGCTTGTACTTTCTGGGAGAAACCATCAATCAGATGTCTAGCGTGATCTCTGCAAACGCACGCCATGGATCCGGTATTTGTTGTTATGGGAAAAGCCCTATTGATGTTAGCTTTTATAATGCCTAGTTCCGGGGGAGTCCATTGCCAAGAGTTGTTAAGCAGCGTTTGCCCTGTAACTAATGCCGTTTGCTGAAATTGACGATGAAGCTCTGCATCTGTGAACGCCAGATCTACAAGCTATGTAGGCGTTATTCGTTGGTGCCAGAAGATGACATGATTTATGTCTTTCCATATCTGCCAAAGGAGGGTTGCAATTGTCTCCAGATTGGGTACAGTAGTTCCACTTGCCAATATTTCTACTAGCCAAGCATCCATACGATTTGTGTTGTACGTTGAGATGTCGATCTTGACCTTGGGATGGGACCAGATACTTTGAGTCCACAAGCAAAGGAGAAAAAGGTGTTTTGTGGTTTTAGGAAGTTGAGATGGGCATAGTTGACATACTGGGTTAGGAAGAATGTTTCATCGGTATAGGTTATCCCTTGTTGCAAGCGTGTTGTGGCAAAGGGACCACAAGAAGATTCGAATTGTAGAGGAAGTCTTTGTAGTCCATACCTGTCTCCATAACCGGGATGGTGTGTGATAAGATGTAGATGCAGAGTTAGGATCATTAGGTTGAGTTGTTTGTTGAAGGGATTGGTAGCCGCTTTTCACTGTGTACACTCCTGTTGGCGTGCCTATCCAAATAATTTGATATGTAGTGGACACTGGGCCTAGGTGTATGGCAGTAATATCTTCAACCGTTTGGTCATCAAAACTACTACTAAGAAGAGGAACATTCCAAGTAGACTGTTTTGGATGTAAAAAATCAGTCACCATCTTTGGTTCCCCTCTATTTGCAGATCCCCCTATAATTCCTCTAGGTAACCATTTGTCCTTTCTAATATAAATATTCTTCCCATTACCAACAGACCATTGGAGTTGAGGTAAAATGGAATCGCGACCTAAGATAAGGCTTTGCTAGCCCCTGGATGGTTTATGCCATTTAGTTGCATGCCAGAAGTTAGTAGAATGAAAATATAGTCCTTTGAATAGTCGGCTCCACAAGAATGATGGATTTTGGAGAAGACGCCATGCTTGTTTACCCAAAAGTGCTTTATTGAATGTAAGTAAATCACAAAAACCAAGCCCCCCATTTTCCTTTCACTCTTTAAGTAGGTCCCAACCCTTCCAATGGATTCCCGATTTGGTACTATTATTTTGCCACCAAAACTTAGCTATCTTCTGCTCAATGGATTTGTAGATAGATACTGGAATCTTAAAAATTGACATGGCGTACTGTGGGAGAGCTTGTACCACAGATTTTAACAGTATTTCCTTCCCGCCTTTGGATATGAGGTTTTCTTTCCACCTCGCCAACTTTGCACTAACCCGCCCTAAAATCCAAGCAAACATATCTTTTTTAGACACCCCCCAATCTGACGGAATTCCTAAGTATTTCCCAATTCTTTCAAGCACGGTACTCACAATTCTCTAGCTAGGTTTTGCTTTAGACTATTGGGGCAAGCTTTACTAAGGAAGAGACCGGATTTGTTTCTATTCACAGCTTGGCCCGTAGCTAAATAGTATTGTTGTAAGATAGTCGCTAAATTTTGGCATTCAAGGAGACAACCATCTAAGAAAAATATTGCATCGTCAGCAAAGAACAAATGAGAGAGGGTAGGACACCACCTGTTGAATTTTATCCCTTTTAGATTTCCCATGTTGACTACTTGCTTGATGAGGATAAATAGGACATTTGCTACAAGGATGAACATATATGGAGAAAGAGGATCTCCTTATCGAAGCCCTATTGTAGGATGGAAATAGGGTAATGGCTCACCATTTAATTTGATACTTAAGGATACTGTAGTTATGCATTGCATTACCCATTTAACTCATGTATTATGAAAACCTAGTTGTCGCAAATAGGCCTCCAGAAAGTCCACTCAACCTGATCATATGCTTTCTTCATATCCAACTTTAGTATGGCCTGAAAATGTTTCTTCCTTGCCCTAATTTTTATCTAATGCAGGACCTCTTGGACTACCAAAATGTTATCTTGGATTTTTCGATCAATCACAAAGGCACTCTGTTATGTGGAAATCAACTTAGGTAACCAAGGTTTCAGGCGATTAGCTAGTACTTTTGAAATTATTTTATATATGAAATTGCAGAGACTAATGGGATGGTATTGATTTAACCTTTTAGCATGTGGTGTCTTAGGAATCAGAGTAATAAGTGTTCTATTAAAGGCTGGGGGCATCACACCTGAAGTGAAAAATTCTTGCATAGAGGTAAATATATCTTCTTGTAGAACATCCCAGTAAGTATGATAGAACAACTTGTTAAAGCCATCCGGTCCTGGGGCTTTTGTTGCCCCTAATTGAAAGGTAGCTTGCTTAACTTCCTCCCGAGATACCTCTGCTATTAGAGTTGCATTCATTTGTGCTGTAACCATCTGGGGGCATTGTGTCAGAATAGGGATATAATCTCGATGTCCTGCTGATCGATAAAGGTTGCGAAAGAAATCCATGGTTATGTCCTTCAATTTTTTGGAGTCTCTGATCCTCATCTTGAAGCATCTTGAAGCATATGATACGGTTGTTTTGTTGTCTTTGTACAGTAGTCGCATGGAAAAACTTTGTGTTCTTGTCCCCCCACCTCAACCAATTAATACGTGACCTCATTGCCCAGTATTGCTCTTCCTGTTGCCATAATTGTTGGACTTCGTCTTTGAGGCGATTTACCCGTGCTTTGTCATAGTTGTGTCCTATTTGATTGATATGCTGTTGAATTTGCTATTATAGCATATGAAGCTGATGAAGAACATTGGAAAACGTTGATTTGCTCCACCTATCGAGCGCCCAAGAAGTAACCTGAAGCTTGCGAGCTAAAGAGGAGTCCAGTAGCTATTCAAAGGTCTAAGCCTCAGTGACAACCTTGTGGCAGTTTTGATTTTGAAGCCAAAAAGCTTCGAAAGTGAAAACTTTGCACCTTCTCGGTGGTTTGGGATCAGTGTTCAGTAACAATAGGCTATGGTCAAAGCCTAGAGCTGGTAATGCAAAGACTTTGGCGGTCGGGTAAGACAATCTCCAATCCATCATACATAGTACCCTATCTAGTCTTTCCTTAACCACATCCTCCCCATCTCTGTTGTTCACCCATGTGAAAGCACAACCCTTACTCTCAATATCCATTAATGAACAATCATTTATAAAATCCCGAAAAGATTGCAATCCGTAGGGCTCAGCTAGTCTCTTGCCCACTTTCTCCCAATGGTATATTATCTCATTAAAATCTCCAATGCACATCCATGGCAAGTTATTAGATTAGCTAAGGTGATGCATTTTAGCCCAAAGATGCTGTCATAGCTAATAGACCGCCGGCGCATGAAGATAGGTAATTCTCATTGGGTGTCCACTCGGGCCAATAGTGCATATCATGTTGATAAAATGCAGACTATGTCTCTCTATACATAATGATACCTAATTAGTCCAGAAAACTACCGTCCCCCAACCAAAGCCATTGGGCTCACCACAAAAGATTTTGGGAATTTCAACCTCCGCTAAATTTTTTGAATTACTATGTCCTAGTTTTTTGTTTCCATTAAAAAGACTACGTTAGGCCGTTCATGGGCCACTAGGGCCTATAGTGCTTGAACTGTCATGGGATTGCCCAAGCTCTGATAGTTCCGGCTAATTAGCTTCATTTGTCGCTTGGTGGCTTTTTGGGGCAAGCCACCACAGCCCAACTACCAACCCTGTTGACCTCATAAATCGGATTATCCATAAGATGGGATTCATTAATTTCTTCAGTTATCATAGAATGCAATTCATAAGGAGCATACATTTTAGCTTTCTTGAGTGGACTTGCTTTAGTATGCAACCTGGAACTCTTAGGTTTCTTTGATTTGGAGGAACCTGTGTCGGGATCATTACTGATTTCATTCTAGTTTGGAACAAGAGCCTTTAGCTTGAGCGCCATATCTTCTTGGGGAAAGGCAGTAAAGGTAGATTGATCACCAAGTAGAATTTTGTTGACTTCCATATTGGCTTGTTGCTGATCCAAGTTGTGAGGGGTGATAGGTAATAAAAGAGTTGAATTCTGAGGAGTTTCAAGTATGGTCTCTTATGCTCCATCTTGATTAGAATGTGACTCATAAAAAGCTCGCCAATATGGGCTGTGTTCTCTAACTTCAGCTCTTAACCATTGACCATAGTTTAACTTGTCTTTCCCTTCCAATTTAGCCTCATCAAAAGGAATATCTTTATAGTACATTGCATAATGGCCAAGAATGCCACAGGAATAGCAATAGTGGGATAAACGTTCATATCAAAAGTCAAGCCATATGTTCTTCCCATCTAATCGGATTAGTTTCCCAGGTTTAAGCGGTTCTTGTAAGCTAAGTTCCACACGAGCCTCAGTTGCCCTTAGTGTTGTGCCTTCTCTATTTTCACTTTTTACTTCTTGCACCTTACCTATATTCCTCACAGCTTTACATATCATATCCTCTGTACATCGTTCCAAAGGGAGACCAAAAAATTGCACCCAAAAGGCACAAGTGGTAAAGTCGTAACGGTGTAATGGAGTGTTTGGTACCCACGGCTTCACAATGACAAGATGGTTTGAGAAAATCCAGGGACTATTGTCTAACGCCCTCTGTTTTTCTCCTTCCAATGTGAATTTAAACACATATAACCCTTCTTCCCGTTGAGAAATTTCTACTTGGTCGTTTCGCCATGCTCTTTTCATGGTATTATGGAAAGCTTGGAAATTAATAGAGAAGTTAGAGAGTATTTTACTCACCAAAATTAATTTACATTATGCTAACTTCTTTGCAGGAACAGCTTCCTCCCACACTTCAACGTCCTGTTAGTGAGGCGAGCATCCCCTTTTGGGTTCGTGGACTCCATCTGTACGCATGTTGTGGGTAGGAAGGCAGCAATTATAGGAAATGGGTGTGTTCCGCATGCACTAGACAGGCGATGTAGAGCCAATTCAAGGAAAATAAACCCTGCTACGCAAGGATGAGATCTGGTCGAGGCTGTGGTTGAAATTGACTGATGGAAAACGGCCAAAAAGAAAAGGGTCTGCCATTTAGGACAATTGGGACAAATAGCAACTACAATCGTGAATGATGTTGTTGCGTATGAAATAGGATCAAGAAACAAGAGTTTTGGAGCGGAGTCTACGAAGTTGGAGTTAGGCATGTTAGATGGAAGAAAGCCATACCAAGAGGATGGAAACTTCGATCTTTCAAAATGCATTCGACTGAAAATTAGGGATTCAACTGTGGGACAAAGGGTTTTGTGAAGAAGAAAACTACCAAAGGGTAGATGTGAGCTCTACATGTCGAGAGAGGAACTTTTAGCTTTAAAATAGATGAGATTAGGCAAGGTCAAACATTGCAAGTTTGGTGAATGAATAAGTATATACCCCATTACTTTGAATGACATAGGAAAACCATTGAGGGAAAATTTTAAATGAAGGTTCAAAGTGAGAACGTTTTCTCAAATAAGAGTCCATAATGGACAATGTCTCAAAAATGGGTTTGAAGTTGCCAACTTTGTCTCAAATGAGGGTCCCAACTCACTAGCCAATCAAATATTTGTTGATGGACTTATTCCGGTGATTAGAGCATGTGCAATTTTATCCAAAAAATGTAACTAGGTAAAAATTAGGTAAATCAAAGATCCCAAATTGAATTATAGGGCTCTTTGTGAATTTTCTTTGTTTGCCACGCTTCTCTTCAATTTTCTCTTTATAGATTTTTCTCACAATCAAATTAGAGAGAATCCTCTCTACTTTTGAATTCTCTCTATAGATTTTCTCCCAAATAAATCAGAAAGATACGAAGTTGATTTTTTCCAAAAAATTCTATTTTGATCCAAATTAAGTGTAAAAGAAGTCCTGTTAGTATTTTCAGTTAAATTGAATAGGGCTAATGGAGCAACTCGACCACACCAAATTCATAATTTTTAGGATTTTATTACCCTTTTTGCAAATTTTATGACTCAATTGTATTTTCGTGACAAGTTTTAAGATTTTAGATTTACTTATCACTCTTTTCATTTTGGCTAAGCCTTCACCCAAATCTAACAAGGGTCTTCACACCTCATTTGTAGTTGGCGAGGATGGCCTCGCCCTTCGGTTGACAAGGTTTATTAGCAACCCTTGCCAACCACAATAAAATAAGGAGAATTTAAGAAAAATTAGAAAGAATTTTAAAAAGTTACAAAAAAATATTCATGTTAGCACTGACCATGTCATATAGGATGGTCATTATTGGTATTTACTTTAATGATTTTTGGTCAAAACTAGCTTGAAAAACTATGTTGACAAGTCGTCCAATGGTTTAGGAAAAAATTAACCAAATTGATTTGTTTAGGACAAAATTGATATCTATGGTATAAATTTGGACCTTTTTTGGTAATTTATCACGACTAATGTTACATGACTATTGATAATGACACATTTCAAAGTCTAAGGAAGATGAATCAACCTTAACTAATGCATAACGTACGATTCGACCGATGCTTCATACAATAGTTAAAGGATCACGCATTCCAATGGCCAAGACTAAAAAAAAAGGCGGAGATGGACGGGAAATGAAAGACTATAGAAGGTTGGATGTATGCTATCCTTTTTTTTCCTTTTTTCCTAAAAGGATGTATGCTATCGTGTTTAAGAAATGAATGGACTTTTAGTTACAAACTCTTTTTCCAATTAGTAGATAACTTCATATTATATCCTGATAAATATATCTACATTTCAAGACTTCCTAGCTAGATCAAGGGCACCGATATCTCTATTGAAGTGTAAAAGCGGATCAACCTCTCAAATAGTTGTGTTAACTTAGGCTGGCAAAGGAGTGGATAAAGTTGGATTTAGATAGATCATAAATGAGTTTGACCTAAACCCACCCGTTTAACTCACATTGGCCTATATTTTTTTGGTAAACAATTTAGATGATCCATGCCCCACACAAACTAGATCCAACTAAACCCAACCACATGATCCATCCAAAAAAGAGAGAAAAATGCCCAGCATATCTAGAAAGGGAATAAAAGAAAAATGAAAGATATATGCAAAATTAAATGAAAATCTTTTATTGAGCTTTACCAAATCCGAAGACGAGGAAGAATGCTTAAGTTTCTTCTCCTGGACAACCTCCGAAATAACGACGACGGAAGACAATCGACGAGGAGGCAGGAACGAACATGGAGAGGGCTTCAAATCGAAGATTCCCGGCTGATCAAGGAAATAAGAGGCGAACCTGTTGGACGCCATTAGAGGGCTATTCTTATGTCTGGCGAAAACACTGGGCGGGATGAATCGCAAGAATGGAAGGGAAAGCTGTGGTCACTTCTTCGGGACATTGCTGTTGAGCAGTGGTGGCGGCGGCAGATCCTGAGGTTGGACTAAGGCAGAGGGAGTGATTAATTCTGTCCATCACGCGAGGGAGACGTGAAGACCATTGCTTGTTTCGGGGACTGTTGTCAGCGAGACCTCGTTGTTACTAGGGATGCCACTACGAGATCTCTTTGTTGCTGGGGATGCCATCAGCGAGACCGGCCACTGTCGGCGATGTTGCCGACGGCTGATGGGCACCATCGGTAGCAGTGTTCTTCGCCCTTTCCCATCTCTTCCTCGAACATCAAGTTCTCTGTTTTTTTTTTTTCCCTTCGGCCAATAACATTGAGCTTAAATGGGTTCTTTTTTTGCCCACATCCAATTGGGCTTTGATATTATAAACTCACTTTTATTTCGTTCTGAAATTTTCGAGAAATTTTCGAACAATCCATACATGATCTAATCCATTGAATTTGAGTTAATAGATGGGCCGTGAGTCCATTTTGCTAGCTCTACCGTTAATCATGTGTTGTACTTATACCTGTTAAAATAGGTTTGAAACCCATACATGATCCAAATTTGTTGGAATGATTCATATTGAGTCACTTCAAATTTGAAGAGCCCAACTAGAATTGATTCTACAACTTAAAGTTTAAAATAAATGAGTTCAAATGGGTTCCAAAATGAACCTATTTTTAACCCGCTAGAGCTCATACTCTTTTTTCTCTCGGTCTCTCTCCCTCTTCACTCCCTCTTCCCTCGCAAGTCTTTTCTCTTCCTCCAACCTAGCTCCGGATGCCTCCTGCTCGTGCCTCAGCCTCTTGTTTGACGCCTCGAGTTCTTCGACCCGCTTCCATGCATCGATTAATGGTCAAGGATAGGGGAATGGTATCAGGCGATTTACGAGGGCCTGTTCATCACTAAATGCCGCAGTCTCCACAATACGCGACGTCTCCTTGGCACACAGAGAGAAATACTGAGGTAAATAAGAAGGGCAGGGGGACTGATCTTGTAATGACATTTGACCCAAAAGAAATGACTAAACTCTTGAAATCTGCGAGTAGCACGCTCGGTCGACAAGATTAGAGCTTGGTCAGAATAGAATTCATCAGTCAATACGATGAGCTTGTTGAATGAAGAGAGTCGACGATATACAGTGTCAGCCACCGACAAGAACCCTTGCCAAGACCTAAGAGAAGTTAGTTGACGAGGACACAGAGAGCACACTATCCCAAGTTTTGGCCGTGTTGGAACCGCGACATATGTTGCAACAAACGCGTTGGGGATGAAGCTGTGGTGCGTTCCCATTGTGTCTCGAAATTTTCATGGTGTCTCTCGTTTCGCTGTTAAGATTTGTATTACCACCGTGATAAGGTACTAATCAACGTCTCTCAGGTTTTGTAAATAAGACATCCATAGTATGATGAGCAAGACTCCCACGTCAAACTACATAGATAAAACTTCACCCAAAGAGTTGACAAATTTAGTATGATTTGATCATATTCTGCTCGAACCTATAGTATGCCTCACCTAAATTCATCATTGATACCCCGAGCGATGCCTAGGGCAAGGACCTTCGCAATGGCATATGTTCCCTCATCAACTCTTTGGTCAACAAGCTCCATCACAAGGATAGGCTTCTTAGTCATCTTGGTTCGGTCAGGTTCGAATTTGAGTGTTGTGGCGAGGGTCATAAGTCAAGTTGTTTTATATGGGTAGAAATTTCCTCGACCCTTACCCGACCCATTCATCATTATATTGACCCATTTTACCTTATTTAGCTGAATGAATATTGCATCGATTATGCGAAGACTTTACGCATCGAATTTAATAATTCTTATGTGAACTTTGAAACTAATTGGCACGGCGGATTGCAAAACAAAGCTTGGAACTTGAAACGCTCAGGAAATAAGATATTTGCACCAAGTAATACCTTGGATTACCTCCTTCAGAGCTGAGTTATGGGCAATTTAGTCTCTTGTCGATCCGTGGCATTCTCAATACTAATTTTCAGCATTTGAGCAATTCACGATAACAGTACTACAAATAGGAGACTTGAGATGGAGACCGACATAATTTTGCCATGTGACGCATCATTCACTATGGCAATCACCTTTATCGAGAACTAATGGCAAGTGATCTTGCCGGCAGTACAATTTAGAAACCTCATTATCATGCAATGACCCGACAAAGAAACATTAGATTGCCATTTCTATTCTTAATTTGCCAAATCAAAATACTCATGTCCTGTATATATAGGCTCATTCTCTTCATTCTGTCACAAAGACATCAAAGTAATACAGCTCAAAAAGAATCAGCTGCATCCATCCAAGAGAAATGGCAAGAGCTTTTCTCTCTTTGGCTTTCTTAGTGACCCTTGTGCTCGCATCAACATGTAAGCTTTCCCATGAAACGTGCCTCTTCTTGTTTATATAGTTTTTCGATCACGATATGGAAATAGTTTTCACGCTGAACTTTGTATACACAGGTTTGATGCTTGAGACAGGAGCAAGAGATTTGACAGTGAGACCGTCAAGCCAATCCTTTACTTCAGAAGATTGCTTTAAATATTGGGACGGACGCCGCAATAGCAAGTGTGACGACGGCCGATGCATCTGTGGTGGTGTGGCGGATTGAGGGCTAAAGCATGGATGAAACTGCCTTAGAGAACAAGAAGCAAAATGCTTGCTGGATTTACACGTTTTGTTTGGTTACTATTTGCTTCAATAAAGGTGGCATTGTGAGCGCTTAATAATATCTTGAACAACAATCAAATTCGCTTCCTATTGTGTCTTCTTTTGGTGAATTGCGTCCCACTATTTGTGCGCTGAATTAAGCCCCACTTTCGGGATAAACGAGAATGCTCTCAAACCCTTTTCAAATCCCAGATCAAAACTTAATGCACATGGGTCGAATCTTGTCAACGGACTATACCTAATTACCAGGCTAATCTTAATGTTATTAATTCAAATATATGACTTTGCATCACAAAAACTAGCCGGTGATGATTGGCCTGTCACATCAACAATTTCCAATGAAAATTGACTAGTAGGATTACATTGAAATTTTGCGTAGAGATTTAGACTTGAATTGACAAAATTGAAATGTTTAAGATTGGTTTGGTATCTATACAATAGTTTAGGACTAAATGGGTGATTTTCCCTATGCAAAACCACTTTTGAAGTACTTTCAATAGCCAAAAATGTTGGTGGTTTCCTAATTTAATTCTATACGCTTGTAACTATGAACATGACTATGATCAAGACAAACCGCTTATTCTAGACATTTGACCGGGTGGCAAGGGATACGGTGCTCGGACCAGGTCAAATGCCAGTAAAATCATTGGATATGAGCTGTGAACATTGTGACATCATGAAAGTCCTATATCAATTAATAGCATAAGAAGACATACACCTCAAGTGCCAAAACTTAGCATTGGATGGCACTTAAGGATATATAAGTATCAAAACTTCCAAAATGTACATTTAAGTGTCACTTCTTTGGTAAATTGGACACTTAAGTACTAACTCCAGTGAGGTTTACTAGAAATCTAACGTAACATTATTTTATTAATATAATCGGTCTATGAGGCTGTCGACAATCTGATGTGGCTCGTCGAAAATCAGATGTGGGTCGCTATTGGCATTTAAGTGTTTATTTATTTTTCGATTTTAGAACTTAAGTGTACCTTTTGGAAGTTTTGTCACTTATATGTCTACTCATGCCAAGTTTTGACACTTGAGGTGTCCGCACCTCTAATAAGATGCAATATATCAATTTGTAAATGTTAAACGAGGAAATTTCAGTTGGATTATTAATTTTGTAGTGCATGGGAAATCCAATAGGTATTTTGGCTTCTCTTTCTATTGAGATGTCGAGCTCCTTCGACGGGGATCAAATAAACCAAAATAAAAAATAAAAAAATTCGGGAACTATTGAATTAAAATCGATCATTGTCTCCATTCAATCAGTGAAGTAATTTTTTTTTTTTTTGGGTCGAACAGTCAAATAGGGTTTAGCTTGTGAACATTAATTTCATGTTGGTAAATATGTCATTAAATAAAAAAAAATTATAAATTCATCCTCGACAAGCCCAGCCTCTTGACCGAAATGGTGTCTTCATATTGGAATCGTTTCTATGCCGATAAGCCCGAGCTCGCTCCTCGCGGGATTGAGGCCATTGGCCATCAGGTTGTCATCGGCTCTCCGGAAGGTAGAGTGACTACTATGAAATGCTCGGGGTTTATTATTAGCTACGGTTGTCTCGATTGCTTTTATTCATTGATCTGCCGGTGTGCTCATTCGCATTTCCTTCTGGTTCTGTTTGCTCAAGTGAGATTGTTGTGGTGAGGTCGAGTGCCTAAAATAATATATTCTGGATAGCAGTGAATTGTTTTATATATCGTGATTCTGCAATTTTAGGCCTTAGATTTGGGCACTTTAGCGAGGATTGAGTGTTCTCACCGATAGATTGAATAGAATGGAAAAAAGGAGGTATTTCTTGAGATGTTTTTTTTTTTTTGGGTAGGGAAATGACATATATAATTTATGAACTTTGTCCAATATGCAATATTGACCAAGAACATTTAATTTATTCAATATGGTACATGAATTTTAATCCAATGTACAATGTTGTTCTTAATCTTTTAATTTATTTAATCTCATTTTTGAACTTTGGTCCAATGTTCAACAACGTTATCTCTAAACTTCTAAACATTTTTCAGAAAAACCATTGCACATTTATAACGGTTTAGAGACCAAATTGCACAATTTTAATTCTAAGGACGACTTTGCAAATTAGATTAAAATTCAAGAACCATATTACATATTGGACCAAAGTTCATGGACTATTTGAACATTAGACCTTGCCTTTTTTTTTTTTTTCTTTTTCATTTTTTGTGTTTTAAAAAATGTTTTTCATTTAGAGGAAAATGACATTGTTTTAGTCTTATATTCAGTTGATGCCACGTATAAGAGAGGATATATATATATATAAACCATGCAAGAGAGAAAATAATAAAAAACTACATCGACATTTTCCGTTTATCTAATTGGATAGAGAAAAAAATAGATCGAATTAATGAAGGAACTTGATTATACTAATTTGATAGCTTTGATTTGATTACGCTTTTTGTAAGTTGTAGGATTCAATTGTATTTTTATGACGAGTTTATGATTTCTAGTGCACTTATCCATATATACTTATTTGCTAGACTTTTGCTGTTTTTATCTCTATCATTCTACCAATTGAAAGCTAATGAGCTTTCCTAAAGAAATTTCCGATTATGTCATTTTTCCAAAACAATATCAGACAAATTGCAATTTTTCCAATTTAATCATAAACTTTTCTTTTTCTTTTTTCCCAGTTCAATCAACCCAATCAAATTTGGTTGACTAATGCTAACATGGACATTAGCCAACATCGGCACATTCGGCCGACGCTAACGTATCATTTTTATTTTTTTCAATATTTTAAATATATATTTTTGTTTTTTTCAATTTTTATTTTCAGTTTTATTTCTCTCTCTCTCTCTCTCTCTTCCCCTAGCTGGTCGTCGGATCTTGACAATCATCTGAAGGCTTTGCCCGGTGAGGTCGTCTCATTGGCTAATGGCAAGGCTTGCTCCCGCCGATCATTGGTAAGGGCAAGCCTCATCTATCGACAACATTGCTCGTCCTCATTATGGCTGGTGAAGCCGAGTTTGTCTTATGATTGTAAGGCCTCACTCAATGAGGGTGGCAAGGCCACCCCCAACGATGGCGAGGCTACCCTCGCCATGGATCTGGCAAGGGCCTTACCCTGTGACAGCGAGGCTCTCGCTAGATTTATGGCCAATGACGAAGTCGTAGTCACTAGGCAAAGGCCTTGCTAGATACACAACAAGGTCGAGCCTTGCCTAACCATTAGGGGTGTGCAACCGGATCGGGTCAACCCGGTTCCCGGTTCGGCCCACCCGGAAAACAGGGTCGAGAACCGGTTCCGGTTGAAACCAATCCGGGAACCGGTTCCCAAAGTTCATACCCTGTTTGAACCGGTCCGGGAACCGGTTCCGAGGGAATACCCACCCGGGAACCGGATCGACCGGACCGGTTCCGGAACCGGTTTGAGAACCGGTTTTTGGGCCCCAAAATTCCCAAAGACCAAAACCCTAGTCGTTTCTTTCTATCTTTAGTCTTTACTCTCACGCCGCTCGTCACTCTCAGCCTCTCACCTCCGCCGATCCATCCGAGCGCTACGCTGCCGACGCTACCTCCGCTCGCCCACCTGGTCCCGGCCATCCTCGCCACCTCGGCGCCGTCGGCCTCGGACACAAACGTGATGGCGTTCGATGAGTGTTCTGGATCTCCCTGTTTCCACCTTGTTCAAAGATTCGAGCGGCTTTCGGATCCCCCGGAGAACCAATGTTGGCGATTCCTTGCTTTGCATGAGGGTTTTGTGATGGTTTAAGCGGTTTTCTTTTCCCCTCTCCTCATACCTTTCTCCAAACAATTCTGCTTTTCGGTTCTTGAATTTCAAGTCTTGACATTTTCAGACCGTCCATCGGTATTTTTCTTTGATGTTACCTTACGCGAGTTGTCAAAACCCAATCGGTAGTTTTGTGATAGGTTTGTTGCTGCGTGCAGTCTTGTATTTCCATTAGGGTTTTGGATCTGTTAATGTCCTCTTAATTTTAGTTCATGGGGGCAGGTGTAAATTTCAAGGCTAATTACAAGGATAAGAGTAGTTATTATAAACGCCAAAGATCTCAGAGGAACTATCCTTTCAAGAAGAGAAAATTTTTTTATATTGACTTTGAGTCATATTTTGACAAGGAAATTAGTAGCAACGCCACTATCTATCCACCTGAGAAGCATACTGATGGAGATGTTTCTGGTTAGTTTCAGAAAAAATGCAATAGTTCTTTTCTAGTTTGTTTTTCTTTTGCCTTTTTGACATAGAATCCTGTCTAAGTCTTTTTTCTGCAAATTTGGTCCTCTTGCAGCCAAACGGCCATCCCCTCCAGCATCAGGTCAACATTTGTCGTACCAATCTACAAATTCCCATGGTAATGGAGCTTTTGGAAAGACGTTGTGTACTACTTGTGGTTTTGTAGGGTAATTCATTTTGCTTATCAACGCTCTTTTTTTTATATTCAGTGAAGCTTCGGATTGAGTTTTTCACCGTGCCGGAGCTATTTATTGAAATTCCAGAAACAGCTACTATTGGCTCATTCAAGGTATATTGGCCATCATTTTCTTCAGATTATACCACAATATATTGCTTGGCCATCTTGCATAGCTGATTGCAGGGGCTATTCTACGAGTGTGTTTAGGGTCTCCACTCTGACTCTCTCTGTGCATTTCCCCTATTTTGTTCACAGTATGAAGAAAGGTGTGTAGGATGAGTGGTTTGTCATTTTACTTCTTCTTAGTCTTTTGAACCACAGACTAACTTTTCTCTTGATGGCTTGGATTTGGCTCCTTGTCTGGGGATTTCTCTACAAATTTCCTGTCAATTCTCTGTTCTTTAAATTCTTTTGTCTGTGTGCAGAGGGCAGTTATGGAAGCCGTTAGTGGTGTTCTTGGCAGTGAGTTACATGTTGGAGTTCTTCTCTAGGGAAAAAAAGTTGGAGATGACAGAAAAATTTTGCAAAACAGGTTCAATATAAACAGGGTTAACCCTGTTCTCGGACCGGAAAAACAGGGTGGGCCGGGAACAGGGTCCAATGCAAATAGGGTAGGGAACACGGTCCAAAAAAGGAGAACCGGTTATAACAGGGTCGGGAACACGGTCTAGGTTTAGACCCTACCCACCCTGGACCCGATCACACCTACTAACCATGGCAAGGCCGAGCAATGTTGTCGTTAGGAAGGCTTGCCCTCACCATGACTAGGTGAGGTCGAGCCTCCTTAGATCTAGCGAGACCTAGTCTAGCGATGGGATCTCGCCATCGATCTGGCGAGGCTTGCTCTCGTCAGCCAACGCCTCTAACTAGTCATTGAAGTTCGGTGATGGGCTAGGATATCTCTCTCTCTCTCTCTCTCTCTCTCTCTCTCTCTCTCTCCTTCTTCCCCTAGCCAATCGTCGAACCTCGGTGATCAGCTAGAGGCTTTGCCCGGTGAGGTCGCCTTGTCAACCAATGGCGAGGGTTGCTCTTGCCAATCATTGGTGAGGGCAAGCCTCACCGAGCGACAGTGTTGCTCACCTTGCCATGGCTGGTGAAGCCAAGTTTGTCCTATGACGGCAAGGCTTCACCCAACTAGGGCGAGGCTGCCCTCGCCGTGGATTTAGCGAGGGCCTTACCCTATGAAGGCGAGGCTCTCGCCAGATTTATGGCCAATGGTGAAGTTGTAGTCACTAGGCAAGGGCCTTGCTAGATACATAATGAGGTCAAGCCTTGCCTAGCCATGGCAAGACCTAGCAATGTTGCCATTCGGTGAGGCTCACCCTCGCCATGGCTAGGTGAGGTCGAGCCTTGCTAGATCTAATGAGGCCTTGTCTAGCGATGGGATCTCACCATTGATCTGGCAAGGCTCGCTCTCGTCAGCCAATGCCTCTAGCTAGTTATTGAGGTTCATCAATCGACTAAGGGGGGGGGAAAGAGAGAGAGAGAGAGAGAAATTGAAAAAATATTAAAAAATAGATATTTTTTTTAAATGACACTTGGCATTGGCCGGCATCCATGTTAGTGCTAACTAGCCAAATTTGGCAAGATGGATTGAATTGACACAATTGCAAAATGTTTAGTACTAAATTGACACAATTACAAAAATGTTTAGAACTGAACTAGTAAAAAAAAAAGTTTAGAACTAAATTGGAAAAATTGTAATAAGGGTATATGTTCGTTTCGTCCATATAGTCAACCTGGTCATGTCTATAATAGTTAGGTTTCTAAGTTTAGGATTTCAGATGCACTTATTTCTACATATTTATTTGCCAGATTTTCAATGTTTTTATCTCAACCATGCTATCTATTGATAGCTAGTGATCTTTCCTAAAAAAATTTGCTAATGACATCATTATTGGGGTATATGTTGGTTTCGTCCATATAGTCAACTTAATCATATCTATAATAGTTTGGTTTCTTAGAAATAAGGGTTAATATCACAAAAAACCCCAAATTGGTATATCCATGATTAGTTTATTCTAAACTAATTTTTTGACCACCAAAAATCTCAAACTAGTAATCATGTGACAAATTTACGTTCCGTTAGTTTTCATTAAATCTTACCTTCAAAATGCTAAGTTGGATGATATGTGACAATTGATGGGTGTATCGATTTGTGATTTTACTTTCTGTTTGTTACATGTGTATCGAGTTGTGTTTTTTCATGATATTAATCCAATTTAATAGAAACTAAATTAGGGTAAATTTATTATAAATGTACCGATTTGGGGTTTTTGATAGTTAAAAATTAGTTTATGGTATATTTCTCGTCAAATATAGCAATTTAAGGTTTTTGGTAGTCAAAAAATTAGTTTATGATAATTTTGTCACGGTTTGGAATTTTTGGTGGTATTAACTGTAGAAATTATATGGCTAACTAGATTACTTGTCATTACTTCATGAGAAAGGTGATTGTTGTGGTTCATGATTTGCATGGCAATCGATTAGTGATAGATACCTAAGATTTTAGCAAGACTATGTCAAGGGTGCATTTATAATCATTCTATTCCCGATAATAATTTCTGATAAAAAATAATTCTTTTTTATTATGTTCCCAAGAACAGATCCTAAGCATTTGAAGGCATTTAGTAATTGGTCGAAATTTTTATTCCCAGGATAGAATTGCATTTTGCATTGTTCTCAAAATTTCTAATCCAAACCATTATTTTCTAATTTTTTAATAATTTAATTACTTTATCTTTTTTTTTTTTTTCTTCTTTTCTATATCTTTTTCCTCTATCGGTTGCTAGTGCTGACCTTGGGATAATCGGCGATCGGCCAAACGAGGGTTGACAACCTCACCGGAGGGTCGTCGGCCCTTGGCGAGGCTCGGCCGAGCTCTCTTGGTCGTTGACAGGGCTCGAACTCGCCGGGCCACCGCGAGGTCGGCCTCGCTTTGGTGGCTCAGTGAAGTTGAGCCTCGCTAGCGATTGGGCAAATCTCGTCGGTGGCAGCAATGGATAGCGATGGCAATGGCCGATGGCGATAGCGGTGGAATGAGAAGAGAAAAGGAAGTAAAACAAGAAGGAAAGAAGAAGAAAAAGAAAAGAAAAAAATTTCGATTGGCTTGATTTTGGAATTGTTTTTGGGATAAAGAATCATTTTTTTTTTAATTCTCGATGCTACCAGCAAATCTATTCCCGAAAACAAAATAATTACCAAATTAATATATGTTCCAAATCTACTCCCGTGAACAAAAGAATTGAATCTAACACTATTTGGCCAGTTGCCAAATGCACTCCAAGTCTCTCTCTACCTATGATTTCCCCATTTGGAGTCATGTCAATTAATTACTCCCATGTCAATCATTACCGTCCATTAAGGAAAGAAATCCACTTATTAGGGCACTAATATCAATAGATATCTAGCCAAAAGTAAAGGGATGTGATTCCTTATATGCAACGAACCATTAACATGCCATTTTCATTCTTGATTTGCTAAATCAAAATAATCAATGTCACGTAGATATAAATTCCTTCTCTGCAGTCTGTCATAAAGAAATCAAAGTAATATCGTTTTAGAAAGAATCAGCTGCATCCATACAAAAGAAATGGAAAGAGCTTCTCTCTCTTTGGCTTTTTTGGTGACCCTTGTGCTCTTATCATCATGTAAGCCTATCTCATGAAACGTACCTCTTCTTGTTTTTATAGTTTTTCAATCACGATAAGGAAATAGTTTCATACTGAACTTTGTATACACATAGGTTTGATGCTTGAGACAGGAGCAAGAGATTTGACAGAGATAAAGTCAAGCCAATGCTTTACTTCAGAAGATTGCCTTAAATATTGCAACAATTGCCTCGGAAGCAAGTGTGACGACGGCCGATGCATCTGTGGTTGCGTGCCGATTGGAGGCTAAAGCATGGATGAAACTGCCTTAGAGAATAAGAAGCAAAATGCCTGCTGGATTTAGATGTTTTGTTTGGTTTGTATTTGCTTCAATAAAGGTGGCATTGTGAGAGCTTAATAATATCTTGGACAACAATCAAATTCGTTTCTTATTGTGTCTTCTTTTGGTGAATCGCGTCCTATTAATTGTGCACTGAACTAAGCCCCAATTTCGGGATAAACAAGAATGCTCTGAAACCCTTTTCAAATCACATATCAGAACTTAATGCACATGGATCGAATCTTGTCAATGGACTATACCTAGTTATCAGGCTGACCTTGATGTTATTAATTCAATCATCACGAAAGCCAGCCGGTGATGATTGACTCGCCACGTCGACTATTTTCAACGAAAATTGACAGATAGGACTACATTGAAATTTCGTAAAAATATTTAGAACTGAATTGACAAAATTGAAAGTTTTAATATTGAATTGGTATCTATATAATAGTTTAGGACTGAATGGTGACTTTCCTACACAAAACCACTTTCAAAGCACTCTCAATAGCCAAGAGTATTTGTGGTTTCCTAATTTAATTTTATACTTAATCATACGCACGTAACTATGAACATATCTATGACCAAGACGGACCACTTATTCTGGACATTCGACAGGGTGGCAAGGTCAAACATCGGTAAAATCATTGGATAGAAGCCATGAACATTGTGAAATCTGGAAATCCTACATCCGTTAATAGTATGTAGTATATGAATATGGTTAATGTCACCGGAGAAAATTTCTGTGGGATTATTAATTTTGTAGCACACGAGAAATCCGATCGGTATTTTCGTGTCTGTCTCCATTGAAATGGCGAGTTTCTTCGAAGGGTGATTAAATGAACCAAAAAAAAAAAAAAATTCAGGAACTATTGAATTACAATCGATCGAAGTCTCCATTAAATCAGTGAAGTAGTTTTTATTTTATTTTTTGGGTTGAACAGTGAAATAGGGTTTTGTTATGAAATTGCACGTCGATTCCAAAAGAATAGCACTCGCAAATAATTCACCAAGCATAATATAATAATAAAATAATAGAATCAGATGAACACACTAGAAATTTTTTTTTTATCAAAGTTCACCCAAACCTGGGCTACGTCTTTGCGCAGAGGCATTCTGCGAATTCACTAGATTTCGAAAAAAGTTGGAATACAACGATGATCTTCTCTCAAGATCTGAGCACAAAAAGACTGAGAACCCTCATAAAAAAAAAACTCACTTTTTCTTCTCTCTTTTTCTTGCCTCTCTATTTTCTTTTTCAGCGTTTTGACGGCTAGGGTCTTACCATCACTAATATAAAAATACCACTTTTAACCTAAAAAGCAAATCTGATGGAAAAGACAAAAAAAGCCCCTAAAATCAAATATTTGGCTTCATCTATAACAATCTCCCACTTGAAGACAAATATACATAAGTACCAAGCAACTTTGTATCCATCTTCTTCAAAAAATGGTAGTTGAAAAACTTATGCCTCTGCGATACTCCTCATCAATCAACATGGAGTAATACCAATGGTAGTAGTACATAAAAATATGCTTCTCTCTGTCTACTACCTTAGTCAACATGTTAGCTGGATTCTTCGAGCCATCAATCTTCTGTAACTTTAACTCATTATCTTTCAATGCTGACCTGATAAAATGATAACGCTTCTTGATATGTCTAGTCCTTGAGTGATAAGCTGCATTCTTTGCTAAGTGCACTGCACTTTGACTATCACTCCATAGTGTACTGACTGGCTGTTTTCGATGTAGCTCATCCATGATTTCCTTGGAGGCTTCTGTAATCGCTACATATTCTACCTCTATCGTCGATAAAACCACTACTTTTTGTAGTTGAGATACCCAACTCACTACTGTATTTGCAACTGTAAAGACATATCTAATGGTACTCTTACCATTATCTCAATCACCCGAATACTCAGATGTAGCTCGCCTCTTTTTGGGTGTAAAGCAATGTGATCTGCATCTACATAACTCTGCAACTCTAGAGATGTACCACCATAACAAAGTGAGTAATTGGAAGTACCTACTAGATATCTCAATATTCATTTCACTGCATTCCAATTCTCTTCGGTTGGGTTCTGCATATATCGACTCACAACTCCTACTGCTTGTGCAATGTTTGGTCTTGTGCTCACCATGGCATACATCAAACTCCCCACTGCTGATGCATATGGAACTACCGACATCTCATCTTTCAAAACTTGAGTGTTAGGACACATATCCTTTTTAAAGTTTGAAGTGATTCGCTAGAGGAGTTGCAATCGGTTTTGCCTTGACCATATTAAATCTCTTTAACACCCTGTTCACATAGTCTTCCTGCAACAATCATAATTTCTTATTTTTCCTATCCTTGATGATTTTCATGCCTAAAATATTATTGGCCTCTCCCAAGTCTTTCATAGCAAACTGTGATTATAACATCTTCTTCACTTCTACAATTCTCTTCATATTGGAACTAGCCACTAACATGTCATCCACATATAAAGAGAGATACACAATGTCACCATCATCGTACTTGTGAAAATAAATATAGTGATCAGACTCATAATATGCAAATCCTCTTTCTTGCATGAAACCATCAAATTTTAGGTACCATTGCCGCGGAGCTTGTTTCAAGCCATACAGGCTTTTCTTCAAGCGACATACCATGTGCTCCTTACCTTTAACTTCAAAATCTTTAGGTTGTGCCATGTAAGTTCTTCATTTAAGTCACCATGTAAAAACGCTATTTTTACGTCTAACTGCTCAAGATGAAGATCCTCTACTGCAACTATACTCAGCAGAACTCTAATTGATGTCATTTTCACTACAAGTGAAAATATCTCGGAATAGTCAATCCCTTCTTTTTAAGAAAAGCCCTCGACTCCAAGTCTCGCCTTGTATCTAATACTACCATCTGCTTCATTCTTAATCATGTACACCCATTTGTTTAATAAAGTTTTTTTTACCTATGGGCAACTTGGTCAACTCCCAAGCTTTGTTATGAAGTAACAAGTTTATCTCGTCTTTCATAGCACACTCCCACTGCAAGTGAGACGTGTCTGCCTTTGCCTCATTGTAAGTCTCCGGTTCTCCTGAATCTGTATATAAGACATGGCTCAGAACAGTATTAGCTGATGGATCAAAAATTACCTTTGGCTTTCTCACACATGTAGACCTCCTAAAGACAGATACTTCAGGATTGTTAGTTTGCTCCAAATCATTGCGTTCCTCTTGAACTACCTCTTCACTGATAATAGGTTTATCTTGAACATCTCTTTCAAGTGCACTTTGATCTACTTGAAACATCTTCACGGGCATTGTGTCTAATTCAACATACTCTGGTTCTACTACATTCTTATGCTCTATCTGATGATCTTTGTACATCTTTTCTTCGTGGAATACCACATTGCGACTGTGAATGACTTTGTTATTCTCATAATCCCAAAGCCTATAGCCATACTCATCACCATCGTATCCGATAAAGACGCACTTCTGGGACTTAGTATCAAGCTTTTTCCAATCCTCCATGTCAATCAAAGCATATGCAATATAACCAAACACCTTTAGATGTAAATAATTAATCTTTTTACTTCATCACCGCTCTTGTGATATTTCTCCATCCAACGCACTAGATGGACTTCTGTTGAAACAGCTGCATCAACTGTGGCAACCCATAAGTGTAGCGGGAGACCCGAGTGTAGTCTTATGCATCTCGCATGTTCTAGAATAGTCATGTTCATCCTTTCAGCTACACCGTTCTCTTGAGGAGTTCTAGGAATAGTCTTTAACCTGTGTATGCCCTCTCGACTCAAATATTTTGCAAATTTCTTACTCATGTATTCGCCACTATTATCAAATTTTAGAGCTTAATCTAATAACCTGTCTCTTTTTCTACCATGGTCTTCCACGTCCTGAACATCCCAAATACTTTTGGCATTTCTCTAAGAGCATAGACCCAAGTCTTCCTTGTTGCATCATCAATGAATGTGACAAAATATCTCTTATCACCATAAGAGAGTTCCTGAGTAGGTCCCCATACATCAGTATGAACCAACTCTAGCTTTTGGCTTTTATTTTGTCGCCAATTCAATTGAAAACTAACAGCCTTCTATTTTCCATAAATGTAACTCTTACAAAAATCTAACTCAAATTTTTGCAAACCTGGGAGTAATTTTCTCGAGTGTAACTGCTTTACACATTTTTCACCAAGATGTCCTAAACGATGCCAAAGAGTAGATAAATTACATGTTGCCATTGTAGTTGCAACCGTATCACTGATATTGTCTCATTGAATAAGGTAAAGTGTACCCGTACGCTTTCCCTTTGCTACTACTCTTAGCCCTGAGGTTATCTCCATTCTCCGCAGCCAAAGGTTATTACCAAACCTTCTTGGTCAAGTTTACTGGTTAAAATCAGATTTTTCTTTAATTTTGGAATATGCCTAGTTTCACACAAAACTAGATGTCCTTCACCTGAAATGTTCACAGTCATGGTTCTTTTCCCAACAATGGGACACATGAGGCCGTTTCCCACAACCACTTGTCCGAAATCTCTACTGACATAATCATCAAATATGTCTCTTTGCAAGATGCAATGAAAAGAAGCACCAAAATCAATAAACCATTTATCTATTGTCAAGTCAAACACTGCAGACAAATACAAGTTATCTAGCAAAGATTCATCGCTAACCACGTTAGCTCCTTGATTCTCATCTTGCTGCTTCTTTTTGTAGGCTTCACACTGAAACCTCCGGTGTTCCGTTTTATGAAAAAACCAACACTTATCTTTTGCAACCTGTCTCTTATCCCTTGATTGTGATTTGCCACGCCCGCTAAAATTTCCTCTACTTTTACTTCTTCCATGGTTCTCCACTGCGAGTGCCGTTCAAGATGTAGTTGCAGAAAATTTATCTCCACCTGAGACTTTCCTTCGCATATCTTCATCCATGATACTACTCACAGCATCATCAAGAGTTAAATCATCCTTCATGGTGCTCGAAACTCCTTACACTGCGGTATTGTAGCTTTCTAGAAGAGAACATAAAAATAATAAAGCTTGAAACTTCATGTCTAAATTTATGCTTGCGGATTCCAATTGACCCGTGACTTGTGTGAAACTATTAATATGCTCGCCACGTAACCTCTATCGATAACTTCATATTAACCAGTTTTTTCAGCAAAAATACCTAATTTGATGTGGACGGCTTCTCACAAATATTCGTTAGAATATCCATGGCTTCTTTTGCAGTTTTTGCTTTTGCGATGTGATACCCTGTCTTTTTCGTCAACCGTAGATGAATCGCACCTAATGCCTTTTGATCAAGAATTTTCTATCCGGCTTCTGCTGTCGGATCCACTTCCGCCATCTTGGGTTTCCAACCCTCAAGTGGTGCATAAAGATCTTTTTGATAAAGATAATCCTCTATTTGTTGTAACCACCATCCGAAATCCTCTCTATTGAACTTATCGATTCTGATTTTATCTTCCACCATCCTGTTTGCTTTCAATCAAACGTCACCGAAAGCCCTTGATGTTCTCGATTAGCTAACCCGGGCTCGATACCAATTGTAACGAAATCGCACGTCGATTCCAGAAGAATAACACTTGCAAACAATTCACCAAGCATAATATAATAATAAAATAATAGAATCAGATGAACATGCTAGAAAATTTATTATCGAAGTTCACCCAAACCTGTGCTATGTTTCTGCGTAGAGGTACTCGTGAATCCACTAGACTTCGAAAAAAGTTGGAATACAATGATGATATTCTCTCAAGATCAGGGCACAAAGAGATTGAGAACCCTCATTAAGAAAAAAAAACTCACTTTTTTCTTCTCTCTTTTTCTTGCCTCTTTATTTTCTTTTTCAGCGTCTTGACGGCTAGGGTCTTACCATCACTAATATAAAGATACCACTTTTAACCTAAAAAGCAAATATGATAGAAAAGACAAAAAAAAACCCCTAAAAATAATATTTGTTGGCTTCATCTATAACAGGTTTAGCATGTGAACATTAATTTCGTGTTGGTAAATATGTTAATAAATAAAGAAAAATTTGTAAATCCATGCTTGACCTCCGTTGAAGACGAACTCATCATGTTCAGCTCTTCGTCTTTCCAAGCACATATAGAGAGAGAGAGAGAGAGAGAGAGAGAGAGAGAGAGAGAGAGAGAGAGAGAGAGAGAATATGGAGAGAGGCTTCAGAGAGCTGCATAAACAGCCTCTTGACCGAAATTGTGTCTTCATATTGCCATCGTTTCTATGCCGATAAGCCCGAGCTCGCTGCTCACGGGATTGAAGGCATTGGCCATCAGTTTGTCATCGGCTCTCCGGAAGGTAGACTTTTATTGGTTTCTTTTTTCCCCGACTAATGATTCGATTATTGCCTGGAATTTGATTTCAATCCTCATTTTTTAATCCTATTTGTTCTTCGTAACTCCCATAACAGTGAATACTGTGAAATGCTCGGGGATTATTATTAGCTACGGTTGTCTCAATTGCTTTTATTCATTAATCTGTCGGTGTGCTCATTCATGTTTCCTTCTGGTTCTATTTGCTCAAGTGAGATTATTGTGGTGAGGTCGAGTGCCTAAAGTTATATTTTCTGGATATTAGTGAATTTTGTTTTTTTTTTTTTTTTTTTTTTTTTTTTGGTAAAGGTAAGAATAGATAAGCTCGAACCAAAACTGTACAAAAGACCAAGACCAAACAATCACTTAAGGAGCACAAAGGTCAAAGAGTGAGAGGGCACCGATGCAAAAGAAACAACAAGAGAAGGCACAGCCGCCAACAAGGAGGACAAAAAAACACCAAAGCAGCAACCCTCCAGGACCACATCAGCAAGCGGGACGAGGGAATGGTTGGAGCAGAACAAATGCAGAAACACTCAGATAAGGCAGACATCACTAAGAAGAGGAAGCATCCTCGAAGATGGAAGGGTCAAACCCCCAGGATCTTTGGAGTCTTCTATTCCTTGCGTTGTCCGGCACATTGTGAAACAAGAGAGCTTTGTCTTTAACCGCCCTGATGATGTGGTTTTTGATAGCCGAGATTACCAAGGCTTCACCTCGGAATATAATGTTGTTCCTTTTCTTCCAGATGAGATGGCAGACAGCAGCAAATGAAAATTGAGCAACATTATGGAAGAAATCCTTACCCGAAAGGAACTTCTTCGCCCAAAAGAGGTTGAATTTTGTTTATATAGCGTGATTCTACAATTTTAGGCCTTAGATATGGGCACTTCAGTGAGGATTGAGTGTTTTCACCGATAGATTGAATTGAGTGGATAAAAGGAGGTGTTTCTTGAGATAGTATTTTTTTTTTTGGTAGGAAAAAGACATATGTAGTGAACAACGTACACCTTAAGTGCCAAAATTTGGCACGGAGGGACACTTAGGGACACTTAAATGCCAAAAATTAGGAAAGTGACACTTAAGTGTCAAAATCAGAGTAAAATGGATCACTTAAGTGTCACTTCGGCTAAAATCCGATCAAAATGCCGACATGACGATTTTTCGGCAAAATAAGTGCAAAACGATGTTATTTTGCACGCTAACATGGTAAAAGAATTAATATAAAAATTAATTCAATTAAATTTAAAACTAAATTTATTTTAAAAAAATTTTAAAAAAAGAGGCGGGCAACTAAGGGTTGAGCCTTCACCGCCGCCTCCCTGCCGTCGCCAGAAGGGTTAGTGACGGACGGGGGAGGGTTGGCTAGGGCGAGGGCTCGTGAGCCCTCGCCGCTAGTCGATCGAGGTCGCCGCTCTTTTGGCAGTGGCGGGGAGGTGGTGGCGGCAAGGGCTCAACCCTTAGCCGCTTGCCTCTCTCTCTCTCTCTCTCTCTCTCTCTCTCTCTCTCTCTCTTAATTTTATTTTAAATAAATTTAGTTATAAATTTAATTTTATTAATTTTTATATTAATTTTTTTACCACGTCAATACCAAAACGACGTCGTTTTTGTATTGTCTAGTCATGTTAGCGTGCAAAACGATGTCTTTTGCACTTATTTCGCCGAAAAATCGCCATGTCAGCATTTTGGCTAGATTTTGGTTGGAGTAGCACTTCAGTAATCCATTTTGCTCCGATTTTGGCACTTAAGTGTTACTTTCCTAACTTTTGATACTTAAGTGTTATTCCGTACCAAGTTTGGGCACTTGAGGTGTACTTTGTCCCATATATAGCTTATGAACTTTAATGCAATATGCAATATCATCCAAGAACTTTTAATTTGTTCAATATGATCTATGAACTTTATTTCAATGTGTAATATTATTCTTGATATTTTAATTTGTTTAATTTTGTTTTTGAACTTTGATCCAATGTCCAATGTTATCTCTAAACTTCTAAAGTTTTCCATAAAGCCCTTTGCATATTTATACCAAATTGCACAATTTTTATTCTAGGGACGACATTGCACAATAGATTAAAATTCAAGGACCATATTACATATTAGACCAAAGTTCATGAACCATTTGAACATTGGATCTTGCCTTTTTTTTCTTTTTCATTTTTTGTTTTATAAAAATACTTTTTAAATTAATGTTTTTATTTAAAAAATTGAGATTTAGAGTAAAATGACATTGTTTTTGTCTTGTATTCGGTTGATGCCATATATAAGAGAGGAAATATTTAAAAAAACCATGTAACAGAGAAAATAATAAAATATTACATTAGCATTTTCCGTTTGTCTAATTGGGGGAAGGAAAAAAATGAACTAATTAGTGAAAGAACTCGATTATACCAATTAGATAAGTTTGACTTGGTTGTACTTTTTGTAAATTTTAGGACTCTGTACTTTTATGGCAAATTTAAGACTTCCAGTGCACTTATCTGTATATATTTATTTGCTAGATTTTCAATGTTTTTATCTCAACCATTTGATCTATTGATAGCTAGTGAGCTATCCTAAAAAATTTCCAATTACGTCATTATCAGGCTATATGTTGGTTTGATCCATATAGTCAACCCGATCATATATATAATAGTTAGGTTTATTAGAAATGAGGGTTAAAATTACAAAAAAAAAAAAACCCTAAACTAATGTATCCATAATAAATTTATTCAAAACTAATTTTTTAACTACTAAAAACCTCAAACTAGTACACATGTGACAAATTTACTATCCATTAATTTTTTTAAATTTACCTTGTTCAGTTGGGTGACATATGATAGTTGACATGTGTACCGGTTTGGGATTTCACCATTTGTTTTGTGGTTTTTCACGGAATTAATCCATTTTAATAGAAACTAAATGAGGGAAAATTTGTCATGAATGTACTGGTTTATGATTTTTTGTGGTTAAAAATTAGTTTACGATATATTTGTCATAAGTACACCAACTTGGGATTTTTGGTGGTCAAAAAAATTGGTTTTGGGTAAATTTATCACAAATATATTAGTTTGGAGCTTTTTTATGATACTAACTCTAGAAATTATATGGCTAACTAGATTACTTGTCATTACTTATCGAGAATGGTGATTATTGTAGTGCATGATTTGCAAGGCAATCCATTAGTGATAGATACCTAGGATTTTAGCAAGACTATATGTCAAGTTGCCCTCTACCTCTGATCTCCCCATTCGCAGTTGTGTCGATTAATTACTCCCATGTGAATCATTACTTCCCATTAAAAAAAGAAATCCACTTATTAGGGCTTTAATATCAACGGATATCTTGCCAAAAGTAGAGGGATTGATTCTTTGGATGCAATGACCCCAGCAATGAACCATTAACGTGCCATTTTCGTTCTTGATTCGCCAAATCAATATAATCAATGTCATGTAGATATAAATTCCGTCTCTGCAGTTTGTCACAAAGAAATCAAATCAATACAGTTCAGAAAGAATCAGCTGCATCCATACAAGAGAAATGGAAAGAGCTTCTCTCTCTTTGGCTTTTTTGGTGACCCTCGTCCTTTTATCATCATGTAAGCCCGTCTCATGAAACGTGCCTCTTCTTGTTTTTATGGTTTTTCAATCACAGTAATGAAATAGCTTTCATGTTGAACTTTGTATACGCATAGGTTTGATGCTTGAGATAGGAGCAAGAGATTTGACAGAGATACAGGCGGACGAATGCGGATCTTCGGCAGAATGCTTTAGACGGTGTGATGGATGCCTCGGAAACAAGTGCGTCGACGGCCGATGCGTTTGCGGCTGCGTGGCGGATTGAGGGCTAAAGAATGGATAAAGTTGCCCTTGAAAATAAGAAGCAAAATGGTTGCTTGATTTACTTTTTTTTTTTTTTCTTTTTTTGTTAGCATTTGCATCGATAAAGGAGGCGATAGCTTGACTATATTTTGTACAACAATCGAATTCGCTTCATGTTGTGTCTACTTTTGGTGAATTAAGTCTCCTATTATTTGTGCACTCAATTAAGCCTTAATTTCTTTTCCTCGCAATATGAATCAAGAACGCTCTCAAACCCTTCTCAAATCCCAAATAAAAAATGTGCATGGGTCAAATATTGTCGATGGATTATACCTACCCAGCATCCTGCAAGAAAAGGCCCCTGACTATAGATAGGGCGTTAGCGCCCCAACTTGAAAACTCAAGGAAAGCCTTTATTGATATGATATAAAACAAACAAGCAATCTATCAACCTAATAATGAGGGCCCTCTCGTTGTAAAGCTACAGCTCGAAAGCTTTCTTTACTTTGAGAAAGAAGGGCCAACTCTTATTATATAATATTATTAAAGGCCCAGAAAATACCTCAAGCCATAAAGGGCGGGCTTTTAGACACGCGGAAAAGGGAAGTGGGTGGAGGGTCTTTCTTAGCTAGAGTTGGGGGCAGGGTAGAGTCTCATCGATCAATTAGCTAGCAGTCACCCAAGTAGAAGCGGAGGATCCAAATACTTGAATTGATCTTCACTCTTGAAAGCATGCAAAAAAGCCAACGAGATGTTATTAAATTCAAATATATGACTTTGCATCATCGTGAAGGATGGCTAGCTTCGCCATGATTGAATCGCCATATCAGTGATTTTTGACAAAAATTGACCGATCGCGATTGTTGATGATTGAATCGACAAAATTAAAAAGCTTGTAGAATTATATTGACATCTATATAATAGATTTTTGACTAATTAGGTAATCTTCCCTCTACAGATTGCTTTTGAAATAGTCTCAATAGCCAAAATTCTATAGTTTCACACGTAATAACTATGGACATATCTTTAATCAAGGTGGACCCCTCATACCGGATGTTTGACCGAGTGGCAAGGGATACGGGGTCGGGATCAGGTTGAACCTTGGTAAAAGCATTGGATAGAAGCATTGAACATTGAGACATCCAAAAAATTCGTACATCAATTAATAATTGTAGCTTGTGAATATAATAAATGTCACTAGAGGAAATTTAATTGGGTTATCAATTTTGTAGTGTACGGAAAATCCAAAAGGTATTTTCGTATCGCTTCCCTTATGCAATTCCATTAGCATTTAATTTATAGATATTGTGCTTAAGTTGAGTATATAGGCTGGCGGCAAAAGACGTATCACTATAGCAACTATTGTCAGGGACTGATACGCTTCCAATTATGTATATGATAATCTTAAAGTTAGAAATTTATCGAGTTAAGATTCTCTTATTGCTTGGTAGTTTTCGCTAAACATTTTAATAAGTTCAAAATATATTTCTGTTTTATCAATGTTTAGAACAAACACTAAGATATCTTAGTAACTTATCAAATATTTACTCTGGAACTATATAATTAAGCAACGTGTCACCTTTTAATTTGAACATCTCTTTATTCATCTCCACCTAGTACTTTTAATTTCAGTGTCATCATTATTTTTACCTTGGTTAACTGTTCTTATCTCCTTGTAACTCATGTATAGTTTTTCAAATATATCCCCTTTTTGATCGAACAAACCCCTACAAATATCCAACCTCTAAAGAGAAATTCAACTTGTTATTGCAAAGAAGAAGAGTGAGAGTCCCATATCACTTTCTTCTTTAATTTTCATTATCTAATCTTTTGATGGTGAAGGTCCCACACTTCTACTACATAACTTCTAATTCCATCTTTTAGGTGTTTACAAGATGAATTGTTGGACTTTACTACCTTGTTACCAAATGGGTATTTGTTCTAAAGAATAAATTTTTTAATTCATATTATTGGTTATTTTGCTTTGAAGGTATTTATAGTTTTGAGTTGTTCAAGTTTTTTCCAAGGGAAGTGAAAACTCTGAGAGCTAAGTTAAATTGATCCACTTAACACTCGTGACTCCATTGATTGATGTTTGTTAATTTAATTTGGATTTTGATGTTAAGTAAGGGCAAGTCTCAATAATGGCAGGTTGCGGTGGTCTAGAATAAAGGTGTTGGTGTAAAAACTATCAATCAAGTTATCGATACAAAAGAATGACTACCGATTGATTATCGAGCTATTGAATAAGGAATTGTCGATTCTTGACTTTTGCCGATTAAGTTCTGTTTCACCAGAATGGTTATTGATTTCAACACTAATCAACAACATATTGATGGGAGGCTAATTTGAGCAAATTCCTTGGTTACTTGTTGAAATTCAAAGATAGTTAATTTATGGTTAAGGCTGGTGGATGAATTTTCGGAGACGAATGGCAAGGCTGAAGAGTCAAGATTATGAGTCTCCATGTCATTAATTGCATCTTTAAGTTCCTAGTTTTTTATAATGTTTTCTAGTTCCCATGTCTTTAATATTTACAAAGTTCCCATATTGTTAATGTTTGTTGATTTCCTAATTCTTAGTCCCTCTATAAATAAAGGAGTGTTCTCCATTATAATACATACTTGGTGAATATATTAGAATTCCTCTACGTGAGTGAATATTTATCTGATTCTTTATCAAATGCCATTAGTGGTGAATCAAATAGCTCTTTATTATTGACCAGTGGAGCAGTCCTTTCCGTCATGATCTACCATTTGTCTCAAATCTTTAATCTTGACCGGTGGCTTGTGCTTTTTATGCTTTGGTGATAAACTTTTTGTATTCTCCATCCTTTACGCACCTTTCTATATACTTAGCTAGAATTCCCCATATGCTCAACACATCCCTCCATAAAATTTTCCTGGCAATTCACATTCTTGAAATCACTCACCTACGCATGCATCAATCGTCTAGAGACAGGTCTCTTCAAGGTTAAAGGGACAAGAAAGTCCTATAATTTATGTGCGATATGAATTGGCTTGTGTAGTATGAGTTAACCGTTATCATGCGGTTATATAGTTGTAAGGAAAAAGCCACCAAAAACCCTAAACTTTACCTAATATGACAAATTTACCTCCAACTTTTTTTTTTGTAACACAAGAAACCCAATACTTTGCCAACTATAACACATTTGTCCTAATTCTATAGTTGAAGGGCATTTTCATCTTTTAATTTTTAAATTTTTTTCTTCTTTCTTTTTTCTGTTTTCCTTTTTTTTCTCTCTCTCTCTCTCTCTTTTCTTCTTCTCTCTTCCCTTTGCCAAAGGGAAATTGGCTCCAGTGAGGGCAACCCTTGCTAGATCCGGCAAGGGCAACCCTCACCCAACGAAGGCAAGGCGACCTTCGCCTGCGCTGGATCTGGCAAGGACTGCCCTCACTAGCGTTGGGTGAGGGCTACCCTCCCCTAGGTTAGGCAAGGACAACCATTGCCAGCATCGAGCGAGGGTTGCCCTTGCTGGATTTGGCAAAGGTTGTCTTCGCCTGACCTAGGAGAAGGCTACCCTCACCCGCCCAGGTGAGGGCGGCCCTCGCCTGACGCCGGTGAGGGCTGCCCTTGCCTGACACTGGCTTCCCTCCACCATGGTTGGCAGAGGGAACAAAGGAGAAAAAATAAGGCAAAAGAAAATAAAAGACGAAAATGCCTTATATTCTAGCGTAAATGTGTCATGCGAGTATAAGTTTGAGATTTTTTTATGTCAAGAAAAAAAAAATTAGGGTAAATGTATTACAGTTAGCAAAGTTTGGGAATTTTTTGTGTCACAAAAAAGTTCAAGGTAAATTTGTCACATTGAATAAAGTTTAAGGTTTTTGGTGGCATTTTCTTTAGTTGTAAAAGACGCATGTGATCTATGTGGCGTGGCAAAGAGGTATCTATGATTCAATACGCCACGATGCCCTATGTGTCAAGATGTCTCGAGAGTGTTCGGGATGCCTCATGAGTTGAGATGGACACTAACTAGATGAATAGGAGTTAAAACCTCATATGTGCATATCGGTGAGCTACCATGTGGTATCCGTGTGCATCATAAAATTCTATGCCGTCTACTTGCATTTGTGTGAATAATTCTATCTAACATCGTTCAATGAATTCCATCCGCGTATCATGATAGGAAAGATAGTGCTTTTACACATTCAATTATCATACATAATTACTCATCATGAACTCATGTAATTTTTTGGGTACCAAGCTAAGTGATAAGATGATCTTATATGTTAGACTAAGAATCCCATTTACTAAGTTTTGGTTCACCCCTCAGTTATTTCAAATTTGTAGGATGTATTCCCTACCGTTGCTCTTTGGAGCTCCCGTGTATTTTGACCAGGGGTAGCAATTTTACTTAATGTAGTTCTATCGTATGGATTAGCGTGGGATTACAAGAGTGGGTCCCATCGATTTGCTACGTGGTACTTTAATATCGAGGAAAATTTGGTTAAACCATTATGGGGCTTCAATGGTGCCTCTCGTTTCGAGGGCAACGGCGATGTAGGTGAGGTTGTCTATCCATAACGTTGTAACTTGACTTTTGGTGCAAGAGTGGTATGAAAGTGTTAAACAGCCCGACCTTCTTCCTAGGATTAATGCATTGTATTTTATTTCTTTTGGTGCCTATATTAATACTTGGAAGAGGGAAGATAAACGAAGATGCATGTGAGAATTAATTTTTAAATCTATAAAATTTCCATTCTCATATGATACGATTATGTTTGTGCTTTTGTGTGTTTGGATAAAAAAACTAAACAATTTAATAAAAGTTCTTGTGTGGCACATGACATTCTGGGGTATCATATAACACATTGCAATGATAAATATTCAAAAATTTATTCCATATTTAACGGCAATTGCACGAGTAATTAATAATCTCATGAATACTCAACTCCTATGAATTTGTGGGCATCAATTAGAGTTTGGCATAAGAAAGAATAAAGATAATGTTGGGAAATTTACTCAAAAAGTTCTCAAGTAAGAATGATTTAATCCCAAATATTTTAATTTAACCAATTTAGTCTTATATCTTTTGACAATTTGCCGATATAGTTATTTTGATCAATTTTAGTTGGAAACTGTTAATGGGGACGTTGGCTATCTTACTTAGCACAACCAGATCTAACATGGACAATTTAGCATGACCTTGCCCAATGTCCAGCAATAATGAAAAAGAAATCAAAAATTAAAAAATTAAAATTTTGTCAATGTTAGCACCGATTATGCTACTTAGGACGATTTATGTTAGCGATTTTCCAACCAAAAATTGGTTTGAGGATTAAATTGGCAAAGCATAAAAAATTTTAGGATTTAATTGGCCAAATCAAAAAGGTTTACGATATAATTAATATCTAAATAATAGGTTTATGACCTTTTTGGTAATTTATATGTTTAATGACTATGAAATCTTAAGACACACTACAAAAGAAATCATATCACAAGTGCCAACTAATACATTTGATAATAAAGCCTTTCAAGGTCTAGGAAAAATGAAATAACCTTAATAAGGCATAAAGTTGGATCTGACCGATGCTTGATAAAATAGTTGAAGGATCATGCTTGATAAAGTTTGATGTATGTTGAGCAACTTGAATCATGCATGCTCAAGAAATGAATGGACATTTACTTACAAACTCTTTTCACATTACTAAGTTCATATTATATTCGGATTAATATATACATATCAAGACTGCTAATACAATTCACATCCAAAGATATATACACACTAGCTAGATCAATGAGTATGATATCTTTGTTGAAGTGTAAAAGCGGGTCAACCTCTCAATATGAATAGTTGTGGATGGTAAATGGGTGGGTCAAATTGGTTTTACGCAGGTCATAAATGGATTCGGCCCAAATCCATCCATATAGATTGCGTTTGGTCATTCAAATTCAAATTCAAATTCAGATTTGAATGAAATAAGATAAGATAGGATTCGAGATCCTTTAAATATCCTTTAGATTGTAAAAAAATTCCTATCATATGTTTGGTGCAATCCAAGATAGGATTAAAAATTTATATACGTTTTTTTTTTTTTTTTTTTTTGTCGATTCTATTCTATTCCCACTTTAACTCTCACTCTTAGATTTTTGCCCCGCCACCTTGCGCAGAGTATGAGTCGAAACCCAAATTTGAAACTTGATCACCCTCACCCCAACCTTCTAAGAAAGTGGGGATTTGAACCTGCCACCTCCCCATTCCATGTTGGAAGAGTGGCTAATTGGGCAAACCCCAATGACTTAGGATTAAAAATATTTAAAAATCTCATTTGCAATGCAATCTCCAGCAATAACCAAATCTTACTCCTTGAGCTTCCTCCTCAAGTCGCCAAACCTGTTCTCTTCAGCTCCCTCCAGTTTGTCTCTTTTGCCGCCAGTTGTGCCAGATCCACCGTCATCTCCATCTCTAGGCCATAGTCCTTGCTGAACTTTACTATGTTGGAGGCAATTCAGACGTTAACAAAGACAAGCCTCGGCTTGCCGAGGGCGTTACGGAGTGACTGAGGGAGGCAGCGGGTGTGACAGATCTAGTAGAAAGGCAGTAGCTGACAATGCAGAGGTGATGTACTCCATATTATTGTCATAGATAACCAATGGTGGCGACAATTCATAGTCATAGTCTATGGCAACAAATCTATTTCCACTATGGGAGCCAATGGAGATGATGTTATCTTTGTCATGTTTTATGGGCAAACATGCCTTAGTTGTGGATGGCAACCTCAAAAGATTTGGCACACTCATGAGGGTATTCAAGTTCTTCGATGGTGATAGCTACGGCATATATAACTTCTCATTTTCACCTTCTATTGTCAAAACAAGATAGGCTGGCTACCTGGTGGTGGTCACTAGCCGTTGGAGGCAACAACAATTGATTGTTGTAGAGGTGGTCCTTGCATGGTGGCTGGTGAAGCCGAATGTTGAAGGTAATTGCTAAGTTTTTTTTTTTTTTTCTTTAAATCTAATTCAAGCATATCCCACCATTGAGAGTTGACTTTCTATTTGGTATTTTATCCGGATATATCCAAGTTTATCCGGTCTAGTACAGGAATGTTGCTAATCACTAGATAAGATATTTTGTTATCTTATTTAGATTCAAATTCGGACTACTAAAGGTAACCATAATTCATATTTCACATAGCATGATTGACCTATTTGTATGCCCAACCCAACCCAAATTCATCCCAAGCCCACTCATATAATCCAACCGAAAAAATGGAGAAAGTAAAATTAAATGAAAATCCTTTCTTGTCCTCAAATTGACTCGCACAAAAACATTAACAAAATCCTTAAAAAATTAAAACCACGTCCTCGGAGGCTTGAACTTTACCAAAACCGAAGATGAGGAAGGATGCTGTAAATACCCTGGACAACCTCCAAAACCGCAACAATGGAGGACAATCCGTGATGCCGAGAGGGCGGGAAGTGGGGACGGACATGGGCTGCGCTCCGAATCGAAGCTTCCCGGTGAATTCAAGGCAATTGGAGGCAAACTTGTTGGAGGCTATATCGGAGGATTGTTCTTTTCCTCGACGAAGGACTCGGGGAGATGAATTGCGCGAATCGAAGAGAAAAGCTGCAATAAACTTCTCAAGGGACATCGCTGTTGAGCGGTGGCGATGGTCGTACCTCTTGAGGTGTGACAAAGGAGGATGGTGTGACTGCTCTGTCCATTGTGCAAAGGAGAGATGGAGATTGTTGCTTGCTTCCAAGATCGTCACCGTTGTTGGGGATCCCGTCGGCGAGACCGGTCATTGGGCGACACCGCCAATGGTGGTGCTCTTCGTCCTCTCCCCTCTCTTCTTCCATATCCAGTTTTTTTTTTTTTTACTAATAGCCCAGCAAAATTAGAATTAGAAATTGTACATAACACTCACTTTAGTATTCAAAGTTTTCATCAAATCATTTAACTTTAAAAAATTTCAACTCAAAACATTTCCATGTGGCTTTTATAATTAAAAATTTTATATGACTTGCCATATTATTTAAAAAAGCCAATTTAAGTGGCATTTCCAGATGATAACTTTTTCACAATAATTGGTATTAAAGTAATTGCCTTAGACAAAATTTGTACTTAGACTATCACTATTTTTAACCTTTTGTTAAGGGGTTATATGTTAATTGGGCACATCAACAAATCACATAAGATTGACAAATTAATAAAATATGGCCACACTGAATTTTTGATGACCCATATCGGAATTAACATTTAAATGATCATTTGTTTATAAAAAGTGGCATTTAAGTAAATAAAAAAAAAATTTTTTGTTCTAAAGTGAGTATTGTACACAACTTTTGATATTTCTAATGCATCCTTCTCTCTCAATAATCCTTTTAAACTCAAATGAGCTTATTTTTAGATCGACTTAGATCCACATCTTAGTTAGGCATGCTCTTAAATTATGTAATAACTCATATTCGACCTGTCCCATCAGTTTAACTTAAAAAATCATGAGTTTGACATAAAAAATCATGAGTCATAACCCCCAATCAAACGGTGAAATAGGGTTTAGCTTTTGAACATTAAATTTTACGTTGGTAAATACGTCAATAAATAAAGATAACAATTTATAAATCCATGCTCGTCGTCTCCGGCTCTTCTTCGTCTTCCCAAAGCGCGCAGCGAGAGAGAGAGAGAGAGAGAGAGAGAGAGAGAGAGAGAATGGGGCGGGAGGTTTCAGAGAGCTGCGTCGACAGCCTACTGACCGAAATGGTGTCTTCCTACTGCAATCGCTTCTACGCCGACAAGCCCGAGCTCGCCGCTCGCCGGATCGAGGCCATCGGCTACCAGGTCGGCCATCAGCTCTCCGAAAGGTGCGGCCTTGATCGGTTCCTTTCCCCTCTTTTTTTCTTCGCCCCCGCCGGTTGATCCTACTGGGTGCCCTCCAATTCGATCTCGATCCCGATTTTCGAAACCCCTTCTGTCCCGTTCTTCGTAATTACTGCCACGAGAGCGTTGATGTGTTGATGGGTCGGTGTGCTGATTTGTGTTTTCTTCTGGGTTCTGTGTGCTCGAGCTGATGATGTGTTGAGGTTCTCGTGGCGAGAGTGGAATTTTCTGGGTATCTGCTTCAGGGCGTGGGTGCTGGATCGATCGTGTGATTCCGCAATTTTAGGCATTAGATCTGGGGCACTTGAGTGAGGATTGAGTGTTGTCATTGATAGATTGACAGAATGAGGAGAGGCGTCTGAGTTAGTATCTTTCTTGTTTTTTTTCTGCTTGGAGTTTGTATTGGTAGTGTGGATTGGAGAGCTGATCTCTCACCATGTGCTGAGTGCTTGCATTTGTTGCTGGAAATGTGGGTTATGCGGTTGTGCTTCTGCAAATAGGTACACCATGGAGCGGCCTCGTTTTAGTGATCATTTGGAAGCAATAAAGTTCATATGCAAGGACTTTTGGTCAGAGGTTTTCAAGAAACAGATTGACAATTTGAAGACCAATCATAGAGTATGGGAACTTTTCGGATCCCTTACGTGCACTATGTCTCATGGATGCTGTTGTTTGTTGAATATCAATGGCTTTATCATGTTTGTCTTGTAGGGTACATTTGTGCTGCAAGATAATCGTTTCCGCTGGCTTTCTCGCATGTCCACTGACCCATCACTTGAAACGGGTCAAGAGGGTGACAACAAGGCAACAGAAGCGATGAGCATGCATCTCTATTTCCCCTGTGGAATCATAAGAGGGGCTCTTTCAAACTTGGGGATTCCTTGTGCTGTTTCAGCAGATATTTCCAGTCTCCCTGCGTGTAAGTAATCGACTTTATCTGACGTTTATTTAACATACAATCAGTAAGGTAAATGTTTGGTTCCTTTCTTTTTCTCTTTTTGTTGGCCTTTTTAGTATATGTAGTTCTTGTCTGTTGGCCAAATTTGATAAACTCCTCTCTCAGCTTCCTTAAGAGTCAGTTTCAAATCCATTGATCCATTGTGTTGACTTTGAATAACTGCTCAAAGTCGGTTGTTGATTTTGGTAACTAAGGTGAAGTTGAGCCAACAGTGGGACTCGAATTCTAGTTGTTAGCATCATAATTTTGTTGTTTTTCATGTTTTTTCGGCTACTCCTCTAATCTATATGTCATTCTACTTGGCTTCTTGAAACTTCCATGCGCTAATGTTAAAACTTCTGATCTAGTTGGACCTTTTTGGGAATATGGATTATGATCTCTACATGGACTTGTTTGACAGGATGCTTTTATAGAAACTCTGTGGGATCCTTGTAGATATGAATCTGTCAAATGTTTTTAGGACCACAATTAAATAGCTTCCTAATTTTTACTTATAACCTTTGCATTTGTGTTGCCGTATATTGTTCATTCTGTATATCAGGTTCTTGTTACTAAATTTCATTTTCCAGTATATTATTATCTACCAGTTTGCAGTAAATGCTCTCCTAGCAACCTACTAATGGCTGAACCTTTTCTCTTTCCCTGTGGTATTTGTAAGCAAGAAATAGCAAAAAGTTTGTTTAGTTCTTCTTCCCATTTTTCTCTGAGCTCTTCCTCACTGTGCCAAAGTATAAATGATGTTCTTTTAGGACTTGTTTCCATGAGAATTTCCAGGAGATAATTTGATCCTTAGAAATACCGATATCTAACTCCTGTAGAAACTTTTATCACTCAATACAACACATTGGTAACATACAATGACTTTATCTGGGAGTTTCTGATAACACCGACCAAATCCCAAAAACACAAATTAGAAAGCTTTTGATTTATGAATTTTCTTCACTTTGTGGTCAGATGCATCCATCATCTGTGTCAACACTTCTGTTCTGCATCAGTGGCCTCATATTATGTGGAAGTTGTTGGCTTTCAAGTGCAATTGTTTTCAACATTTGTTTTATCTGCAGGCCTTTGGATTTTCTTTCTAGGTGAAGGATGATGCATGCAGTTAGATGATAGCCGCCTAGATCCCATATATTTTAGTTTTGATTGACTTAGTCTATGTCAATAAAATAAAATTCAAATTGATGAATGAAAGTTGAGACTAGTTGTGACATGCAGTTGGAAGTACCTTCAGACTTTTAGTCAGGAAAATGTTGAATCAAACTTGAATTTATTGAAGGTTGTTCTTTCTGCTAATAAGGACCATGAGATGCTGTCCTTGAATTTGTCAATAGCAGAGCTAAGAAAGGATGTTTTTTACATTTTGTACTCTACCTGGACCTTTCTTTTAATCCTACATATACTAGGATCATATTTTTATTGCTTTCTATTGTCCATCTTTCAACTTTTGCAGTTTGTTGTTTGTCATTTTATTTGGATTTGTTATTTGAGTTGCTAAGCTACTTTTCCTGCATGGGATCTGCTATCACTTGATTTAATGCTTGCCCATTCTACTCTTCATATGAATAAACAGGCTCGTTTGTTGTTCGCATAAAGGCCTGATGAGTAGTTCAGGACAGAGTGATTGAGATCAAGCTCTCTTCCCTGACCTTTGCTTTTTTGTGATGTTGAACGTGGTAAGCAATTTGTGGATATGAAGGGAAGATATGAAGGGCTTCCTGAACCTGAAGTCATGTCAGTCCAAGCTGATTCTTGAGAAACTAGTCACATAATGAGAACATTTGTTGGTTGCAAGTTGCAGGGTACGTATCCTGGATACTCCCTCTCCTGTAGTGATAAATTTTTTAACCATCTATTAGGACTTTACGCAAATTGTACATTGTAACTCATATTCTGCCAGGCAGATCTCTGGACTTATGTATTGCTTTCGATTTTAAGGAACAGGGAAATATCTTTTTTATTGTTCTCATACAGATATCTAACCACAACAGTAATTTGTTACATTTTCATGGCCCAACCAAAGTGAAAATGGATCTCTTATGTAACATATATATGGAGTCATGGAGGGTGGAAGTACTTCATTGATAAATTTCAGTCTGTAGATTGAATGTATTAGTACCCAAAATACATATCCTGATATAGTAATTCTATATCTGCAACTTTGATCTGTGGCTGACTTAAGTTTATGGTGCATCATGTTGATGGCTTACTTTATTCTATGTCCCGACTCATTGCACTAATAATTGTTTTGCCATGTAGGAGATTATAAAGCTTTACACTTAGGTTTTAGATATGCGTATGGGTATTGTTAAAGAGCGCTGCGAGGGCATTTGCTAAGAATTATTTGTTTGAAATAATTCAATTTTCAAGGTACTGATGCATAACACGAAGGGAATCATCTGACAGCCTATCGATCTGCTAAACTTTGAGACAAGTATCCAATGTGCTCTTTTGACAGCCTTTGCTATTTAAAAAGATCATTGTGCGGTGTTTGCGCAAAGAGAATAGATAAATCTAAGAGAAAACATTATGAAAAGAGAAAGAGGGCATTCACAAGTCCCATGTTGGCTGTTCTTCTGGCGACCGATCGTACATGACGATGTCGTTCACCTCCCTACCGATCTTTCTTGCTGGATTCTCTCTCCATGCTTTTCATCAGCGCTAACTTCCCCTGAGGAAGTTTTGCTCTTCGTGTTTTATATCGCGGTTCAGCATTCTGGCCTGATCCATATATAAATGGTATAATCTCTAGAAGCGACAACGCACCTATCAAGAGGCTTTCTCTAAAAAAACCATTGTCCTTCATGATATGCATTAGACTACTAGGATATTCAAGCAACAGGTTGTAAGGGTCGCACAACCCCAAGCAAGGGGATGCTGGGGACATCGAATAATTGGCGACACATTTCAGGCATGCTGAGTTTCGCTTGAGCCCTCGATTTGATGCCCTCATGTCAGTAGTTTAGGTGGCGCAGCTTGCTCATCGGGGTCTTGCAGCCCTAGGCAAGTCGTCACTATTACGGGAGTGGTCGCTTGGGCCGCACGATGCTGGTCCGATATGGAGAATCACCTCTGGCGAAGTTCTCGCTTGAGTGAAGATGGAGATCTTTGCTCTACTAATTAGGGTAAAAATGGGATTTAGATAGTTTAACGAAGGTAATAGGAGAAAAAAAGTATTCATTAGCCCCTGAAGTTGCTTTCTTTAAAAGCCCCAAAGGCAAAGCAATGGCGGTTCGTCTTAATTTTTGAGCTATTTTGAGTACGCATGGTAACACTTTAATTTAACACTTTAATTTCTTTGTTATTTTGCTCTCCGGAACAATAAAAAGAATAAAAATCTATTTGATAATATCAATTAATTTTTTTTATTTTCCATAATAAAAAAGTAGATGAGAAATAAATTTGGAACATAAACAAATAGTAGAAAAAAGTAACTTCTTATTTTTAGGAACAATTTCTAAAAGTAAGTCATTTTCTTTCTTTTCTTTTTTTATCTTTTCTTCTTTGTCCTCGATGCCTGTTGCTCCCCACTGTTCACCGATCATTGGCCATTGCCGTCGGTCGCCCGCCACTGACTAGAGAAGGAGCAAGAAGAATAAGAGAGGAAAAAGAAAAAATTGAAAAAATTATTAAAAAATTAAAAGAAATTTTATGTTATAAAAAATAAATGCATTCATATTTTTTTTTTATTCTTAGAATAGATATTTTGTGTAGTTACCAAATACATTTTTTAATCAAAAATTGTTCTAAGAAATAGAGATAAAAAATTACTTCTAAAAATAAATTATTTTTTGAAATAGAAATGTTATTAAATGCACCCTTTCAAAGCAATATTTTGCACCAAAGATCATTGAAATATGTTATTGAACACTAAAGCTACTCGTGAATCTTTGGAAGTCCAAAGCTACTTGTGATGCTACCCAATTGCCTTCCATCTCCAGTAGCACATGAGCCAAGGCTGGAGATTTACATCAAAATGAAAGTAGAAGCTTCGCCCAAAAATTCTCAAATTGGGGCGAAATTTCCGTCGAACCCCAATTTCACACATTGATTCATTTCCATCCATTGGGTGAGAGAAAATATCCACGTCACCTATTTTATGCATAAAATAATTATACAAATGATCTAAGGACTTTGATTTAATGTACAATATCATTACTAAAATTTTAATTTATATAATGTAATTCATTAACGTTTGATACATGTTCAATGTCATTTGTTAACTTTTGATACACGTTCAATCTTGTACCTATATTATATCAAAATATTCAATATTATTTGAGAACATGAATTAAAAGAAGAACTACATTAAACATTTTCATATAATTCAAAAACTAAATTAAATATTATCAAGAGGTCAAAGACCATATTGAACAAATTAAAGTTAATGAGCAATATAGCACAATGGATTAAAGTCTAGAGATTGCATTTAAAATATTAAAAATTTAGAGACGATATTATGATCCATTCTTGTCATTTTCCCTTTATGAGATAAGTGGATTAACCTTATCATGTCCATCATTCCTCATTATATGAATGCCTTACTCTCTCCTCACATGACATTTCGATAAAGGTTGGGCCTCCTTGGTCTGTCGCAACAAGTGGCAAATCCATCATGAATTGTTTGAGTCATTTTCTATTAATGCGATAAGTGGATTCACCTTACCATATCCATCGTTTCTCAGTACATGAACTCCTTTCTCTTTCCTCAACGTGACGATTCAACAAAGCTTGGGCTTGCTTCATCTGTTGTGTAACAACGGCAAAACCCATCATGAATAATTTGTGTTATTTTCCCTTTATGCGATAAGTGGATTCATCTTACCATATTCACCGTTCCTCATTATGTGCAAGTCTTTCTCTCTCCTCATGCGACAGTCCAACCAAGCCTTGGCTTCGTTGGCCTATCGCATAACACTAGCAATCCCTTTATGAAGCGACGGTATCATTTTCCTTTTATGCGATAAGCATACTCACCTAACCATGTCCATCTATTTTCACTATAAGGATTCCTTTTTCTCTTCTCGAGTGACAGTCCAACAAAGCCCCGAGGTTCCTTTGTCTATCGCATCACAGTTGTAATTTGTGTCATTTTCCCTTTATGCGATAAGCAGATTACCTTACCCTATTCATCATTTCTCATTACATGCTCGCCTTTCTCTCTCCTCACGTGACCGTCCGACAAAATCCGGTCTTCCTAGGTCTATCGCATAACAGCAGCAAAGCCCCCTGAAACAGCGACCGTGCTAGTCTCTTGCGCCATGCGGTCCGAACAAGGCCACAAGTTCCAAGTGTTACACCCGAAAAGCCAAAAATCCAAAGAGAATGGTCTTGACAAGCAAACGCACTCGTCTCTCCTCACGTGACAGGCAGGCTCGGAAAGGTCCTGCCTTTACCCATATAAATAAGACTGTCAGGTGACGCGAGCAATTCCACCTGGTATGTAAACCATCTCCCCGTTCACGTCCGAATGATCGTCGTTCTCCTTCTCCTCCTCCTCGAACACCAGCTCTCAAACGCACTCGCTTGACTCAGCCCCGTTTCCTGCTCCCTCCATTTCTCTTTCTCGCTAACAAGAGAAAACCCCTCTCTCTCTCTCTCTCCATCGGAATCTGCTTTTCCTCGACGTCGGCTTAGCTCTTGCGCCCATTGCCAGGTTTACGTTACGCTCCTCCATAAACTCTTAGTCTAGAAGTGGGTTTATTCCTTTTGGGGTGTGGTTTCTGGCGTTGGTGTTTTAATGGAGAAATTCTCAGCCGAGATGGAGCGGGCCAAGTTGCAGAAGGACGTTCTTTTCAAAGCGTACGAGCAAGTGGAGTCGCAGGCGTCCTCCATCCTCTTGTTCACGCTCCAGTGGAAGGAACTGGAGGAGCACTTCGATGGCATCCAAAGGTCGCTCGAAAGCCGCGCCGAAGAGCTCCGCGAGGGCGAGAGGTTGCTCGCGGAGCGAGCCCGGGACGTCGCCTCGCGGGAGGAGGGGCTGCGGTTGGCGCGGCCGAGGGTCGAGGAGTGCGAGGAGGAGGTCCAGAGGAAGAAGATGGACCTGACGTCAGTGGAGATGCAGCTTCAAGAATGCAGGGATGAACATAGAAAGAAGGAGAGTGAATTGATTCTGAAGCAAGACGCACTTGGCGAGTGTAACTCACTGATCAGGGACAAGCAGCAGGAGCTGCGCACTCTGGTGGAGGTGACTGAGGAATGTCGCAGGGATTACGATTTGAAGAAGGAGGAGGTGGAGGTGCTACGACGGGAATTGGAATTGAAAGAGAAGAAAATTGGGTCGGTGCAGAGTTTGCTCGAGGAAAATGCTCAGGAACTCAATGCCAAAACAGAAGAGTTGGGTTCGGTGAAGCGTTATCTTGACGAGTGCTCTAGGGCGGTTGAAATTAAAAGGGAGGAATTGAGCGTGGTGCATAGTCAGCTTGACCACAGTTTGAAGGCTCGTGAAGAGAGTGAGAAGAGGCTGAGAGTTATGGAGCACACGATGAAAGAGTGCGATGAGAAGGTCGCCATGAAAGCCAGAGAAGTGCAATTGCTCGAAGATAAGATAAAGGATTGTCAAATTGAACTCAAAGTGAAGGAGGAGGAATTCAGGGAAATTCATCAATCCACCGAAGAGCGTTCCAACGAGCTTGAATCTAAAGAGAGTCAACTCCATTCCATCAATATATTGATCGAGGTGCACAAAGAGGAGCTCAAATCCCAAAAAGAGGAGCTTGAGGAGATCAACAGGTTGATTAATGAGCGATCGGTGGCACTTGGGTCCATTGAAACAGCTATTGTGAAACTTTCCAAAGAGTTTAAATCCAAAGAAGGTGAACTGGAAAGTATGATGAAGCACGAGAAGCAGTGCAAAGAGGAAATTGACTCAACGAAGGAAAATCTTGTTTTGGTCCAGGCAAAACTAGAAGAGGCTGCCAAAGCTCTGGAGTCAAGAAGTGGGGAACTCAATGCTGTCCAAGCATCTATTGAAGACCGAAATCTTGAACTTGCATCTAAAAAGAGACAGTTGGAATCCATCCAAATTGATATTACACAGTGTTCAGAGCAACTCTTTTTAAAAGAGCAAGAGTTTGCTTTCATTCAGAGCTCAACTCTTGAATGCACCGAGGCCCTCGAATCCAAAAAGAAACAATGTGATTTGGTGCAAAAATCCATCACGGAATGCTCTCGAGAGCTTGAATCTAAAACTAGGCAGTTGCGTTCCATTCAGAAGAGATGCAGCAAATGCTTCGCAGATCTTGAACTTAAAGAAAAGCAACTTCATAAGCTTGATGTGTCAATTGGAGAACACTCTCAGGTACTAGAAACGAAAAAGAAAGAGCGTAACGTGCAACGTATAAAGCTAGAATTGGGGCAGCAACGGCTTGATTCAATTAAAAAGTCACTCAAGAAGCGCTCTAGGGAAATGGAGTTGAGAGGGAGGACTAGTGTCCATTCTGGGGTAATGGCTCAAAATTGGAATCACCCTTTAATAGATAAACCTTTTCTAGCTTCATGTGAAAATTCTCAACCCACAATTGCTTTTGATGGAAAGAATCTGCAGATGTTCCTATATCGCCATTTTCAAAAGCACAATTCATTGTGCCATGAGGTGCTGGAAGTTATTCAAACATCTGATGATGCTGCAAAGTTGGTGTTAAATGCCATGGAAGAATTTTACCCCCCAGATTCAGGGGATAGAGATGGGTTACTAGACATTGGGGTGATTAGAAGGAGTTGTATCTTCCTGTTGGAGAATTTAATACAGTCTTCAGCAGAGATTAAGCCTCAGGAGAGGGAAGCTGCAATGAAATTGGCTTTTGAATGGAAAGGGAAGCTGAAACTTTCACCATCACCAGAACATCATTTGGAGATCTTGGGTTTTTTGAAGCTTTTAGAGGCATATAAGCTAGCTTTTGCCTTCAATGCAAATGAAATTCACGATCTTGTCAATTCTGTCTCAGAGTCTGAAATAGCACAGGAATTGCAGCAGGTCCTTGGTTCTTTAGCAGCGCCACCTGGTAAGTGTAGATGCAGCTATTGACTTGAAATGTTGAATATGGTTGCCAGTTTCTCTATCATATTATGCCTGGTTTTTGCAATAAGATTCATGCTGCTTTAATGTTTGTCTCTTTATGCAAACAAAGTTTTGAAACATGGCCATGGCTCTGTATGTTGACTTGTGAGAGATAAGGTAATCCCATGTTTTTTCCTCATATATATTGTAGATACTGCACCAATTATTGATTTGGTCCAATGAAAAATCTTGGGGATGCTAATAACTACTTTCTGCTTTAGGTTCAACTTTTCACCAAATCAAATTCAAAATCATTGACTGTAGACTTGTTTTTGTTATATTTTGTAAATTTTAAATATCCATTCCACAAATCCATACAAATTCCCTTCTAAATTTCATAGTTAAATTTCACCTTTGAAATCATTCACCCTTTTATGAAAAAAAAAAAAAATATTCACCCTTTTGACTAAAGAGCATGAAAATATTTATTTATCCGATAACTTGTTGGGTGTTATGTATAGTTTGATCAAATTAAGCTTGTCTCATTTGGATTATATTCCAAAGTTGACTAAATGAATCCATCAAGCTGCCTCTTTAACCCCTTCTTTTCTTTCTTTTAGATTGAAATGCCAAATCCATCTATATGTGTTCAGACATTATGATCAGGATATATATTGCTTTTTCAAAGGTTCTATCCAGGAGGTCAAGCTCTACAGTTGGAGCTCACAAACATTTCATCAAAGATGTTTAACTGGGGAGTTGAAACTTTTTGGCTTGCTTTGATGATGCTTGCTGTGCAGTTGAGAATTGAGATAATTATGTCCTCTCTTTTGATGTTGGTTTTACCTTAGCTTAAGATTTTCATCTCGTGGTCATTCTGAAGTCCTCATGGCAAACCATGTTTTATGCTGTCATCTTGATAAAGGTAGTTCGGATTCTTAATTGTTGACTTGTGTTTGGTAGGTTTTTCTGGATCTATTCAACAGTGGCAAATAAAGACCGAGGAGCCAGAAAATTTTTCTGTGCACAATGCAGATGATTTTTCTGTTGTTAATCCACCACTACCAACTGTCCCAGCTAAAAAAGATTTGCAGCTCTTTCAAACCGTGCTTTTGAATGAGAATGCTATGATATGTGAACAAATCTCACATAAAATGCAAAACTTATCCGACCCAGCAAAACTTGTTCTGGATGTTTTTGTGGGGTCGTTTGCTCAATGCTCAAACGGTAAGGATATGAATTTGGAGACGGAGGTTTTGAGGAGTCAAATTGTTCTGTTAGAGCAGCTGGTGAGAATTTCGCCTGTAATAACACATGAGGTTCAAGAAGGAGCAAAGGAGCTAGCTATAGGATGGAAAGCGAAGCTGTCAGATAAACCCGTGAGTGGTTTGGAGGCTTTAGCATTTCACCATTTCTTGGCAGCATACAATTTGGTTTCTTTGTTAAATGACAGTGAGGCTCTAAAACTAGCGGAATTTGTTTCTCGGAAGAATGAGGCTCCTCTGTTGGGCCAGACCCTTGGTCTTGTCCATGAGATTACAGGTAAGTTTTCTGAGTATCAGTTCTTTCCGTTTTCGGACTCTCTAAATTGTAACTTTTTCCATGTTTGGATTTTGGAGAGAGAGAATGATGCTACGCTTTTGGCATGTGCTTGCTTACAAGATGATGACAACCCAAAACCTTCGCAGATATGGACCTTTGTCATTGAGATCATATCATGTTGCTCTTTGCTGGTGGTTTATATTGACCAATCTATTTGTTTGTCGAGTGCAATATATATGTCGTGCATCCACATATTTGCTGCATAGGGGATGGCCTGTAATCGAACCTGATGCTCTGTGCTAAGTTGCATGGTTTGTTGCATAGTTGAAGATCTCTAAGATGTTAGAACTCAATTTGCCATGCGGATTTAGAATTTAATATTAGTGGGAAAAAAGGTTTAATATTAAGAGACCTTGCTCCGTAGAAAGTATAAATGTATTGCTATCATAGATTCATTGTTCCCTTTTATCCTGTTGCTTTCTCATATGACCTGAGGATGCTGGGCATAATCATGTGGCCGTATTTTAACTGGCCCTCTCGATATTTTGCTTGGCCATGGCAATAAAAGATGTACATTAAATCATTCTGCAAGTGGGACATTCAAGCTCAGATAGCCTAACGGCAGTTTTACTGTTTTCCGTTGTGGTGCTATTGCTGCGTTGGATGGGAGCAGGGGACTTTGAACCCATCGATTGGACCCAACCTTCGCTTTTAAGTCTATCTGCTTGCTCGTAGTAGCATGTTCTGATGTTATATTGTCGATCATCCTCTTTTCCAAGGCGGGTTGTTTTCTCAAGCACTGCGAACTTCGAGATTTTAGACCTTGTAGAAAATCATGTAAAAACATTCAAATGTGAGCAGGCCTTGTTTTATATATGCAATCCCCTGAACCTTGTGTGGTTTTCGATTGCCTTATTTCAGCACACCAGCTAGCGTACCTGCTTCTCTCGCCGGAGTCCATCGGCAACTGCTCCAATTGAAGAAACGGACCCGGCAATTTCCGTGCAATCCCAACAAGACGAACGATCAGGGAGGTCCCATGCAATCCTCTTTTGGACCAAGGTGTTCTCTGCTGGAAGTAGGCCGGAGCTGTTTGTGCGGCTGGCTCATGCACCTGGCATTGCCAGAAAAAGCTTATATGATTTCCAAACTTGTGTTTATTTTGCTTAAATCGTTGAAGAACTTGACCCAATTTTTAATGCTTTGAACTATATTAGTCATGGTATCAAGTATGACGTTAAATTGCTTCCTTTGAAATCTTTTGTAGACTTCAATCTCCCTCAGATGTAAAAATAATGAGAGGATGGAGTTGAATACAGTAGGGGTTAGTATGATCCGGGTTGGGCCAGTCCACCCCTAACCCTAGGACCAACCCGTATAGTGCCGATCCTCAATTTTTGGGACCGAGGACCGACCCTACTGAGATTGGAATTGAGGACTAGACCGACTTAATGGGTTCGGTCCGGTTCCAATGTCAACTTGGAACCAATTGATAATTTTTTATTTTATTTTTTTGTACTCTTAAAAAAAAAAAAAAAAAAAATTAAGGACCGGATTGATCTAATGGGTTTGGTCCGGTTTACTGTCAACCTTAACCAACCAATAATTTTTCATTTCATTTTTTGTACTTTTGAAAGGGTAACCGAGAACCGTCTGGATTCAATGAGTTCGATGATAAGCGAGGTCAACTAAAAAAAGCAAGCAGTGAGGATCAAGTGAGGTGAGCGTTGAACAGAATGAGTATCGAATGTCAAGCGGGGAGTAACAAGTCAAGTGAGTATCGAGCGGCTAGTAGCACAAATGACCCAAAGTTAGCGAGGCAAGTGTCAAGTAGCGAGCGGAGAAGTTATTTTTTTCGGTTTTGGCAAATTATATATATAGTCAAGGTTGATTTGAGGTTGCACTGATCCAGAACTTTCAGGATCAAGGACCAACCTAAATTCTAGGATCAAGAATTGACCTAATCTCCTGGGAACCAGATTGGGATCGGTAGGGTTGGGTCGGTTCAGGGTCGGTCCAGAGTTGACCTTGAACCAATGCTCACCCCTAGAATACAGGACTAAAAAAGACAATATGCCAACGAGGAGTTACAAGATGTACAGAAACTGGCACGTTAAAATGAGAAACGCATCTTAATTGTCTACCCAAAAAATGGAAAAAGGCACGGGAGGCCCTCTAGCGGGTAAAACGCCCTCTTCTTGGAAATGCTTTATCAAGCAATTTACTATCCAAGTGATGGGATCATGCATTATGAGTTTGACGTGCGGTGAATTATGTGCATGCTCGAGCTAAGTCGAGGTATCTATCTTCACAACTGATGTGAAAAATAAAAGTAGGTGAAGGAGTTCCATTTTGAATCTATTTATAACACTAAAACTTGATGAAATGTTTATCAAAATCCGGACCATAGTTCAGCAACTATCGATAACCATATCTTGCATGAAACTCACGTGATCGACATTGATCCATTATTATATGGACTCCTTCGACGCTCAGTTCTAGTCGGGATCGTCTCATGATGTCGTGTAAGAAGGAAGGCATACAATCTCCACGCGCTGCCTTTGTTGCAACGAGAGCCGATGAAGAAAAAAACGAAAATAAAAACAGAAATGGATAAGGCTTGTTTTTTTTTTTTTTTTTGAAAAAAATTCATTAAGTCGAGTCGAAATTCCACATCATCAAAGAGAATCGGGGGGAAAAATGGGCAGAACCGTAAAATTATCGCCTGAAAATCGTTTCCAACTCGCTCGCTCGACTCAGCACCGTCTCGCGTTCCCTTTATTTTTCTCCTCCTTCGCCACCAAGAAGAAACACCCACCATCTCTCTCTGCGAGGCGATGCCGGCTTAGCTTGCGCGCCAAATGCCCAGGTTCGTCCGCATTCCTTCGTAAACTCGAAGTCTGCAGGTGGGTTTTTCTTCTTTTGGGAGGAGGGCGCGGGTGCCGGCGCCGGCGCTGCTTTGATGGAGGAGTTCTCCGGCGAGATGGAGCGGGCGGAGCTGCAAAAGCAGGCCCTCTTCAAGGCGTACGAGCAGGCGCAGTCCCAGGCGTCCTCGCTTCTCCTGTTCTCGCTCCGGTGGAAGGAGCTGGAGGAGCGGTTCGACGGCATCCAGAGGTCGCTCGCGGAGCGCGCCCGCGACGTGGAGTCCCGGGAGGAGGCGCTGCGGTCGGCCCGGCGGAGGGTCGAGGAGAGGGAGGAGGAGGTCTGGAGGAAGGAGGCGGAGCTGAGGACGGCGGAGTCGCGGCTCTGGGGTGAGGGGTGCAGGGATGAGCGCGGGGAGGTGGAGAGGGAACTGGCTCTGAAGCGAGACGCGCTCAGGGAGTGTGACTCGCTGATCAGGAACAGAGAGGAGGGGCTGCGGTCTCTGGTGCGAGCGACTGAGGAATGTCGCAGGGGTTATGCTTCTGAGAAGGAAGAGGTGGAGGCGCTGCAACGGGAGGTGGAGTTGAAGGAGAAGAGAGTCGGGTCAGTCACGGCAAAACTACAAGAGATTTCCGAATCCCTTGAGTTGAAAAGCAGGGAACTTGATGCTGTCCGAGCATCTATTGAAGACCGTAATCTGGAACTTGCATCAAAAGAGCAAGAGTTTGAGTCCAAAAAGAAGCAGTGTGATCTGATGCAAAAATCCATCACAGAATGTTCTCAGGAGCTTGAGTTAAAAACAAGCCAGTTAAATTCCATTCAGTGTAGAATCGGAGAGTGCTCATCAGATCTTCAACGTAGGGCACAGCACCTTTGTGTGCTCGACGTGTCAATCAGAGAACGCTCTCGGACATTTGAGATGCAAAAGGAAGAATGGGGCGCGCGATGTATGTGGCTAGAATTGGAGCGGCAAAGGCTTGATTCGATTGAAAAGTCGCTCGAGAAGCGCTCCAGGGAAATGGAGTTGAGAGAGTGGAATCTTGGCCATTCTGGGGTAATGGCGCAAAATGTGAATAACCCATATGGACCTGTTGCTGCTTCATGTTTAAATTCTCAATCCACAATTGCTTTTGATGGAAAGGAAATGCAGATGTTCGTATATCAACATGTTCAGGAGCTCAGTGGAGCGTGCAATAAGGTGCTAGAGATTATTCGAACATCAGCTAACGCTGCAAAGTTGGTGTTAGATGCCATGGAAGGGTTTTACCCCCAGGATTCAGGGAACAGAGATGGGTCACTAGATATTGGGGTGATTAGAAGGAGTTGTATCTTCCTGTTGGAGAATTTTATACGGTCTTCATCAGAGATTAGGCCTCAGCAGAGGGAAGCTGCGATGAAACTGGCTGTTGAATGGAAAGGGAAGCTGAAATCTTCACCCTCACCTGAGCATCCTTTGGAGGTCTTGGGTTTTTTGAAGCTTTTAGAGGCATATAAGCTAGCTTCTGCCTTCAATGCAAATGAAATTGACGAGCTTGTCAATTCTGTGTCACAGTTTCAAATAGGACAGCAATTGCAACAGCTCCTTGGAACAGGTCCTTTGAAGCTTTTAGAGGCATATAATCTAGCTTCTGCCTTCAGTAGTGCTGCCTGGTAAGCGTAAATGCAGCTAGGAACTTGAAATGTTGAATCTGGTTGCCAGTTTGCTTATCATATTAAGCCTGCTTTTTGCAATTATATTCATGCCACTTTAATGTTTATCTCTTTACTGGAACAAAGTTTTGAAACATGGCAATGGCTCTGTATTTTGACTTGTCAGGAGATGAGATAATCCTTATGTACATCGCAGATACTGCACTGATCATTGATTTGATCCAATGAAAAATCTTGGGAATGCTAGTTGACTACTTTATGCTTTAATTCAACCTTTCACCAAATCAAATTTAAAATCATTGACTGTAGACTTGTTTATGTTATCTTTTGTAAATTTTAAATATCCGACATATATATATATATATATATATATATATATATATATATATATATATAGCTATTTCGAAGGTTCCATCTAGTAGGTCAAGCGCTATTGTTGGAGCTCACAAACATTTCTCCAACGATGTTTAACTGGGAAGCTGAAATTTTTGGGCTTGGGCTTGCTTTGACGAATGCTTGCTGTGCATTTGAGAATTGAGATCATTTATGTCCTCTCTTTCGATGTCGGACTTTCCTCAGCTAAAGATTTTCATTTCGTGGTCATTCTGAAGTCGCCATGGCAAACCATGTTTTTGTGCTGTTATCTTTAACAAAGGCAGTTTGGGTTCTTTCGTTGACTTATGTTTTAAATGTTCATTTGGACCTATTCAACATTACCAAATAAGGACCGAGGAACCGCAAAATTTTGCTGTGCACAATGCGGATGATTCTTCTGTTTTTTTAATCCACCACTGCTGGAAAAGATTTGTAGATTAAACGGAGGTTTTGCATGAAAATGCTATGATATGTAAAGAAATCTCACTTACATTCTGAAAAACTTGTTCTGGATGTTTTTTGGGGGTCTTATACTTGATACTCAAACAGTGAGGATCTGAGTCTGGAGACAGAGGTTATGAGGAGTCGAATTGTACTGTTAGATCAGCTGGTGAGAATTTCGCCTTTAATGGCACATGAGGTTAAAGGAGCAATGGCAAGAGAATGGAAAGCGAAACTGTCGGATAAACCCGAGGGCGCTTCGGAGGCTTTGGCATTTCAGCATTTCTTGCCACCATAGAGTTTGGTTTTGTCAAACGACAGTGAGGTTCTGAAACTAGCGGAAATTATTTGATTGACCAATGAAATACGTTTCCTCCTCCTCCTCCTTCCAAACCTCAAGTTGGCTTGTGTGTTTTTTCATCGGGAATTAAAACATCATCTTACCCTTGACCCTGAGTTTCTTCCGACAGTGGCCTAGCAAGTACAACCTGCTGTATATGGTGGTGTCATTCCCGTCAACAACCGTCAATCTTAACCGGAAGTTTTGCCCGGTTTCGTATTTGCAATTAGGCATCTTGCCTTGGCCCAAATGAACCAGCTTGTCACGACTGGTTCAAGAAGCGACGACACACTAATCAAGAGGTTTTCTCGTGAAAAGGCATTAAATTAGCAGGACATTCCAGCATTCTTCTTCCCCTTAACATCAAGCTATAATTGAATCTACTAAGACTAACGCACCGCCGTTTCATGATATCGGGTGCATTTGGTTGAACTTTTGGGAAAATCAATTGGGAAAATGCAAAGGATGGCATTTCAGAATGCAAATAGTATTTGGAAAAACTATATTTACAAAGGATTTTTTGTGATAAAAAAAATTATCAAAAGAAAAATTAAGAAAATTAGCCTGCAAAGGCAGTTGCTGCTGGCGATCGAAATTTGTTGCCAACGGCTGACATCTGACTCAGGCAATCGTGGAGATGACTAGGGAGGGCTAGCCACGGAGATGACTGGGGAGGGCTGCCCGGGGTTGAGCGACCTTCAGTGACCCTGCCACGACCTAGATCCGGGGCGACGAGGTCATGAGAGATCGCGTGATGCCGCCACAACCTCTAGCGACCCAGCTCTAGGGCGACAAGGTCCTCCCGCGACCTTGCCGCCCCAGATTTGGGTTGTCGCGAGGTCAGCAACCCAGACCTCGTCGCAACCCAGATGGCACAGCGGTCGTGCCACCCCCTGGCGACAGTCATGCCTCCCCCTGACTACAGTCATTTGGGTGATGGTCGCCGACAACTGCCTACCCTTCGTTGGCTATTGCTTACAGAGAAGAAGAAGATGATGATGAATAATGAGGGCAAAACCAGAAAAACGGAAAACCAATGAGGATAATTTTGGAAGAAATTTTTTTATTTTACTCCCTCAACTTAGTATGCCGAGAAGGCTGAAACCCCAAAGTAATCCCCATCTTACCTTGGGCTTTTAGCGTTGTGAAAGCTGGCAATTTCCAAATGGGGTTCGAAAATTCTTTACCAAACACCTCTACATTGGCCCAAGGATCATCCATGACAAGTTATTCTCAAATCCTTACAAAGATCTATAGATGCGTCCATAATTCAAATATCATCCGTAACAAGTTACCTCAAATCCTTGTATTGTAGACTTTAAATTCCTAGTCTTCACAAGCGTTCTTTACCTTTAGGCATCAACTCATTATTTCATTCCTTATACAAGGAATTTAAAGCATAGTCAGAGGTAGTTCATGTCGGCCAAACCCTTCTTATTTGTACCAAATCATTCTTTTGTACTTTTGGCTCATCTGTATTCAAGACTTGTAAATTTACTAATTCTAATACCTTCGCCATTGCCAAATTTGCCAGCCTTAATTTCCAAACCTGAGCTTACTGTTCAAGCCCTTAAAAAACTTGACCCAATCTTTAATGCTATGAACTACTTCAACATGAACACACTTAATCAAGCAATTTATTAATCGAAATGATGGGCCGTGCACTATGGTTTGACACATGAGGAAAAATGTGAAAGTCTGAGCTATGAAATGAAAGTAAAGGAATCTGTTTACATATCTGTTTTTACCATTAGATTCCGACGAAAACGTTTATTTAAATCCAATTCCCTATCAGTCCCTGTGAATCCCGCAAAAACCCTATGTGACCGATCCATTTTCACATTGGTCCGATGCAAATAGGTAGTCTTCGAAGCTTAGCTGGAGTTGAATCATCCCATAATTTTATGTAAGAAGAAAGGAGTATACTCTCTATCTTGAAAATGACAACCTTAATTTAGGACAATTATACCAGAGTTCATCGGCACCGCATGGCAAGTTCTTCAAACAAGTACTGACAATATCAATTCAAAGTAAAACAATAAATGCGACTTGCAGAAATGTAACTGCCTGTCATTTTAATGGCCGAGAAGGAACAAATCAATTTTCCGAAAACGGAAGCCTGACGCCGACCCAGCACGGTAGGAGTCAACGAAGCAGGTTGCTTTCACGTAACCCAAAAGAGGCTGGTTTCTCACATGCAAGATGACGACCTGTAAATATCTAGTTAAGTATTTTTCCGCTTCACTTACCAAAATTTAAACAATCATACAAATTTTTTAAAAATCGTAAAAGAAATAATATATGAATCCACTGTCGATATTCATATATTGTGAAAGACTCAATTATTGAAGAATTAAAGAAGATTAAATTACGTGCGCCACAAAATGTTGGCCATCCAACGATTGTAAAATGCAAGAGTATATGATACCCACAAGGTACAGTAGACAACTAGACTCTACCCTGTCATTTTTACAGTTTTGATATATATAAATCTATACAGAACCGACATACCACATTTGACATGTAACTCTTAGACTTCATTGAATTATTTAGGTGAATTTCTTGCTAGAATCCAGTCCATGGTGACCCACAAGATCACAGGTAGTAATTAACGTAAGCCCCACCAGATCTCGTCGCCAATAATTTACAATTATCCTAGTCATGGTATACCAAGTTTAGACTCAAACAAGAACTTTCGAAGCTATTGAGTATAATTATTTCTCCAATACTTAACAAAAATAGAAAATAAACAAGGAAAGCCCCTTCAAATGCGAAAGGGCCGTGCCTTGATCCATCCTGAAATGACCGCCACTTGACGCCAGCAGTCCCCTCCTGAAAACCACCCGCCATATCCCGGCAATATCAAGGACCCAGCTTCTCTGCTCGTGGTTCGAAACTCGCTTGACTCGGCTCGTTCAGCTCAACAAACTCTCTCGTATTCCCTCCATCTTTCTCTTCCTTCGCCACCAAAGAGAAGACCTCTCGTTTCAGCGCCAGGTTTCGTCATCAAGCCTCGTCGTGCGACTTTCGCGTGTCCGCTCCTTCGTAGACTCGTAGTGTGTAACTGGGGTGTTGGTGCTCCGATGGAGGGAATCTCCGGCGAGCTGAAGCGTGCGGAGTCGAAGAAGGAGAGCCTCTCTAAGGCGTACGAGCAGCTGCAGTCGCAGTTGTCCTCGTTCCTCTCGTTCACGCTCCCGTGGAGGGATTTGGAGGAGCACTTGGATGGCATCCGGAGGTCGCTCGAGCTTCGCTCCGAGGAGCTCAGGGAGGGCGAGAGGTCGCTCGCGGAGCGAGCCTGCAACGTCGCGTCGCGGGAGGAGGGCCTGCGGTCGGCGTGGCAGAGGGTCGAGGAGTGCGGGGAGGAGGTCCGGAGGAAGAGAATGGACCTGAGGCTGGTGGAAGAGCGGCTTGAGAAATGCAAGGTCGAACGTAGGAGGGAGGATAGTAAATTGGTCGTGACGCGCGACGCCCTTAGTGAGTGCGCCTCGCTGATCAGGGACAAGAAGGAGGAGCTGTGCTCTCTGATGCAGTCGACCGGGGAATGTCGCAGGGATTATGATTCGAAGAAGGAGGAGGTGGAGGTGCTGCAACAGGAACTGGACTCGAAGGAGAAGAAAGTCAAGGTGCTGCAGAGATTGCTCGAGGGAAATACTCGAGAAGTGGATATGAAAGTGGAGGAGTTGGTTTCAGTGAAGCGTTCTCTTGATGAGTGCTCTAGGACAGTTAAATCGACAAGGGAGGAATTGACTGCAGTGGAGAGTATGCTCGACCACAGTCTCAAGGCGTATGACCAGAGTGAGAAGAGGCTGAGTGTTTTGGAGCGCACGATTGAAAAGCTTGATAAGCAGGTCAAGGTGAAAGTCGGAAAGTTGCAGTCTCTGGAAGATAAGATAAACGGCTGTCAAGTTGAAGACCAAAAAAAGGAGGAGGAACTTCAAGAAATCCATAAATCCATTGAAGAGTGTTCCAAGGAGCTTGAATATAAAGAGAATCAACTCCATTCCATCAATATGTTGATGGAGGAGCACAAAGAGGAGCTCAAATCCAAAAAAGAGGGGGTTGAGGAAATCAACAGGTTGATCAATGAGCGGTTTGCGACACTTGCTTGGAAAAATAGCGAATTGGGGTCCATTGAAACAGCTATTGGAAAGCTTTCCAAAGAGCTTAAATCTAAGGAAGGTGAACTGGAAAATATGATGAAGCAGATGAAGCAGTGTATTGAGGAAACCGAGTTAAAGAAGGACGATCTTGCTTCACTCCAGGCGAAATTAAAAGAGGTGGCCAAATATATTGAGTTGAAAAGTAGTGAATACTATGCTGTCCAAGCATCTATCAAAGACAGCAATCTTGAACTTGCATCAAAAAAGAGACAGCTAGAGTCCATCCAAATTGATATTACTGAACATGTAGAGCAACTTCAATTGAAGGACGAAGAGTATGCTTTCCTTCAGAGCTCAACTCTTGAATGTGCCAAGGCCCTCGAGTTCAAAAAGAAGCAATGTGATTTGATGCAGAATTCCATCACGGAATATTCTCATGAGCTTGAATCTCAAAAAAGGCAGTTGGATTCCATTCAGAAGAGAAGCAGAGAATGCTTCGCAAATGTTGAACTTAAAGAAAAGCACCTTCATATTCTTCATGTGTCAATTGGAGAACACTCTCAGATACTTGAAATGAAAAAGAAAGAATGTAATGTGCAATGTCTGAAGCTAGAATTGGAGCGGCAACGGCTTGATTCGATTGAAAAGTCACTCGAGGAGCGCTCTAGGGAAATGGAGCTGAGAGAGAGGACTAGTGTCCATTCTGGGGTAGTGGCTCAAAATTGCAAACGCCCATTAATAAATAAACCTGTTCTAGCTTCATGTCAAAATTCTCGACCCACAATTGATTTTGATGGAAAGAATCTGCAGATGTTCCTATATCAACATTTTCAAGAGCATGATAGATTTTGCCCCAAGGTGCTGGAAATTATTCAAACATCTGATGATGCTGCAAAGTTGGTGTTAGATGCCATGGAAGGATTTCACCCCCTGGATTCCAGGAATAAAGATGGGTTACTAGATATTGGGGTGATTAGAAGGAGTTGTATCTTTCTCTTGGAGAATTTAATACTATCTTCAGCAGAGATTAATCCTCAGGAGAGGGAAGCTGCAATGAAACTGGCTGTTGAATGGAAAGGGAAGTTGAAACTTTCACCATCAACAGAGCATCCTTTGGAGGTCTTGGGCTTTTTGAGGCTTTTAGTGGCGTATAAGCTAGCTTCTGCCTTCGATGCAAATGGAATTCAAGATCTTGTCAACTCTGTGTCACAGTTTCAAATAGCAAAGGAATTGTACCAGGTCGTTGGTTCTCCAGCAGTGCCGCCGGGTAAGTTGAGATGCACCTATTGACTTGAAATGTTGAATCTGGTTGCCAGTTAGTTTATCAAATTATGCCTGGCTTTTGTAACATTATTCATGTCGAGTGAATTTTTGTCTCTCTATGCAAACAAAGTTTTGAAACATGGTGATGGCTCTGTAGTAGATTGGTGAGAGATGAGGCAATCCCCATGTTTTTTCCTTATATACATTGCATATATAGCCCCAATTATCAATTTGATCCAATCAAAAGTCTTGGGGATGCTAATGACTACTTTCTGCTTTAGGTTCAACCATTCACCAAGTCAATTGATATCATTGACTGGACACTTGTTTATGTTATATTGGATAAATTTTGAATATCCAATCTGTTCATTTAATAAAATGTTAACTCAAGTCTAATTTGATTAAAGTAAACTTGCCTTTGGAATATATTCCGAAGTTGACCAGATGGATCCATTAAGGTTCCTCTACAACCCCTTCTTTTCTATCTTTTATATTGAAATGCCGAATCCATTTATATGGGTTCAGACAAGATGCTGTGGTTCATATTATTTTGGCATCACATATGTGTGCGGGCGTGCATGCGTCTGCGGGTGTTGCTTTTTTCGAAAGTACCATCCTGTAGGTCAAGCTCTATAGTTGAAGCTCAAAGAAGTTTCTCCAAAGATGTTTGACTTGGCTTGCTTTGATGATGCATGTTGTGCATTTGAGAATTGAGATCAATTATGTCCTCTCTTTCAAAGTTGGACTTTCCGTAGTCTTCCCATTTTCTTTCTTTGTGGTAGTTCCAAAGTCCTCATGGCAAACCACGTTTGGTGCTGTCATCTTGATAAAGGCAGTTTGGATTTTTAACGGTTGTCTCGTGTTTGATAGGTTCTTTGGGATCTATTCAACAGTGGCAAATAAAGACCGAGGAACCAGAGAATTTTGCTGTGCACAATGCAGATGATTATTCTGTTGAATATCCACCACCACCAACTATCTTAGCTAGAAATGCTTTGCAGCTTTTCCAAACTGAGCTTTTGAATGAGAATTCCATGATGTGTAAAGACATCTCACGTACGCTGGAAAACTCTCCTGACCCTGCAAAACTTGTTCTGGAAGTAATTGCGGGGTCTTATACTCAATACTCAAACAGTAAGGATATGAATTTGCAGACAGATGTTATGAGGAGTCAAATTGTTATTGTCGCGACCTCCCCGAAGCGGGTTTGGACCACCTAAGGGTTCGGTTAATGGATTGTTAAGCCTAGACCTAACTCGGGCTCTCCCAAGCCCATACCAATTCACGACTTAGGGTTTAAGTTCTTAACACGCAATTGATTTTCAATTAGGAGTCGCCACTAATCTATTTTTGGTGGGTCGATTAGAAACCCAAGTAAAGTAATGGGAGAATTACTTCACTCCTACGAACCAGAGATTAAATGAGTTCGGGGACTTGGTTACACTAGATTTCTCTAATGCCCTTTCGGTACCATTCTTTTATTTCCAAAAATGTTTTTGCAGGCAGCTTGAATTGATTTTAATTTATCTTCCTAACATGTGAGGTGATCATGCGGGTGCGCAAACCACCAATTTAACACCCAAGAAAGCCATGAATAAATTGCAAGACCTACCTCGTAGCAACGAAAGCATCTGCATTGTTAAATCAGAATCCACATCAACAGACCTAGATGTGATTTCTAATTAACGTACAATTTCCCATTTTTTTTGGTTTTCACTTATTAATGTGCAATGCATGCTACTAATCTAGCATGGAATGGCATGACAATGTGTTTTAAACTACACGACATGAGTAAAATATTATTATTGTTTTTTGTGTTTTCTTAATGAACATGCAACAATTAAATATGCAAATCAAAATGGCCTAATTATAATGACGGGCAATTTTTAATTAAATGAACCTAATTCTACATGACGTGCACATGATATTTCTATTCCTAAAAATGCAATTTATCCTAAAATTGAAACTAATTTATCTAAAGACAAATTTTGTATTCTTCATGATATTCGAAATTAAGAAAAATGCAAAGAATACCTAGCTAAATTAAAATTCCATCCAATTTTAAACTTAGGATCAAGTCATGCTAAATCCTAATTTAAACTAAGACGTTATTTTAATCTATCCATTTCTATCCTAAGATGCAAATTGATCTAAACTTAAAATGAGACATGCAATTCTACTCTAAAATGCATGATGATTTTTTTGAAAATTCGTAATTAAAAAAAAAACTAAAAAAACTACTAGAGTGAGAATTAAAAGGACATGTTAACTCTTCTAAAACACGGATTTAAAAAAAAAAACTATTATGCAACCTAAAAAACCAGCATCCTAAATTAATCAATCTTTCTTGGATTTTTTTCTGTTGTAAAAAAAAATTGAAAGTAAAAAAATCCTATTGACACGTGCAATTCTTAAAAAAACTAATATCATGAATGCATTCTTTTTTTTTTTTTGATTTTTTTTTAAAAAACGAAATAACTAAATACGCTAACCCTAGCCCTAATCTAACTTGCATTTTTTGAATTTTTTATGCAAAATATCCAATTCAATCAAGATAAGATTAATGCCCAAAATTGACGAACCATATCTCGCGCATAAGATCGGGTTGGTCAATTTTAAATTAAATCGCGAATCGAATCTCTCGGCATGAGATTGGATTGTCGATTTTTATACGAGATTGTGAGTCGGATTTCGGGCGCAAAATCAAACTCCTAATCCCTAAATTGGGGGGCTATTTCACATTGGAACTTCAATCATGCGTTAATGAATAATCACACTAAAAATAAAAACAAACTATAAACTATATAAAAATAAAGATAAAACAATAATAATTAAAAAAAAAAAAAACTACCTAATGTGCCCCCTTTTTTCTTTTTTTTTTGTCTTCTTTTTCTTTTCCACACACGGCTTGGCAGCTTCGTGGAGGTGCGCAGCCGAGGGTGCTGTTCGCCGGTGTTCCGGTGAGGGGCGACGGCGGACGAGGCTGCCGGTGTTCGGGGCGCCGGCGAGGGGAGGCAACCGATGAACCAGCGGCAGCAGATCTCGTGGGTGAGCAGGGACGGCGGCGCAAGGTTGGAGCTGAGGGCGTCGGGGGGCTGGGTTGCAGACGCGGCAGAACGGAGGTGCGGCGCCGGCTGGTCGTCGAGGGCAGAGACGGAGGCTGGCTGTGGGCGACGGAGGCGCGGGCTGCAGGGCGTCGGTTCGTCGCGTGCCGGCACGAGTTGCAGGCGGGGGCAGAAGCGGTGACGAGCGAGCAGGGGTGCTGCACGTCGCGGGCGGAACCGGATTGGCGGAGCAGCGGTGGGCAGATCTCGGGCGGAGGGAGCGATGGTTGGCTCGGGACTGACGCGGTGGTGCGGCTGGGTGGAGTTTTGCTGCTGAAGTCGAACGGCGTAGGAGCAAAAACCGGTGGAAATGCAGGAGCGAAGAATTCTTGGAGAAGATGAACAGTAGGGGTCTTGTCTTCTCTATTTTATTCTTTTTTTAATATCCTCTCTCTCACGTCTCACTCTCTGCAGTCTCTCTCTCTCTCTGCTTTTTTCCTTCTTTTTTAATCTCCTCCCCCTGACCTCATATTTCCTTTTGCAGGTTCTCTCCACACGGGCTCACTTTTTTAATTAGCTCTCACAATCTCTCCAGGAAATTTTTCGTTCTCCCCCCTGGACGCGGCTTCTTGTGGTCTTATTTATAGGCCGTCCATTGCCTCTTGAAGATAGCCAATATTATTGTGACAAGATGTAGCGTAACTTTTCCAGAATTTAAGCTGAACGTTGCCCCCTTTTTTAATCTTTGCCCTTTTTTAATCTTCTTTTCTTATGACAAACTCTCCCTTCATTTTTTTAATATCTTCCCCTGACGTCATTTTTTCTTGTCCGAAGGAGGAGCCCCTTCCCAATGAATATTTTTTTAGCTCTCTCTCTCTGACACTCTTCTTCCCCCCTGTTCTTCAGCAAGGCAAGCGCCTGTCCCATTTCGTGCGTGTATGGCGATGCATTAATGAGGAGGTTTCTTCTTGGTGCCACCAAAGCTGACATGGGCATATTACAATATAGGCATATTATATAATATATTATGGGCTGCTTTTGCTTCTTTGAAGATTTCTCCCGAATCCGCACTCCACCGAATTTGTATATGCAATCGACCGCGAGCCCCGCTTCGATCGCTTTTAGTACAAATGCAAATGCGGCTACATGAAATGCAATTTTAATATTTTTTCTTAGGGGTTAAAGATTAATCCCTAAATTTTTATGCAATTAATTACTAAATGATTAGTCAAAATTTAGGTGTCAACAGTTATGTTAGAGCAGCTTGTGAGAATTTCGCCTTCAATAACACATGAGGTTAAAGAAGGAGCAGTGAAGCTGGCGAGAGAATGGAAGGCAAAATTGTCTGATACTGATACACCCGAGATCTGTTTGGAGGTTTTGGTATTTAAGATTTTCTTGGCTGCATACAATTTGCTTTCTTTGTTCAATGATGCTCCTCTGTTGGGCCAGACCCTTGGTCCTGTCAATGAGATATCAGGTAAATTTTTTCTAGTATCCATTTTCCTATCTCTGACTCTCTGAATTGCAACATTTTCCTTTTTGCTTGAGCATGGCAATATAGGATGTAGATCAAGTCATCCTGGAAGTGGGACATTCTATTTCAGACAGCCAAACAGCAGTTTTACCGTTTTCCGTTGAAGTGCTGTTGTTGCAATAGATGGGAGTATGGGATTTCAAACTCCATTGACGGACCCAATCTTCTCTCTAAGTCTAGCTGTTTGCTCTTAGCATGTTCTGATGTTATGTGGGTTGCTCTCTTTAGCACTGTGAACTTCGATATCATTGAGCCTGTAATAATCATCTTTAAAGCTCAAAGACAATATTATTATGGCACATCCATATGTGTGCTGGGGGATGCCTGGTGTTTCTTGATGGCCTGGGTGTATTACGCCTCGTTTTGCATTTACAATCCCCTGAACCTTGTCTGGTTTTTAATTAACTTATTTCAGGACCAGTTGGCATGGCTGCCTGTCCCTCCAGAGCCCATCAACAACTGCCCGTAGAGAAGAAACGTTTGGCTAGTGACCCAGCAATGGATTCACAATCCCAACCCTGTGCACGTAAGTGTAAAAACAAGATGAATAATCAGGGAGGTCCTCTGTAATCCTCTTTTGGACAAAGGTATTCTTTGCTGAAAGTAGGCCAGAGCTATGTGTGGCTGACTCATGTGCCTGGTATTACCAGACAAATCTCATACGATTTCCAGGAGAAATTTGGTGCTGATGACGTACAGGATGTACAGAAGATAGGTCTTGTTTTTCCCAGGAGAATGTATATATAGGTTTCCTAACATATGTGTCGTCCCATGCTTGGCTGGCAAGTTAGTGGTTTCTGCATGCAGACTTTTCTAGGAAGCTCTCAGTGAACATTGATAGAATTGTGCGGAATCCTTTGAACAGTAGAAGTAACTGAAGTACATTTTTGTATATATTATTCAATCATGTCGAGTTTGAGTCCATGAGAGATATCTGGTTCAAGTAGAAATTCAAAACCTGAATAAGACTCGTGGTTTGATGTCCGGACAAGCAGAAATTATTGATATACTTAATTCAAGTAGGCTTCTTAATTTGAGTTGGCAAGTTAGATGAGAACATATAAAAATGGAATCATATTTGAGAATTACATAATAGGGCAGTGTTAAGGTTCTCTCTATAAGTTTTCTGAACGAGTTTTTTTCTAAAAGATCGTGAGATAACATTTTTAGGTTTTATGGTGACCGTTCGAGGGCAGTGAAATATAATCCTATGTTGACGGACAATTATCGTGTGGACGGTTTATTGTGTTTTGGTACCTGAACCGTCAACATGCCCAACTTTTTTAAATTTATAAGCTGAATCGGGATGAGACCCCACCTTAAGAAACCCGAACTTTTCAGTTCGATTGAAGCATTTTGACACCCCTATCGAGAACTCATACAACGCAAAGCAAATGAGATCTACCTCGCATGCCTGCGTTGACGCCGGCCTTGAGAATCCAAGCAATGTGCCGCCGAGGTGATGGTCTTCGTCGTCGGAGCCAGGCTCCTTCAAGAAGGACGACTTGCAGCAGCCCATAACTCAGGAGAAGGAGAAGAAAAGGAAGCCCGAGTTGACTCACTGCGAATAATGGAACTCCTCTCTTCTTCCTAGCAGTCAGGTCAACCTGAAAGCGCTTCGGAGGTTTTGGCACTTCAGCATTTCTTGGCAGCATACAATCTGGTTTCTTCGTCAAATGACAGTGAGATTCTGAAACTAGCGGAAATTGTTTCATTGAGAAATGAAATAGCTATCCTCCTCCTACTTGCAAACCTCAAGATGGCTCGAGTGTCTCTTCATCAGGAGTTAAAACACCATCTTACCCTTCACCCCGAGTTTGTTCCGACAATGGCCTCGCAATTACAACCCATCGCATATGATGGTGTCATTCCCCTCCCCACCGGCCGCTCTATCCAGAAGTTCTGCTCGGGTTTCGTATCACGATTAGGCATTTTGCCCTGGCCCAAATGAACCAGCTCGTTGCAACTGGTTAGATCATCAGTCTAATTTCAAGACGCGACAACACAATACTCAAAAGGCTTTCTCGTGAAAAGGCATTAAACCAGCAGGATATTCCAGCATTCTTCTTCCCCCTAACATCAAGCTATCGAATCTACTAAGATCAACGCTTCACCAAAACAAGTTTTTGTCCATAACAGGTTATTTTTGAATCCTTACAAAGATCTATAGACGCGTCCATGATCCAGATATCATTCATAAAGAGTTACCCTTGATTCCATGTGTGACGTAGGCTTTAGAGTCCTACTCTTAGCAAGTGATCTTCGCTTGTATGCATCACCTCATCATTTCCTTCCTTTGCAATTCAAGGAATTTAAAGCATAGTCAATAAGAGTTCACGTCAGCCAAACCCTTTTTAAAATATCAGAATACACGTAGGATTAATGAGTCCGACACTTATTTGCACCAAGTTATTCTTATGTAATTTTGGTTCTTCTATATAAGACTAGGAAATTAATTAGGGTCTGTTTGGCAACGTGCCAAACAGTGCCTGATTCTGATTTTTTTTCTTCTCAAAATCAGTTTGGGACAAGAATCGCGTTTGGTAAAATTTATGTTCCCGGGAATAGATTGGGAAGAGAATTGAGAATAAAAAAAAAATGATTCTCCATCCGAGAATCAAAAAAAGAATCAAAATAGTGAAACTTTCATTCTTCCCTTTCGTGATCCCGCGATTGTCATCTGCCACCGCCTGCCGCCGTTTGTTGCCGGTCGCTGGTCTGGCAAGCTCGCCAGGCTAGGGCGAGGTCTGGCGAGCTCGCCGAAGGCAAGCCGCTGGAAACCCATTTCGTGGGTTGCTGTTCTTGGCTAGCCGGAGCTAGTCTAGCGGCCAAAATAGCGAGGCGGGGCTGGCGAAGGGTGAGGGGGATGCCGGGGAGGTCCGGTGGGGTCGAACGTGTTAGATATATGCCCTAAAGTTACTATGTAATATGTACATATTAGGGATTCCATTTGTACATACAAGGATTATGTTATTATTGTTATTTTAAGGAAATAAAAATTAAGGAAATTGATTAATTATTAATTAATTAATTGATTAGTTAATGTGGAAGTGGTCAGCAAATTTTTGCTGACCACTTCGCACGAATTCATGCATGATGGTCGGCGGTTGCTGACCGTTCCATTCATGCACGATCGTGCTCGATCGTGCATGAGAACGAGGATCAACAACGGTTGCTGATCCCACGATCGGCAACCATTGCTGATTCATGTATAAATATTAAAAGGAAAGGCTGCAAAAAGGTTACAACTAAGAGAGATTTTCTGTGGGTGTGCGTCTTGTTTTTGGCGACACTTCAAGGGGTTGAAATACAAAGAAAGGTGGGAGTGCGCTATTTGTTTTTAGAGAAAATCAGTTGCTGAAAACAAAGAGAAATGTGTGTGTTCTTGTAATCTTTGAGAGATACGAGAAAGTAGAGTGTTTTTTCTCATTCGGGCCGTGACTATAATACATTGAGGATACGTTGGATCATTTCCACGTGATTGCTAGCACAATCGAAGTGGTGAATATCCAAAAGCCCTCTCTTCCGTTCGACGTTCGTTGTTGGTGTGTCTGAACTAGAGGTCCGACGCTTGTGGGACTCGTACTATAGAAAATCCGAACCGACTTGTTTCAAAGCGCGCTTCAAGAGGTATTTTCGTTTAACTCCCTTTTATGTTTAGATTTTTGATTAAAACGCACGAATAACGCCTAAGGAGAATCATGTGTAGAATATATATCTTTGTTTCCGCTGCATTTATTTCGTTAATTTTCTTATACATGATTCATGAAATACCAACAGAACGGTGGTTGGAGGTGGCCGGACGGGGGCTGGACAAAGGCTGGGCAGTGGCTGGATTGCGCGGAGGAGGACGCCTGGGCGCGAGGGACGGTTGGCGGAACGCGCAGCGTTGCGCAGGCGGGCGTCGCGGGTGCGGGCCGCGGGACGGGCGGCGAGCGACAGCTTCGGCAAGCGGCTGCTCCTACTCTTCTTCGGCTCCTGGTTCGCTCGCACAAAGAAGAAAGAAGAAGAGAGAGAGAGAGAGAGAAAGTGTCACGCCCCGAACCTCGAGTGTGACAACATCCCACCATGGTCATGCAAATGCGACATTCCCAGGTAGTGTCGCCGACCCCAAATTAATTATTAATGCGCAAGCGGAACGTTCTAAGAAACCCTTACAAAACATACGGGATAGAACAGCTGGAAAATCGATTCAAATCAAACAACGAACATTCATACATCATCATCAAACCAGGGTTTACATACATCAACCGGATCCAGGGCCTATGCACCAAAAATGGGTTAGAGTTTATGTGCATCAAAAAGGGTTAGCCTACACAACATGGATCAGACCATCAAAAAGAAAGGACACAGTCCTAGGACTACTGGTCGTCCCCGTTCGTCGATCCCACATCCTTCGGATCAGTCACCCACGAGGCCAGGGGCGATGCGTTGATTATTCGACCATCGGGATGATATGCCACACCTTCTCCCAAAATGGCGTTCATCACCGCCAACGGAATGTCCATGCTGTCAAGGGGGCCAATCCTAACGCCATCTGCTCTGGTACGAAACCAAGCTCTAAACATATAAGGTACTCTACTCTCCACGCTCACCTCGACCCAAATGAGGGTCCTAACCAACTGATAAACCCAGGGACTTCCAAGATCAGGGGCACTCTCAGTCGTCTGGTCAATCACTGTCGGCAGGCCGCTCATCTCCGGGGGTCTCGCCATCTACGGTCCTGTAATATTTTTCCTCAAACTGGGATGAGACTTTGTCTCAGCAAGTTCACCCCTCCTAAACCCCTATTAGAAAGTAAATACACCCCAAAGTAGCTTAGCCACGACATCAAGAAGACTTACCTCGTCTTAGCCCTCATCTGCAGGTTAGCACAGTTTATATAATTCAACCACGTGCAATTATAATAACCAAACAACTGCAGCACAATCACATCATCAGAACAATTCAACCACTTGGATCGTCTCAGCGATCAATCGACTCGGCCGATTACATGTCATTCTAGCAAATCAATCATTGCTCTTAATTACGGCCCTATAGGAAGGTATAACAACCAGTGGCAATCACGGCCCCACTCGGCACGACCTTTAATTAGATGGTCCATCACGGCCTCACTAGGCACGACCTCTCATAGGTGGTCCATCACGGCCTCACTAGGCACAACCTCTAATAGGTGGTCAATCACGGCCCCATTAGGCACGACCTCCCTTAGGTGGTTCATCCCGGCCCTACTAGGCACGACCTCTCATAGGTGGTTCATCCCAGCCCTACTAGGCACGACCTCTCATAGGTGGTTCATCACGGCCCTACTAGGCACGACCTCCAATAGGTGGTTAATCACGGCCCCATTGAGCACGACCTCTAATAGGTGGTCAAGCACGGTCAATCTCCTATCAATTTCAACACTTGGATTTTATAAAGAATCCCTATCTATCGCAATCACACTCAATTTGCCACAATTAATCATCAAACTCAAATTCTACATACACAGCAGACGATCGGCATGAAATTTTGAGAGTTTAGGGTCTCGACGAAATTTTTGAATTTTAATAAATAATTAAATTTATTCCGAAAATTAATTAAATAATAATAATCATATTCTTTGCAATCCACATTCAATTTATAATATCCGACCATCAATTTCAAAATCCGAATACACAGCAGCGACCGGCACGAAATTCTAAGCAACCAGGGTCAAAATAAATTTTTTGAGTTTTTTTTTAATATTTTAATGAATTTCGGAATAAGATATATTATTAAATAATCCAACAATTTCGAAGCTTTTATTTAAATCATAAATAAACTCCTTTAAGTCACATCAAGGTTATTTAAAAATAAACATACTTAACCATTAAACTAAACACCATTTATCTTAATAAATCCTCTTAATATAATCCATAACTAATTGAGCCAATCTATCCACCTAATCACAATCAACTTAAGTTAAACATACTTAGGGCATCATTAACTCGCTAATCGCGGATTAGTGAGGTAAACTCACCGGAATCACTTTCCGACGGGTCTCCAGCGAAGAGCACGGCGACGGCGACGACAAACCTACACGGATCAAGACCAAATGAGCACTTATAGGGGACCAAAATGAGCTCCAAAGATACTAGATCTTGCTGGTTTTCTTTCCAGCAACTAACCGGCTTGAAAGGGGCGGCGGAACGGCGGCGAACGAGCAGAGAACGGCCGGGAGAACCGGCGACAGCTTGAGCAGTAACCGGCGGGGCTTGAGCGGACGGTCGGCGGCAACGGAAGCTTCGGCGGACGACGACCAGCAGTGTCACGCCCCGATCCTCGGGCACGCACACATCCTTCTCACTTGGTCGATTTTATAATGCGATATCCCGGGACTAGTATCGCCGACCCTTTCAATTATTAAGCACATGCGGAAGCGATTATAAATCCCCGACAATAAAACAATGGGATAGAAAAGTAGGGCCATAATTTTCCATATAGAAACTTATAACCAAACTTTTATACAAAACACAAACCACTTCATAACTATTCCATATCAATTGGAGTTCACAAAAGAAAATAGAATCTCAATCCCTTCGAGGTCATAATCAAAATCTCTCTCGGTATTATCGTCTTCTTCCAAAATCCTTCTACTCGGGTTTCACCTCCGAGTTCTCCTTCTCGATTCCTCCTCGGCTCCTCATCGGGGTCCCGAAATGTTTTTCCCCAAAGCGGGATGAGACTACGTCTCGGCCGAGTTCTACCCCACTAAGCCCGATTAGTAAACCATTATACTAAAGGCTGCCTAAACACGCATGGGTCGGAAGACGTACCTTAGCATCGATCCCACCTGCATGTTAGCACGAGTCAAATAGACACCTAAGCAATCACATCACGATCAAAGTATCAACCAAATCGACCTAGTCGATTTCATGCTAACAAGACCACTCACGGTCATTTCCATTCAATCAATCATTTCACAACAATCGGATCAATTCATTGATCAATCGAACTAGTCGATTACATGTCAGACGAACCATTCTAGGTCAATACTCTCGGCGTCAAGTTCGCCAAAGTGATTTATCCACTAGACAATTGCGTGCGTTCTTTAAGGCGCCGTTTTTACGGGACTTCCTTAGTCACCGAACCACGCATGCCTATGACCATGTACTCAAATAGACAACCGTATGTGCGTTCTTTAAGGCGCGTTTTCGCGATGATATCCCAAATCACCGAACCACACATGCCTACCATGATCTGCTCAATAGACAATTGCGTGCGTTCTTTAAAGGCGTCGTTTTCGCCGGTGATATCCCAAATCACCGAACCACGCATGCCTATAACCATGTACTCAATAGACAATTGTGTGCGTTCTTTAAGGCGCCGTTTTAAAAGTGATATCCCAAATCACCGAACCACACATGCCTACAACAATGTATTTAATAGACAAGTGTATGCGTTCTTTAAGGCGCCCGTTTTCGCCAAAGGATGACCTTAATCACCGAACCATACATGCCTATAACAATGTACTCAATAGACAAGTGTATGCGTTCTTTAAGGCGCCGTTTTCGCCAGTGATGACCTTAATCACCGAACCATACATGCCTATAACAATGTACTCAATAGACAAGTGTATGCGTTCTTTAAGGCGCCGTTTTCGCCAGTGATGACCTTAATCACCGAACCATACATGCCTATAACAATGAGTACTAGACCAATACGTGCGTTCTTTAAGGCGCCGTTTTCGCCAGTGATATCCCAAATCACCGAACCACGTAGGTCCACAGTAATGTATGTACTAGACCGATACGTGCGTTCTTTAAGGCGCCGTTTTCGCCAGTGATATCCCAATCACCGAACCACGTAGGTCCATACACTGTGTCTGATCAGTTCAATCCCAGAGTACTTCTAATCCGCTCTCATGATTCCATCCACTTTACAACTCGTCAAAGCATTATAAATGCTAAACAAACATACTCGCCATCTATCAATCAATCTCAATCATTTCCAAATCAATTTAGGGTAAATCCCTAAAACATCACAATTTATTCAATTCCATACAACGTGGAGCTCAAATAAATAAACGGACTGCGCCATGACGATCAGCACGAGATTTCGGTCATCGGCCATCAAAATCTTAATTTCCGAAAAATAATTAATTAATTAATTAATTTCGAAAATTAATTAATAAATATTAAAAATTCAATTTAGCACAAACTAAAACTCAATTAAACAAACGGACTTCACCACGGTCATCAGCATAATTTTCCGGTCACGAGCCATCCCAGTTGAATTTTCAGGAAATAAATAATTAATTAATTAATTTCAAAAAATTAAATAATTAATATTAAAAATTCAGTTTAGCTCAAACTAAAGCCCGATTAAATAAACGGACCTCACCACAGTCATCAGCATAATTTTCCGGTCACGGGCCATCTCCCTTGAATTTTCGGAAAATAAATAATTATTTAATTTAATTCCGAAAATTAATATTTAAATGTCCAAAAATCTCACTTAGGCCCGAATCATCAAATTGAAGCCCGATTAGGGGTCCGAAAATTCCCGAGACACTCCCAATAAATAGTAGACCACGTCTACTTGCTAATTGCGCAATCAATTTATTTAAATCACATCACAATTGACTAATAATTGCTAATTAATTCTAATCTAACAACCTAAACATAGTTAATTAAAACTAAACCAACCTTAAAGCATAATTAGTCAACTAATCCAGGATTAGTGAGATTACTCACCAAATCGCGCGCAAATCGGATCAATCCGACGGCGGCGACGCGAGGAACAATTCTTCCCAAAGCACGGCTCGGGTTCGGGGCCGGGAAACGGCCCAAAACGGCCCACGAACAGCTGGATACCCACTCCGTGGGTTTACTGGTTTGGCCGCAAAACAGCAAGAAAGAGAGAGAGTTGGGGGCGGCAAGAGGTCGGGAGAGCGGGTGGTGGCTTGGCGAGGCCGAGCGGTGGCCCACGGTGGCCGGAGGTGGCCGGATCATGGCCGAACGGAGCTGGACAGAGGATGGGCAGCAGCTGGATCGCGCGAGGGAGCACGCCTGCGTGCGAGGGATGGCCGGCGGAACGTGCGGCGGTGTGCGGGCGGGCGTCGCGGGCGGTTCGGCTCCGGTGCGGCGGCGGGATGGGCGACGGTGGTCCTTGGCGAGCTGCTGCTCTTCTTTCTTGGTTTTGGTCTAGTCCGCACAAGGAAGAACGAAGAAGAAGAAGGTCACGTGGGATGAGGGAGAAGAGAGAGGAGAGAGAAG